>JASJOG010000013.1:1597500-1925000 GCA_030142905.1 Heliopora coerulea
ATTTCAACTAGAATAATTCTCATGGTTTGTTTTGAAAAGAAGTACTGCAAGTCCTCTATAAAGCCCCCCGTTTGAGGGGGCCTAATGGAGAGAGAGGGTTTATTTAATTTCGCCAAACACTTGTACATCAGTAGTTGTCAAGATCAAGAATTACCTGGACATTTGTCTATAGAATAGTCGCTCCTATTGTGTTAATTTTTGTTTCAGAAAGTTTGTAGCTTAGAAGTTTTACCGACGGGAGTGAGGATTCTAGAGGACGGACTTGTAATTCTGAAGGGTTATACCGCTTTCTAAAAATAGTATTTATACTACACAAGGGACAAGAACTCGAGTACGGCAAGTGAATTTGTATCCAGATTGGCACGGTAAGAAAAACTATACTTATAATATTGTCTGTTGTTTATTGTTTTGGTTGTGAATGAAAAAGGGGAAAGGGAGGTGGGAGTTAATAAATTTCTTGCTCCTAAAAGAGGAGCTTATTGGAGTGGGGGGATTAATAGAGGATTTACGGTACTGTAGTACCAGCTTTATTTACAGTTTTTCGAATTTTCATGCAGTTCCCTTACCCTTTTCAATTCTCACCATTTCCAATAAGGCTGTAAATAACCACTTGACCTTTACAAACCATCATCCAAATAATGCTCACTGGTTATTTCTGCTCGGTAACAAGGATGTTGGTGGGGTAAATCTTCATTAGTAATTTGGTACGAAATTGGTAAAGCTGATCAGGGTCAGATGCCTATTACCTTTTCCCAAAAATTAAAGCATTAAACGAATAATTCAGGGACGCAATCCGCAGTTACGAAGGGCAGGCGCCGAGGCATTGGGGTAATTACCAGGGTGGCCTGGGGCCCCGGCCCCTCTAAAAATTTACTGGGCCACTCCAACTTGTTGAGTAATGTAATGATCAATCTCTATAAAATTGGACATTTCCGCAATTGTAGGTGCGCAAAATGACATATTTGAGTGTTTGAGAGCCACTCAATAACATCTGTACTTGATATTGCCCCTCCTAAACTGTTGAGAGCCTCACAAGACACACCCCCCCCCCCCAACTAGAACTCTCCTAGTTACGCCATTGGGTCGGAAGACAATATCGTGGCACCGCCAAGACGGTTTAGGTCATTTCGAGTGCAATAGATCCGCGTTAATTAGGGAAATGTGGGGCAAAAATACTGTCACTAACAGGGCAAACATACGACCTACCACTGAAAGGGTAAGAGTCGCGACCCCCCCGCCCAATCCCCTTAGTTGCGCCCCTGCAATCATGGAAGCTCATTAACCTAGTTTTCCACTTTGCTTACATTAGTCAATCCTATTTTTACAATATTGCATGTGCTTATGCAACTTTTCAGAAAACATTTCTGAGTCCCAGACACAAATTGAACTCAGAACCTTTAGCTCGTGGAGTATGCGCATTGAGGTAATTATGAATATCATGCTACCAATTTCATCAGCTTCTGTAAGTTATCTGACCATCTTCTTTTGTTTTAATTTCTTCTGTAGGCTATCGTGGCACTGCAAAAAGTAATGTCAATTTGATCTCTGTTACGGTTGCACGAAAGATCACAAAAGCACCGCACACAGTATCCATGTTTTGAAGAAAATCGACCCATAAAACGCCTATCCCAATTCAACTGGCTGGGTATGCAACTTGTGCAAAGAAGAGTTCAATCACAATAACCCAGAGAAACCGTACAATTTTAGGAAGTGTCACTTTGATCTTTGTGGAAATTGTATGAAAGGTTAGAAAGCGTTAAAGCCCAGTCAATGCAACCAAGTGCAACGACATGATTACGATAAATTACTTTCCAGCGGATCATGGTAAATTGGTAGGCTTTCATGTTCGGTTACTGTTACTAAAAAGATGAAATTGAAAGA
The DNA here is from genome assembly GCA_030142905.1 of Heliopora coerulea. Taxonomy (NCBI): domain Eukaryota; kingdom Metazoa; phylum Cnidaria; class Anthozoa; order Scleralcyonacea; family Helioporidae; genus Heliopora; species Heliopora coerulea. The sequence continues at coordinate 1,599,382 of JASJOG010000013.1, forward strand.
AATAGACAAAGAAAGTTAAATTATTCTACCAAAATTTTGGTCGAAATGATTCATTTTCACACCCATTCTTTCAAAAATTTCACATGCAATTTTACATATAAAAATAATATTTCAATATGAATTGTTTCAATTCCATATACAAAATGAAAATTTATAAATAAAATTAATTTGCATATGTGAATCTGAACTCTATTTCATATGTGAAATACATGTTTCGTACCAGGGGTGGCGGCAGAGGAAGGGCAGAGGGGCTACAGCCCCCCCAGTCGGGGAACGTTAGCCCCCCTGTCGGGAAAAAATTAACAATTTGTAGGGGAATTACACAGATGATAATACATTTATATATTGCACAAACTATGAATACCCGTTGCAGATCTAATCAAGAAGGATAATAGACTCTTCTTTATGTCAAATCTAAAGTAAACTGCTTCTAGTCAGTTGTTGCAATTATTCTTGTAAAAAATGACATGTTTTCGACCTTCAAATCAGGAAATTTTAAAGGGAGCGTGGTCCCGGCCCCTCTGGTTTAGCCCCCCTGTCAGAGACGTTAGCCACTGTGTCGGGGAATTCCTGCCACCACCACTGTTACGTACACCAAAATTTCAAATCTGAAATTTGGTACCAGTTCATCCCACATGTGAATTAGGTATTTCATATGTGAAAACGTTCGCACTTCATACGCGGAAAACGTTCCAGTTCCATACCTTTATCTCGTGCGAAATGACACGTGAAATTTTGGCAAGGGAATGCAAGATTTGAAAAGGTTTTCTCCTCTGCCAAATATGTTTATCTATTTCGACAATCGATTTTACTGGAATCTGATTCGAGCTTCCAGAGTAATACCAATGACATTTCCATCGTATCTCGCGTCAAAATGTCGTTAAAAACGACACTTGGTGCTGACCGTTAAGGTATCAGACAACACTAACTCACTGACCCCCAACCTTCTGGGAGTCACCTTTTTAAATTTAGGTGGTATTTTTTTAGGTTGTAATATATTTTGTCATGTCAATTCCTATCCATCTCAGCGTCGATTTTCTCCGCATGACTTTGTCAACCTCTTTGGGTGCTGTTTCTTCCCCGTTTCTCGTTCCGCTGTCAAACTGTTACCGAATGTGTGTTCTATCTTTGTAAATCCTGCTTTGTAGTCCTCTTGAATCTATTGCAATGTCAGTAGTTTTTATGCTGGTTTCATTCCAATAATATTTAGACACTGCAATCATCACGGAAGTTAAAGTTAAAGAAGTACAAGCAAAGATTGAAAAGTCTTTAACTGTTTCTGACGGTAGGTTTCCATGTCGTTATTGATTCCCCTATACTAACGAATAGAATTCGTAAATACAATCACTACGCAAATATCGGAACGTCGTTAAACAAATGCGTTTGTACATACGTACAAGAACTTACAGAAGGTGGACAAAAAAAAAGTGACCATCCTCAAAAATATAGTCAATTTGGTATAACTATCACAGGAAGAACAGAAATTAAGGAAAACCATACATATTTAAAATTCTTTCTTCGAGATCTGATGAAAAAGCTTCTGAAATACTAATTTTAAGCACTGGCTTAGAACATATATTAACTCTTAATGCTTTTTATGATGTGCTATACAAAACGTGGTGCATTTTCTCCTATTTCTTGCAAATTGGATGATATGAACTTGTCCATAAAATCATCAAAATATCATGCATCCCACAATATTTAGTTGATAACTTCAGTACAAAACATTATTAGTGGAGAAAACAATTTCATGCGCAATTTTAAACGTTTTCGTTGGGATTTTTTGCCAAAGTGATAAGGCTAGTAAGGGACTTACTATTGGATTGAGATGAAAATTAGAAGGAATCACCAGATTCCTAGCATGATTAAAGCTGGAGTTAGCACATGTGCAATTTCGACAAAATTTAACATGAGCTATTCTAGACAAAAAAGGCTTTGTACCAAGTTAAAATCGAGTGGAGATTGCAGTCGTGTTCCTGGTTCAAGACAGAAACTACTGATCGAAGTGATCATTTTATTATAAAAAGTTCGAAATCAGGCACCTCCACCAAACAACAACTACCTGATAAATCTGACGAGAGTCAAAATCTCTGCCAAAACCTTCAGCGCCGTTTAAAAGAGAGAAATCAGATGGAGAGAAAAAATCCAAGAAACCATTTTTGAGTGAGAAAAATCGTTTATCCCGATTATCATTTGCTGTTGAGTACATTTGCTGGGAGTGTTGATAAATGGAAATGCGTTGTCCTAAATTCCATTAAAAATTTATTGGCCGAGTTGAACTGTTTAATAAAAGACCGAAAGTCGAAAAACGAAAACGAACTTTTCGAAATAACAACCCGAGAGACGTTTTCATTCAAACTTGAAAACCGAGCGCAAAGCGAGGTCTTTACGTTTGAATAAAAACCAATCCCGTGGCTTTTAACTTGTTCATGTGCTTTTCAGACCATATTCTTTTGTTTTCCGATGGTTTTTAAGAGGTTTTGACATTCGAAATTTAAATCGGCTGTGAATTAAATACTTTAAAAATGAGGGCAGTTTCTTGTGTCTTTTTTACTAAGGGAATTCGTTCATTAGAACGACGTGAACCCTGTAACGACTGAATTTTTATTTCTTTGGTTCTTTGTTCTCTCTGTTTTCCTTTTGCTCTCTCACTGGTTCTTTTGTTCTTAGGTGTCCGATATATCGGACACTGGGCATTAAAGGATTAATCGTGGTTTTGTATGTGAGCATGCATGCGCTTCATAAGGATTTTATTATATGTTCGCTTGAACTCGTATAGTGACGAGGAATGATATGATAGACTAGAAAGTGATAAAGACGGAAGATTCGTTCATGATGGCCACAGCAAAGAGCGATAACAAAAATTAAAAGGGCAAAAGACAATCCAGAAGTGGTAGATTGTGGCAGAGTTACTCGGTAGCTGGATGATGTGATAGAAAAAAGGGTTCGAGAATCTATTCCAGTTGCAACACAATAGGAATATGCAAGGACTATAAAGTTTTTTTAAAGCGTAACAAGCAAATAGGATAACGAGGGCGTTAGAGAACGAGTTGATTCGTTTTTTCCTACGGCATTTCAAGCAATGTCTTGGGAGCATGTTAACGATTCAATCTCACTTTTCGTGTTTAAAGTGATGAAACAGCATGGCACGGAGTATCCCATCAATTCTTTACACAGTTTGGCTTCTTTTGTACGACGTTACCTAAAAACTCGGCTTCGGAAACATTTAAGGTTCTTCAAGGACGACGATTGCTTCAGTAGATTACGTTCATCCTTGGATACCGTTCTGCTGAAAGAGCGTACTGCTGCTGGAACTGAAGAACAGTGTGGAAAAGTTGAGCTAATTTCAGTTGACGAAGATGATTGTTGGTGAAGAGAACGGAAACCAACAGGTTGGCACATTAATTACCATTTTGGACTGCGATTTCCATTTACTCTGGGCAAACCTAAGGGGTCGTATATCACCCTACGTTTATTCTTCGGGTTTTGATCGATAGCGAATCGACAAATTAAGCAACCAAACAAAAATTTCAATTTTTTTTTAGTAATAACATAGTTAAAAGTGACTAAAAAAGCGGGTAAAAGGAGTCTACGTCTCTGCATATCCCCTCACCTCTTTCAAGAAGATCGAGAGTTGGCGGGAGTAGAGTTCCTGCAGAGTCCCACCCACAGTGGTTCTCCAGCACGTGGGCTCCAAGATTATACGTGCGTTAGTTTTTGGTGTTTACTCTCAGAGTAGTCCCGTTACCCTTCATGCAGGACATTTTCCTTGGTCTTCAACAATAATATCATGCAGATATTGCCTTGTGAGTGGATTGACCTAAAAGACCTCAAAAGAGGTGCAAAAGAACATTGTCATCTTCGATAATTGAATTCACAAATTGCCGTAAAATACGATGGGGTTGCGAACAAATATCTAGGAGGTACCGAAGATGTGAATAAAACTAACTGGCTTGTTTAACTAAATAGTGGTCTTTATCATCGGAAGATGAAATTAAGTCATTCGTGCAAAATTGAGAAAATCCTTCACGATACATAGTCCGTTTGCACTAAAAATATTGTAATTCTTGGTAAGGACCGGTTAAATCTGGATAATTATGATGTGTTAAATTTTTCTTTGGTTTCTCAAGTAGTTCAGTCGATATTTCTCATGTCTTCAATTAATAACATTTTGTTTTACTTCACGTTTTAGTCCAAATGAATTGGTATTCAACGGTTCCTTCGGGTTGATGAAAATTAAGGAGCACAGTAAAGCGTTTGTGTGAAGCTGGACGACTTAAACGGTTCAGGGCACAGCTGACGAACAGCTCATATGTAAAAAGATAGGTAAAGGCTTTGTCATCTTGTTTCACTGATATTTGTCACAATACTACAAGGTTTAGGGCGTCAAAACCTAGCTGTGCCGTTTTACTTTTGAAGAACTGGAAAAGAATGTTTCTTCAGCGTTCAGACATATGGGAATTCGGAAAAGATGTTTAAAGCCTGGTTCACACTTTCGACATAATCTGCTGCATGGTAAGTTAACTCTTTTGTACTTGGGAAGTACAAAGAGTTCAGTTGACCGTAAAGTGCTCACTGCGCGCGCATATGTTTTTATGCTTATGCTTATGTCACGCGTGTGAACCAGGCTTGAATGTTTTAGGTAAACAGGAACGGGAAAAGGCTGCCGGGATGGAATGCAAGACAGCAGAAAGGGTTGTAATGTTAACTGCCATTGATCTAAACATCAATTCGTGAAGTTGTAATTAAGGTGCACTTGCCGTACGAGTCGTGTGTGATTACGATTCTTTATTAGAGTTTCGGGGAGGTTATTATTAGAAATGTAATAACCTACCAAAGGTTATTATTTGAAGTGGAGACTTAGCTTTCAACCATTCCTTTCCCTAAGGAATAATGGAATGCTACCAGCTGCTTTGAAAATGATGTGATTTTTTAATAACAGACGAAAAAGAAAATGATTTGCTCTGAATTTATTGCAGAAGGGAAAAATCGACATCAAGACCAAAGTCAAGAAGGGAAATTAAGAAAAACATAAATAACGAACAAGATTTTTTAATTGTACTTTAAAAAATCTTACAAAGTGCTGTCCTCACAAGTTCTTTTGTCATTACCCTAAGACCTGCAATCAGAAGCCTAAAATAAGAGAGATTTATCAAAAAAATTATCATCGGTTAACGGAAGTCGAGAAAACGTTTAAATGGGCACAGCCGATGAAGATCGAAGCTTTTCGATCCCCAGGTCTCGTAATTTAAGTTTTTATTTAACTTGAACCATGGTGACTAAAACTTTTTAATAAAACGTTTTAACAGCGAAGGTTACTATATTTACCTACTAAATAGTTGTTTTCGCTGGCTCATAAGATTTGAAAACCTTTATAAGCATCGCATAAAGACAATGGACTGATCTCCCGTATTCGTCATTAAAGGTCGACCTCCATCTACCAATTTTTGATCGCACGTGCATTGTCAGTGGCGTAACGGAACTATTGGGGGCCCTTAGGAGATTATCGTTTGGAGATCCTCGTCACCCCCCTTAGTATAGACATATATTTCAAGATTTTAATCTCAGTTGTCTTTTCAGATTCATCGGGGACCCCTTAGAGGATGGGGACCCTTAGGACTTGCTCTAACCCTGATCATAGTCCTTTACGCCACTATGCATTGCACTCAGAGCTATACATAAGAATAAGTCCCTTCTTATGCGAGATGTTCGCTGGCAGATGGTCGAAGTTGTCCGTAGTGGTAGTGGCCCGCAATGGCGCACCCAGGATTTTTGTAAGGCGGGGCTAGAACATTCAGCAGGTTACCGCTAGAGGGGCTCTGGAGACATGTCCCCCTAGGTATATTTTATATTTTAAAGTTTCAACAAAGCTAATTCCGGCATTTTACTTGTAAACTTGTGAATTACTTGTAAACAACACACTAGTAAGATGACCGAGAAATTCAGAGCATTTCACGGTCTTTCCGGAGTATCGTACCCTCTATACGCCATTGGCTTTGAATTTTACGTTACATTTTATATTACTTCTTTCCAGGATGTAAATAGAAATAATTTTTGTGACTCCTTAGGAAGGGGCTTAAGCCCACTAAGATTCCCTCCTTGGGTGCGCCACTGGTGGCTCCACTAAGACTTTGCTTGAAGGATTTGTAAAAGTTTTTCGATTGAACCCTGAGCCTGGAAGTCGGCCTTAAGCCTGATTTCACCATAATTAATATATCCCAATCGTAGCAAAATATGTTCAAGTAATCGTGCTGATCATGTAGAAATATTAACTGGGTGATCCCAAACGATCTGAATGATCACGCGATCGCTTGGATAGAAACCATTCTCGTGCGATCAGGGTCATCGGACCGATCGACGCGATCCAAGACAATGCCCGAAGATATTTTGTTTTCCTTGAGTTCCAGTTCAAAACTTTCCGGATACATTTTCATGCATTTAAAAGACTGACATAGAACATAACTTTCTCGGTCTCACAAAACAATTCTCTCTGCGAGTGATAATTAAGCAGTTTTAGTCGGTTATCTTCAGAATCGCCTGTCGTCGAAAAGTCAACAATCTTGTACAAGCAATTCACGTACGGCAATCTTACTCTCTTAATCTCAGGACGATTACATGGAAACCAGGTTAAAGTCTCCGTGTTGGTAACATATGTAGCACCACGGAGTTCTAGTGTTTCGGAAGTAGTTTGGCTCTGAAGGAAGCTGACGTTCGAGTGTCCAAACGTCCACACTTTCTGGCCAAAATATTATAGCCCTGCTGATTAATACTGTGGTCGTTACTAGGTGTAACTTAAGGCAGATTTCCGCTTGGCGGAATTTTCTCCGCGGGCAAAATTTTTTCTTTGTTTCTTCTAATTAGTTCCACTTGAAAGCTCGTAAGACAACGTGCAAATTTCCTCCAAATAGAAAATTCCGCCTAATGGAAATCAAAGCTTATCCCTTCAGTATTTTAAATGAAATTAGATGGTACATCGACCAACTACCTCTCAAGTTTGGCCCAACGTCAGAGTTCCGGTATTTGCATAGCGAAAAGAGCTTGGTCACCAAGCCTGCAACCATGAGCGATGACATGACTTCGCTCAAAAACATTATTTCTTTTTACAACGATTTTCCCTATTCTATAGGCATGGCACTGTGACTAGGATTTTGCGGGACACGGAATATTGGGACACTCTCACCTTTTCAAAGTTTCCTGAGACCCCCTGGAGAAGTCGACTTGATTCTTAACTAAGCAGGTATAAACTTGGCGTCTGTGAAGGCGAGAGGAGAGATGAGGCGGTTTGCCCCAGAGATTTTTGACCCAAATGACACTTTTGCGTCCATGTAATTCAGGTTAGTTTTATGTCATCTTTTTGATTTTTATTGCACACTTATTTAATGAATATAGACAAGATTACATGTTATTGCAGATAGAACAAAATATTTAATTTAGCTTTGTTTTAGATATTCTGTTCACTTTCGAGTTTTCGATACCCTGTGTCGCTTGAACTTTTTGTATCACCGTCAGGAGTGCAACCGGTATTTCTCAATAGGAGTTGCCAAAGCGGCGGCATATGGTTGGGGGAAGGAGCGCGGAGACGCAGCACCCCAGGTGGCACTTCCACAAGGGTGGCAATTTTGCTCTTATTAAAACGAAAAAAAATATGACAGATCTTCCAAAATCCAAACTACAGTATTTAATCGAATAACTGTCGAGGCGCTAATTAAATTTTGCGACTTTTTGATGTATCGCTTAGTGGAGAGCGGCGCTTATTAAAAGTAATTTAAAGAAATGAGGGTCAAAAGGGCGTAGGTAATCTTAGGATTTTTTTATCAATTGTTGTTCTGGGGAAGAGGCGACATTTTAGCACGGTACGCCACTGAGCCAAGACAAAAAATTTTATGTCACTATTTGCGAGGTCACGGAACGACATTGGTGAAAAAATGTTTGGGTTTAAGCACCCACCAAAAACTCCAAAAATACATTCCCTAAGCGAAATATCTCAAAAACATATTTTTCTTAACAAATTATCCGCTATTTTGTCGGGGAAAAACAATTGTGTTGTAATTCATTTATAGCTCAGCAGATATTTTTCAAAAAGCATCTCTAAACTCGCTAAAATTTAGACTGAAGACAGAAAATAACGGAAATGTTTGGTGAAAGTACGTCTTCAATATATGATGAACATCCAAAGAAACGAGTTTGTTTTTCAAAGTCTAAACGTTACTCAACTCAAGCGTTAAGACAGGTTCGCCTGGGCTCTTACGAATTCTCAAGTGGAACTTAATTGAAAACCATCCCATTTTATATAAAAATATTATAAAACTTATTAAGAATTTATGAGGAGAAAACAAAAGAATTTAAAATTTAATCAGTTGTTGTGAATGTTATACACTGATACACCATTAGTGACTGTATTACACTGCTTTTCATGAACTTTTCATGATATCTTACTGAAGGGATTAACCCTTTAAAGGTTGAATTCGTTTTCTTTTGTTCCTTGTTCTTTCATTATTTTCGCTTTGTTTTCACATTTGTTCTTTTGTTCTTGGTATCCTGTATACAGGATGCTGACCATTAAAGGGTTTACAGACGACAGGTTAAATCACGGGTATTTAGTACAAAATTCAAAAACAATACTTGACCCGTGGCAATTATGGATCAAGTTTAACTTCGTTAATTCTCAGCTTACCCATAATTCACTGCTAGGGCTGGATTTGTCTATTACATTTGAACTGAATAGTCTGTTAAGCATGGCTGGCATACGGAGCGGTCCGGTTAGATCCTGACTACTTTTCATACAGACTAGCGCTCAGAATGCGTCTTATCAGAAATCCGGTGAAAACAATGGTCTTATGGGGGCATTATGGATACCTAAACAAACGGGAATGATGACAAGAAATTACAAAAATTTCCGTTCGGTAATTTCATTTTCACTATTAGTTTGAGCTGCGCGGGCGCCAATTTTATTCATCTTGACGCCAGCCCTTCCCTTATGGTGCAATTCCAAGAATCATAGCGCCAAATGGATACCCATGGTCTTAGCCGATGTTACAGGAAGCATGAACCCCCCAGAACAAATTTCCCAGGAAATTTGTTCCCCTTTTCAGAACGCACTCACGTTCATGTGATAGACGTTTACATGGCTGGGTATACGGTTTTTCAAACTAAACCTTTGCAGAAACCTTACGCAACAGTCGATACATGTCGTAAAACAATTCAACAGTGATACCAAATATATTTATCGAAAAAAATCGCATGGGAAAAAAGAGCTACGATTCGAAGTTTAGTTAATCATCGTCTAATCGTCTCGATGATCTCAGAACGGACCGGATCAAATCAGTTCGGAATATGATCACCGCCGGCCTTAGGATATTTCGGGCCGTGTGCAGAGTATACTGTACCCCCCCCCCCACAACACAAGTCAAATTGTTTTTCAATGCTAATTATTTTATTATTGTAGATTGTTAACAAGTATAACAAGTAAAATTTAACTATACAAGTGCACCTGTAACAGAATGCCAACAGGCCAACACCGTTTACTATTATTACTACTTATTATTACTTTATTATCAATTATTTAAAGTATCATAAGAGGTTTCAACAAAAGTAAACACACAAATAAAGTTTGTAAATATACAAAAAAGAAAACAAACGTATGATTCTGAAGGAGCCCCTGGTGTTAGAAAAAGGGGCCCCATATATATTTCTTTGTCCCACAAGGAGCACTCTATATTGAAAGCAGAAGGCCGGCAATAGATCCTGCATAAGATCTGAAAATTGTATAATCTTTTAAGAGGAATAGTTGATATGGGGATGGAGCAACATAGAGGGCTGTAGATCTTGTGTGGCACCAAAGTGGATACACACTGATACCATTACCAGTAATTTTATATCCTGTTGTAGCATATGCCCCCCAGTTTGCGGGCCCTGTGCGACCGCACGGTTCGCACACCCCTAAGGCCGGCACTGATATGATTGGCTAAAACGTGGATGGACCACTGTGAAGACGAGTGGGTTTACCAAAACAGTTTATACAGCACATGACTAATCCCCACACTATCCACCCGTGACGACAACAGCAATTAAGATCTAGTTTAATGACGCATTACTTAAATTTTGCAGCATCACATGTCAAACTGTTTTCGTTAGCCACTAGTCATCACATGTTAAAGAACTGCTCCTTGATTCACACTTATTGGTCTGCGTGGTAGTTTATTGAATAGTCTGGAAGTATCAGCTCAGTCTGGACGTTTTTGACTAATAACCTATCCGAGGATTCTATTGTTACAGACATTACTGACTTACACACTCGATTACTTAGTGTCTACTGCGGTAGATAAGAAAAAAGTATCTATCGCCTGTGATATAAAAGTTAATTACTGCGTAGGCAGTGTTGAATGACTCGTAAAAAGACAATTAACAGGTAGCCGAAAGCCGAAAAAATAATTAATTAACACAATTAACTTACAGAATATCAGAGCACAATATTCTAACAAGGGGCACGAGAGATCAGATAGCAATTAACAGCTAATTCAAACTAATTGGCATAAAGTTGAAAATATCTGAGCCTCACTTTCTCGGCTAAATCGATTTCTTCAAATTCTTTAAGAGCTTCTGCTAGTTTTTCTCGGGTGCCTCTTCGCTTCTCATAATCACTCAACATCTGAATCGCTTTCGAAACATCGTCATGATAACTTTGGTTGAGTCTGATGTTTGCTAACTCGTAGTTTTTAAAATATCCGGTGGCCAAAGCGACTCTTTCCCACTTGTCCGGAACCCTTTTCGCAATTCGTGTCAATTCCTGAGGCGTAAAGGCAAGTGTTGATTGTAAACACCGACCATTCCTTACCAATGGCTGTACAGGATCTGTAAGTATTTTAAAACAGAACAACACTACTAAAATCCAACGCATCAACAGCCCTGATTATGCATTTCCAAAACCTGACATAAACTTCGAAAACAAAACCAGTAGCTACTCGACTGCGAAGTTATGAAAAATCTATCAAACTCGATTAAAGGGAAGATACTTCTGTAGAAAATTTCAAAACAATCCTTTTGCGCAATATGTAGTTAACTAAAGCTAGGGTTCTAGTTCTTCACATTTTTAGATTCATATGGCTTATTCAAACAGTAGTTCTAGGTTTGTTAAAACGGTCTCTTGAAAAGCTGAAGCCTACCATCACTCAAGGGCTATCGCTTTTAGATAAAATCAATCATTCAATAGGTTTATAACTATGTGTTTGTTTATGGACCAATATATCGTCTATTAATTGAACAAAAGAAAGAGTAAACTGAGCTTAGAAAAAGTAAAACTCGGCGATTTTTCCTACTTTAAGTGTTGATAAAATAAAAATGACTCATACAGAGAGATAAATAAAAAGTCAAGAGGGTGAGGGAACTGACGTTTCGAGCGAAGCGACGTTTTTTTTCCGACGGCAATCCTTCGCCTGTTACATTTTATGATCGAGGAAAATTCCAAGTGTTCGGACGTTTTAAGACCCGACCGGGACCTGTTGCGAAAAATAACTTTGGCCCTTCAGGCTAGGAAACGAATCCGCGACCTCGCGAATCTACTGCGATGCTCTGCCAACTAGGCTATGGAGGTCGTTGCCAGTATCCCGTTAAATTTTATCATACAGCAAAATTTTGAGTGTTTCCATTTTACGAGTGTTTCCTCTATCATAAAACTTAACCGTTAATCAAGTGTAAATGCCACAGTATCCTTTAAGATATACCTTCGCTCGATTCAAAAAATAGAATACAGCGTCGACAGTGTTAAATAAGGTAAAAAGTTCAAAAGTTTGTAACTGCCGTGACTGATCTCAAAAAATTTCAACGTCTCAACCAAAGGCCCCTCGTCAGAGAAAGAAACGTATTCGTGAGTGCCAAACACGACATTAAATTAAGAAATATGGTCCACATCACTGGGCCATCTTTTTTTACCGCCACTTCAAAACGGCGGATACTTACCGTTAGAGCCTGAGAACTATTCTCACTCGCGTTATACTTCAACATGTTCTCTCACCTAAGATTAGGGTTAGGGTTAGGATTAAGGTTAGGATATCCTAGCTCTAATCCTACCCCTAACCGTGATCCTAACTAGAATCTTAGGTGAGAGGATATGTTGAATTATAATGTAACGCAAGCGCGCATAGTTTTCAGGTTCACGGTAGGTATCCGCCGTCCAGTGAACTCGATTTCCATATCTGGAATGCTAACTGGTCAATGAAAAGTGAAGCCAAGATGGCTGCCCATGGAGGGCAATTTTGTACGTCAGTTTCAGTCTCCTGCGCGGGCTTATACACCAGTTATAGTCTTCCATGCAACTTTTTACATTTTCTGAAAATTTTCCTGATTGAAAATACACGCAAAACATGTCTTCAAAAGATATAAACGAGTTTAAGAATTTCAAATATATTTCAACAAAGTCAAACCGAGTTACAGGTTATGTATTTTCACGAAAATATATTAGCAAACTGACGAGAAACCTGGTAAAATGGTCCCGAAAAATTACTTGAGGGAAGTACTAAGTGCACATCCTTCTTTATTGTCAGTTTACCATCTTTAGACAATTTAGGACAGTTCTTAGGTCACATGGCAATAATGAATCCTTTTAAACACTCGAATATGTAAAACTGGTCCAGTAATATTTATTCTGTTTACTTCTTCCATGGTTGTGAATGTTTTCGAAGTCAAACCAAACAAAAGTCGCGTAAAGGACTGGAACTGACGTACAAGACGGCGAAGAGGACTGAAACTGACGTACAAAATTTCCTTCCATGGGCGGCCATCTTGGCTTCACTGTTTGCCCAAGCAAATCACTGGGAGTTAGCATATGGAAATTGAGTTCACTGCCGCCATCTTGAAGTGGGCGTAAAAAATAATCGCCCTCATTGGTGATTTTCCTACAGGTTTTCATCAGGTATCAAAATGTATCCATGTGATGTGGTATGCATTCATGGATTGGCTACTATAAAGCATGAATTATTAATGAGTGTGAGCAATAAAAAGGAACCTTGGAAGCAGTGGCGGATTAACCAATAGGCACTATAGGCACGTGCCTGGGGCCAAAGAAGGCCAGGGGCCCACGAAGATGTTTGTCTATGTGGCTATGTTTTATTTATTTACTAAGTACCAACACATTTATTCTTGAGGGATTCGTACTTTATAACTTGCAAGTCTTACATGCGTTTTAATCAGGGTAAACTATTTCAAGTAAAGACTATAAGAGTATTCAAACAGAGCTCAAAGGAATGAAAGGATTCGTAATGCATTTCCGAGAGAAATACAAAAGAAAGACTGACTTCCGATTAACTAAGCATTACCTTTTGCGATATTTCAAACGTTGACTAAAACAGGACGCCGTACTTTTGATCGACGGTCAAATAATACGTCCAAATGATTCAATTCTTAATTCTATTCTTTCTGTTATTAATTATTATTAATTCTGTTCTTCTATTGTTTTACTCTGGCTAACGCCAGATGATTTTACTCGTCAAAGGGAGAATTAAGTATTCCACTTTCGAAAGAGTTAAGTATTCCACTATCATTATGCTAATATATATATATATATATATATATATGAGATTTCTTGAACGTGGTTCTCCGGATTTACGGTTTTGGTCTTGAGCTTTCAACTCGATTCATCGAGCCGTCGTCAGGAGTGAATGGGAGCTTTTGCCCGCAAGCATGTGTGCCAGCAGTCTTTGTGAACGTCTGATAGGTTGGGGTGTTGCTAATTCGTTGTGTTTGTTCGTTGGATCTTTGGTGTTTGGTGGGCTGGTAGCAATATTCTCCGGTTGTGTAGTGGTTGCGAGAAAAGGTTTTGGACACTGGCGGGGTAGAGGCGTTTCAGTTGGAGGTAGGTTTCTGGAATGTCAATATGCCGGTTGACCGTGGAGGATTGGGTGCTGTGCCAGGCTTCTAGAAATTCGCGTGCATGTCTTGATTTTGCGTGTCCTAAGATTTTGGTGTTCGAAATGTCAAACGAGTGCCCTTGCTCGTCAGCATGGTTTGCTGGGATCGATCTTTGATCATGTCTTTTGATGGCGTTTTCGTGTTCTGTCAGACGTGTTTTGACCTTTTTGGAAGTTTCGATGATGTAGCTTTGCGTACAGTCGTTGCAGTTGAACATGTAGATCAAACGGCATATAGACATTCCAGAAACCTACCTCCAACTGAAACGCCTCTACCCCGCCAGTGTCCAAAACCTTTTCTCGCAACCACTACACAACCGGAGAATATTGCTACCAGCCCACCAAACACCAAAGATCCAACGAACAAACACAACGAATTAGCAACACCCCAACCTATCAGACGTTCACAAAGACTGCTGGCACAAATGCTGGCGGGCAAAAGCTCCCATCCACTTCTGACGACGGCTCGATGAATCGAGTTGAAAGCTCAAGACCAAAACCGTAAATCCGGAGAACCACGTTCAAGAAATCTCATATATATATATATATATGAGAACCTAACATATTAGAACCTAACAAAAAATTATGCACAAACATGTTAAAAGGTATGAGACTGAAAAAACTGCTTAGGTGAGCTGTGACTGACACTGATCGATTCATCTGGCGGCCATATTGGCTTTCTTCTTTTTTCCCACTTGATGATAGGAACTGGCTATTTGGCTTACTGTGAAATCTATCCATAAAGACGTAAAATGCATTATGAACTGAAAATGCATTATACATGATCTTTACATTTTCCGCACTATCATTTTCTTTCACTAATCTTGCTCCGTATTGAAACATATCAAGGACTAGTAGAGCTCAACCATGGATCAGTCGTGTTTGTTACCATCCTCACTGCTGTCTATAGAATCGGAGTTGATGCGTTCAATCCCAGTTAATATTATGGTAATATTACTAATATTTACTAATTTACGTGTTATTAGGGGCAGACTAGTACCGTAGCACTGTTTTGCTTGTTAAGATTATTCTCTTGGCTTCTTGTATAACTTCACCGATTCATTCGTGTAATTGATGTTCACATTCCAAATAGCTATAAAAGTCTCATCGATGATATTTGAAGCTGAAGCGCTAAAAAGAGAGCGAATCTAGCTGGGATCTATAGGATCCACGAAATTGCCTTGTGCCTAGGGCCCACGAATGTTTTAATCCGCCATTGCTTGGAAGTTGCATTGTGGGATTACTTTTACATGTGACGTAAATCCCTTTATGCTTTAACCCTGAATGGCCGTCAGAATCTCCCGCTTAACCGGTGACTCAATTCATCTGTCTCTCAATGACGAAAACAGGATACAAACTTACTTCCATTGACATGATCCAGAATAACGTTGATAAAAATGCCCTTGTTGGCTGGTTCTTCTCTACGGGTAGTGGTTCCACCACCTGATTTGTGCAGGGCAAGAACATGGCAAGCTTCATTTCGGGCAAAAAACACAGGTGACCCGGACGATCCAGCCGCAGTATCAGCCTCATAGAGAATAAAGATTTCCTGAAATCCACACACCAGCCCCGCACTGAACCTTGTTTGTTTCCCACCTGGATGCTGGGCAATCTGAACTATGCGAACTTTCTCGATGTCGGAGGGTGCAATTGGCTTCAGATTTAAAGGATGAATCTTGAGATTCGTTTTAAGATCATCAATATCTTCTTTCTTGACACCAACCATCGTATAGTCGTATTTCTATAAAAATCAAGCGCACTTTGCGTTACGATGTTTAGCCAAGAGCTGACATGCATAGGAATACAGGACCATTTGGTGGTACTGCATTGGTCTAAGAGATAGCATTTGCTAGTGAGTTTTTAATTTAGTTATGAATTACTTCTTAAAGGTAATCATTCATTGTTAGGGTTAGGGTTAATTGTATAATATTATTGTGTCGAATTATTCTAAGAGGTCGTATATAGTAAAAGATAAAACACAGACCGAAAAATGTCATCTCGTGACTTGATATTCAAGTTAGAACAAGAAACACGCAAGTTGAAAACGGTCTTCAACTTGTCTTTTTCTTGTTCTAACTTGAATATCAAGTCACAAGATGACATTTTTCGGTCTGTGTTTTATCCTTTACTTTTTCAAATTGTCCTCTGGTTGTGGTTTTTGGTCATATATAGGATCACTTATTCCTTGGGTCATCCATCGGTCTCATACCGTTATCAACATTAAGTTCATTTTGTCATGCCTGAAGGACTGGGGTTTGGACTTTGAAATGAAGACTCATTTCATATTACTGTCTGAGGTATGGTGAAGAATCCATTGTCTCTCTGGGTGCTTCAGATTTAGACTAAGGCCAAGTTCAAACGTCGAACTTTTCATGCGCAGTTGCCATGAATAAATGAATGAAGTGTTTATTTCATGAGGGTAACACCAAATATCAAGCAAATAAACTTGTGGCCCTCTAAAACGAAGATCAGATAATCCAGTTAAGGTATTGGCATGAGTGCAGCAGTGTGTACCCAAACATCCCGATTTGGATCGTGTTCAGAGAACTGTTTTCAAGCTGATTAAGATATTGATGCTGGGTTTCTAGATTCGTGTAAATGACTGACTGATAGTTGGCTAACCACACCAAAACCCAGAAAAGGAGATTGCTAGTAAAAAGTCTGAAATGTGTTTTAGGTCACCTTTATTCTCTGGTGCTCACTCCGTACATGTCCAATACTATCGAACTGATACGGGTCGCACGACTCGAGTCGAAACAATTCATGCAGATGTCGGCGACTGTCAATTTAAACCTGCACACAGGTTAAAAGTCATTACTATAAAGGTAAAACTGCGTTTACCCTTGACATTTCTGTCGAGCCGTTCCAGTGCTTTCAATATGGTGTTTGCACGTCAAAAATCATAAAAAGAAACAAAAGTTCGCTGATTCAATACGTTCTTTTCCTATTTTTTCCAAGCCAAGAAAACGCCTTGTCACCACTGAGAAGTACTAAGGGGCCGACATCATCGGCGCCTTTCTTTACGACACATGTTATTATTTCATTCCTTTAAGCTCTGGCCAAGCTAATGCAACATCGCGATTCAACATCGTTCAACATTGTTGAATGCAGCATGTTGAACTCGAAACGAAGTTTGATTTCCATCAATCATTTCATGCAACATTCAACATTTCTTTTGTTGTCATGTGTGACCAACAAAGTCGCACTCATTTGGCCGATCATTCAACATTGTTGCATTTGTGCACGTGCAGCAAGTCCTCTCTCAGGCAAGGGCAACGAGTAGATTTTTAATAAGATTGATAAGTGATAAAAGATTTCGACGTTTCGACGTCATCCTGACATCATTATCTAGAAAATTAAAAAATATATGACTAAAAGTTCGTTGGTGTTCAAAGCAGGGTATATGTCAAGACGTAAAATGCTAATGAAGTAAAACATGCATAATAAACGTTAATGTAATAATTACAGCAAACAATTAAACCATTATATTAAGAATACAAATTACCATAGGAAATGGCTGAATATAAACAATCCTTAAAAATATGATAGTTAAACGAACAATTTAGCTCTAATGGAGTCCATCTGTGTGTTCAACGAGGGCTTTAAATCTCTTATGAAAAGTATTTCTCAAACTCATTAATAACTCATAAAGCAAAAACAAAAGAAATACATAATTAATCAGTATTTAGAACTCGGAGGAAGATTACAGCTGAATTTTTCCAACTTTCGGCTGGATTTTCGCCTAAAATAATGGTTTGTTTGAGAAGTAATTTCAAACACTCGTTTAGTGTTCTTCCTCTGATTTCTAGATACCTCGAAACTCGTTAAAAAAAACTCGGCTTCGCCTCGTTTTTCAACTCGTTTCTCGGTATCTAGAAATCGAAGGAAGAACACCAACTCGTACTTGAAATATTACTTCAAATATCAAAAAGTCAAACTTTCCTTTGCATTTGAGAAGAATGGTAAAGTTAAAATCCATGTTATCAAGATTTCCCTTGTGGACGTCTTTAATGTGCTTTCCTATCGATGAATTCTTGTGCTTTTCAATGCGTTGGTGAAGATAGCGGCTTGTCTAGCCGACGTATTCAGATTCACACTGATCACATTTAAAGTAATATACCACACACTGTTGAGATATCAAGGATGGCTTGGGTTCCCACTTCATAACCTGGTCTTTTCGCTTCGGGCTGATATACACCGGTCTCAGCTGCTGTCCAGTCTTTCTACTTAAATCATTCAATCGTCTACTCACCAAGTCTGCAGACTTTTGGTCTTTAAAAGGAAGAAGAATATTGATGCTCTGATCATTCAGATCCTTTCTGTTTTCCTTAGTCGTATCTTGATTTTTAAAAAAGCTTAAAATGACCACATTAAGAAGAACTTCGGGATAATTTAGGCCGGAAAAGATCTCACGTATTTTCTCACACTCTTTCTTAAAACGGTCATTTTGTAGACGAAAGCCGTTTAGCCCAGTTGAGCATGGTCTTGAGCAAGCATGTCTTATATCACCTATCAACATGACTTTGATAGTGTAGTTAGAGGCCCTGTATCCGTAAACTTTCTGTAAACCTGAGTGGAGATGGTGGATCCATTTTTTGTCAGCAACATTCCCAGGAAAGGGAATCGACCTCCCTGTTCAATCTCCAGAGTAAATTTGATGGAGGGATGTAAACTATTCAGAACTTGATGAAAATTATTGGCGGAAAGAATGTTTGTCATCAGGCTAACAGTGTCATCCACATATCGCTTGTAATTCTGTGGTAATTTACCGTCACGTTGAAGCTTTTCCTCAATAGAACACATTAATGCGTTAGCTATAAGTGCGCCCAGGGGTGAGCCCATCGCGACACCGTCTGTTCATATAAACGGCCTTCGAACTGGAAGAGTTGGTTTTTAACAGCGATCTGAAGAAGCTCCACTAATTGCGCTTTGTTCAGATTAGCATTACTCGTTTGGTTAAACCAGTCGTTTTCAAATGGTTTTTCCACGAGAATTAAGCATAGGCGTGCGGGGGGGGGGGGGTAGGGGGGCAACTGTCCCCCAAATTCGGAAAGGACCAGATTCGGGCAAATAGCTCAGGTAGAATTGGGAAAAATAAATTTCTAAGCGTGGTTAAAGCAGAAAAATTTTCAAAAATCGGTGACGATGAACAAGAGTTTGGATATTAGTGTGCATTCAGGTTGCCATATATATACCATGTGCAGTATGTAACTCTTATTCCTAGGTTTTTTCTAACTAAACATTCGGGCAGATCGTCTCTGCCCCCCCCCCCCCAAATGATTAGGGCCCTTACGCCTATGGAATTAAGGATTGTTTATAGTCACCAGAATTAAGGATTGTTTATATTCAGCCATTTCCTATGAAATTTGTATTCTTAATATAATGGTTTAATTGTTTGCTGTAATTATTACTTTAACGTTTGTAATGCATGTTTTAATTCATTAGCATTTTACCTCTTTATATATACCCTGTTTTGAACGCCAACGAATTTGTAGTCATATATTTTTAAGTTTCTTGATAATGATGTGAGGATGACGTCAAAACGTCGAAATGTTTTGTCGCTTATCTCTTATTAAAAGTTTTAACCAGAAGTTGCTCGTTGGAACGAATAGTTTGGCCAAAAATTTGGAATCATTATTTGTCTCAGATCTCTAATCTCCACAATTCTAGTCTGCACACAAAACATATTGCATTCGTTTGGCCACCCAGTCCAATACCATTGAATTTGACGATGTTGAATGATGTTGCATTCATTTGGCCAGGTCTTCTACAATAACGCGAACTTCTTCTTTCGCTCCGTAAATTAATCAACGGTCGAATGTCAGAATGCTGTAAGCATTGCCTAGATCACCAGACCTACCCCTTTATCACACCTGACCACTTCACGGGAGGCAAACGCTTTTTTCGACCTGCTCCACTCGTGACGACCGGACTAGTTAAAAGAATTGCGGAAAGACTCGACGAACTGATAGCCTACCCCATTTGGCATCATGTTCCACTTGTGACGACCGGTTCAAGTCGACCACAGCATCCCTTACGTCACAATTAATCAACTTCAGGAATCGAACGACTCGTCCACATTCGAAGGTATTGGACAACACTCCCGGTGCTTGTATAATGTTGTATTGAAAAAGTCGGTGCATAACTTTAAGCGATCCGGCGTATTCTCGAGTGCGCACCGCCTCCCTTTGTCACAAATTTTTGGTGGGCGCACCGCCTCCGCATCAGTTTAAGGTAGAGACCAACTAAGCATCCTGTTGGGAGACATGTCACAAGGACAGTCACGTTCCTTTTTCTTATTAATTTTCTTTTGCAAACTACACTAAATGACGCTCTGTGATTGATTTTCCGAAAAGGTTATCACTGAAACTTGACGAAGTGCTCACGAGATAAAAATTTGAATTCATGCAACAAATCGCCGGGAGAACAATTTTGTCCTCACGACAAACATCTAGGACCCTACTCGTCGGTGTGCGAAACAAAGTGAAACAAATTGGGGAAGATGTATACGTAGTATAGTAAGTTAGCAACCAATTCAAATGTTAGTATTGAACTCGTTCCTGCCCGTATAGATTTTCTATTTTACTCCAGCTAACGTCAGACGATTTTACTTTCCAAAGGCAAGACGGTGCCGCTCTAACCTCCGCTTCACCCAGAGCGGGTTCTGCCTTAGCTCCGCGCCGGGTTAAACTTGTTGCACTCCTTAGCGTCGCACGTCCGATGCGCTCCAATTAAGCCTGATTTCCACTTGCCGGACCATCTGCACGGACAGTTTTTTTCTTTGATTTTTCTAATTCCACTTGAAAGCTCATAAGGCAGAGAGAAAATTCCGACTGCTGGAAATCAAGCTTTATGGCCATTATTTACCCTAGCGTATGGGATTGCACTGGCAGCATTAGTAACTTTACAATGCCATTCTGGCCTCTTATTTTTCGTTATCAATAATTAGATTATTGTTCACAATTATTGATTTTTGAATAAACTGCCAATTAATTACACTTTCCATACCAAATTCAATCATATAATGCAACCATTCAAACACGTACATGTTCTGTATATATGTATTCACTTGACTTTACCTGACACGTCCTGAAAAAAATTTCTGGATGACAAGAAATGGTTTTTGTCTCTTCCATCCCATCATAGTTGAATGTGGCAATGAATTTCTTGGCCATTTCCACACTGTTTAAAACATGATGGTTGGTTAGTATCATAGTTTCTTCCTTTCCATTAATTTTGCACTTGCCAAGAAAACCACTGGCCTTCCTACAAAAAATAATTGCATCAGTAAAAATTTTGCAATTATTGTTTGATATCTCATTAAAATGGTGCAGTCTATCCATACACCTGAGTGCTGCAAAAATCTGTTAGTATTACCCAAGTTGTTCATAGTCTAATGTATGCTAGGTTCAGTAGCATAGCCATGGCAGGGCCTGGCCCTTCCAAAGAACAAGTAGGGCTGCCCAAAATTAAGTGCTGGCTTAACCAAGTGATAAAGTAGGACAACTCAAAATTTATCCACATTGTTTCCTTGTGCCTGTCTAAGCTAGGCCATTAAAGGCTTAAAAATATAATATTTTCTTTTGGCATGATCTCTAAAAAGCCTACAAATCCAGTGATATCTTCATAATATTTTTTCTGAAAGAATAAGAAGTTTGACAATGATTCATAAAGCAACAATAACATGAAACCATTCTATTTCTGTGGTTATAATTGCCCTAGCTATCAGAAAGGTCCTTAAAAAGGTATTCAAAGTAGAGTTTAGTTATATCTGAGTTCAATATTGTATTGGCACCGATAACAGACAATTTTAGTCAAGTACAACATGTGACTAAATTGTTGAAGACTGGAGTAAGTCTTTGAACAAGAAAGGTCTTAATTATAAAAGGCTACTTCTTGCTTTTATTCAGTCAATTTAAAAGAATACTTCCTGAGAGCATTTATTTTACTGAAACACAGGTGTTGGAAACAGTCATCCTAAAGAACATCCCTTTTCAGTCTACTGAGCCAGAAAACAGATATTTTATTTGATGGTTCAAAAGGAGGATTAAGTGGCCAGTATGAGCCAAGTGAAATGTCTTCAATCCAATGCATACAAAAGATTGAAAATAAAACATCATTTACTGTCTGTTCTGTTTGAAAAAATGAAGCTAAGCCAATAAGACCTATCAAGCACCATTAGATAGTCAATTATTTTCACAAGGAGGTCTGTTAGCTAAGGTAAATCTGGCTAATTGATCTCATTGATCATGTTTAAATTTGCTGATACATTACAACTATGCATGTTTGTACAACTAGTATTAATGCCACACCTTCAATTTTGCATATTAAATGAAATTTAATGACTATGCAAGTTGGTCTACTAGCCATACAACTATAGGCAAGCTCAACTATCTCATTGATTCATTTAACTCTCAAGAAAATAAAAATGGTAGCTATGGACAATAATGTAACTTTTACAGATAAATTTCCAGTCTTTAGATGTCAGTTAATAAAAGGCACCCTTCTCTAGGGCAAAGGAAGAATTGGTTGACAAACCTTGACAAACTCTTTTAATAAACATGGGTGAAATTGCAAAGTGAAAGCTGTGGAAGTCCACTATTGTCTGTCAGTACTGGTAGGCACGGTATTACAACAGATTCAAACATGAAGGATATCACAATTTACTCTGTTTCCTCATTAACATTTCTTTTCATTGTTTATTTGTCTATCTTTTTTGTTGTGTGTAAAGAGTAATTGCAATATACTGTTGTAAAATAACAAACCTGTTTGCATAAGCTTAACAAGCTTGTCAAAGACCATTTTGTTGAACAATTTTCTCGAAAATAAAACGTACAATTTTTTTCTCACTTTTCCCAGCTTTTTTTGTTAAGGTCAGCAACTTTTGTTCATGTGAGCTATTTATACATCATTACCCGGTAAGGTATAGTATGACATGTTGAAGATTTCAACTCAAACTTTTTCTGAATTGTTTTGAAATTTCATACTTTAACGGCATACTTCTTATTTGTAATCGAATAAGTGGTGATGACGCACACTTATTATATGAATATTATTTTGTGTGATGCATGTAAAGAATACATGTATTATACGAAATAAACCACCATAAGAATATAAAAAATATCAAGATCGATATGGTTGCTCGAATGAACTCGTTCATGCGTTTTATTTTCGTAAGGTTCTCGACTGTGGAAAAATTACAAATATGACTGCGGTATTGCGGCCTTAAAGTTAGTAGCGCCAAATCGGTTTACTTAAGTCAGTGATGTCGCCCAACACAAGTGCTCCAAGTATCGATCTTTGGTTTGTAACCTTCGGCCTGATAGAGTTTTTGGCTAGGGTTTTATCGTTATCAAATCGTATACTTCCGTGCCTTGTCGTTTAGCTGAATAAGTTGTGTGAAACGAGAGCGAACGGTGCTTTTCCGGTTTAAAAAACCTACCTGTGCACGGATGCCTCCTCAGATGAATCAGAGACTAATGTAAGCTGACAAACAGCCTTTACGGTTTCTACCATTTTCTGCCAGGGAACAAGATCTCCTCCACGTCCTAAACAAACTTCGTCCTGTATTTCTTCACTCATCGTGTACTGTCATTAAACCGAAGGTAATAAATGAATCTTTGCCACATATTGCCACATGTAAATGTTATTAAAAAGAATAAAAAAAAAATGCTCGTCTGGGAATTCCCCTAGTATGTGGAGTTCTCTAGAGTCCAAGCCACTCTTTAGTCACTCACTCCTCTACTTCTGGATACAACCTAGAATCATTTGTACATTCCAAGCATGTAAGTTTACTTTAATTATTTTTACGTTTTGGAAACTATCGTGAGATTAATTTTGTTTGCGAATCGTTCTTAGGTTCAGGAATGTTAATAGTTTTTAAACTTGAGACAAAAAGAAAGCCTCAGAGATATTTTCGTCAATTCAGATATTTGTCTCCGGGGATCCACCCAATGAAATTTTAAGATTTTGAAGGGAGATTCCCAAGTCCTGACCAAGGTGATGTAAGTACCAGACTACTTATAACTTTTACGTCATTGCTTGGCTTTTCTATGCGATTTGAACATAGTGCATTTACAAAAACAACTACCTGTAGAATGTTGGAATTGGTCCTTAATTTTATAACAGAACATATCATCCTATATTAAATGACTGTTGACAAATGAAGCCTAGATTGTGCAGTCTACAAAAGTGTAGACTGTTAAAAATCAGGTTTTATTTTAATATGTTGTATTTTCAGTCTTCATATTACTGTATGCAGTAATTCATGTCTGAATTTTTTCTTTTTTAAACTAAAAGGCTGTTGGAATTGGGAACTGGCTGAGGATATAGTCCCCACAATATAGCTGAATAGGGACCATAAGCTCTCCTCTGTAAGCTTAACATTTTTAGGGCTTGAGCTGAAAAAAGCATATGGTCTTGCATAATTAATTGCATGAAAAGTTGTAAATTTTGTTTTTCAAAGCATAAAAATAACAGTCCCAAGTTTGAGATTCAAGGTACTGTAGGTAAACCAAGCATGCTATGATATGAGAATCATAGTTCATGAATCTTGCAAGTTACAAAACCAATGGCTGGTCAGCCAAGGATTAAAAGTTATTCAAAGGTTTAGTACTTCAAAAACTGATCTATTGATAGAGTCAAAGTATAAAAGTAGTACTTTATGTATTTCTTTGTTTTTATGAATGACCTTTCGGCTGTTCCCAGACATTTCCCTCTGCTGAATAAAATTGTCTGGCATTAACCAGAACAAGATATTGAAGGTTGACTGGGGTCATTTTCAACATTCAGAGGGTTAACTTGCCCAAATATTAGTAGGAGGTACTGGTAAGTGGAATGCACCACCTTTGTCTTTTCTTTCAAAATAAGCTTCCCCATAGAATTAAACATCTTTTGTGACCAGTACTTGAACAGACACATAGCCAGGAATTTTAAAATGGGATCAGGGGAAATTTTAGACCAATGTACTGACAAATATAATCAAGGAAAAATCAAAGTCAAACTGAGAGCAGAAAAAACTTGACACTGATGTATCAATTTAATGAATGCAAGCACAAAGTCTCTCTTCACTGATTCATCAATTAAACCCACAAAGTAATTAACAACAGCAACAAGACATCAAATATTATATACATTCTAAGTTTACAGTATCATCTTTCTGGATCTTCCTTCCACAAAAAAGGGATAAATGATTTCCATTTTGCCAGCTATGGCTGGTATAATGGTATTAAATTTTGAAAACAATTTAACACAAAAGTGTCCACCTCATGTCAGCTATGATGCATACCAACATATTTTCTTTTTCAGTCATCACCACTACCACTACCACTTTGTCCTGAGGGCTGGTCCAGATCTATCATTTTTATCTGTTACAAAAGAACTGTATTCCTTATGAGCATTATGTGTTAAATGCCCTTCCTATACTTAACCTTTGCCAGAACTTTTAACAATTTTTTATTTTGTAATTCAAATGTAAATGGAATCCATGACAGAGAAGCTCAATATACCAACAAATGTACTGGATGTACCAACTGACCTAGTCAGGATGAAAAGTGGAGGGTAACTGCCCCCTTCTCCCTTGGCTACACTAATGAGCTTGAATGCATTATCTAGAGATGGCCAACTTAGGGGCCTTCTCAGGGATCACTTTCAAAAGTGTAATATGAATTTAAAGCATAAAAGAAATGGCATCATATAATTTTGCTTTTAGTCACTGAAATATGATTACGTTTAGAATTACAATAAGGTATAATTTGAGAAATTTCTCAGGACAGCATGTCCTGCAAGTTCATTTCATTTTAACCCTCCAATATAAACTTCACTCTGCTGTTCCTGTGATCAGAACATCACCCCTACTATATTCAATAATGTTCTTTTTCATCTGTAACAAAGGCATTGTATTGGCCATTTTACAACAAGCCTTTTAAAGTACATTCTGTGGTGATGTTTTATGGTTTCTTGCATCAGGGGTAATGTATATGAGCAGAACCCAAGGCATGCAAAAAAAAATTCTTTAGGAACTGTGATAAGAATTCCTACTACATTTTGGCCCAAAATCTTATAGGAATTCCAGCATTGTATATAAATTCCTATTGGATTCTGTTGGAATTCCTATTAGATGTCTTCAGCCAGACAAATCAGAATTCAATTGGACTACCAAGATGAGTGCCATTTTCCAATATTTAGGAAATCTTATGGGATGCTATTAGAATTTTTTGTGAGGGAAGATAAAAGGGGTTTTGCTTTAAGTGTGTGTAAGAAATTTTATTATATTTTTAAAAAATGCACATTTATGCTGGAATTAATTTGTGAAAATCCTGATGGCCACAGGCATTTGTTTCCATTAAACCTATGTCATTCTTATTGGTAGTCCTTCAACCTTTAGTTATAATAAAGAGGTTGCTTTATGCCCATTATCAGTGATAAGTTGTGCACTGATAGATCAACTACATTAAAGAAACTGAAGAAACTAGTAACAATGTTTCCCTGATTGTATCTTGTAGATGAAAGAATATGATTTTGATTGGAAACAAGAGTATCTTTCCATCATGCATTTTAATTCTTTCGATTGTTTCAATTACCTGTGGTTCTCGGGGTGACCGAAGCATACCATTCCAAAGGTGTTTGATGAACTGTCAAAAAATGTGCACTGGCAACTTGTACCCAACTTCTTTGCCTTTTTATTTATTGATATTTGGTTGGAGCTGTGTCGATGAGTGCAAGTACACATGCATGCACAAAGTGACGGAAGATGCACTAGCAAGGGGACAGGATGTAATGCAATTTTATGGAAAGGTAGGTCATGACTTAAATGCGATTTTTGTATTAGCGTCGTTTCTTACCCCAAATGCCCGCTTCAGTGAAGGGATAGATATGCTGGAGGAATACAGTAGCTAGTCTTTTAATTCTCCTTAGGGGAGGCAAACCGAAAGAATTTTATACCAGGAAAGGTGGTCTGAAAATTCGAGTGACACACTTAGGCGAGTCCCTTACAAAAACAAAATTAACTACCCGCAGATTAGACCGCATTCAATCAGTTTCGAGGGACTCGAACTTCCCATTCGTGCACTTGGTCAAAAACACACCATGGATTGATCAGTGGGTACGTACAGCACGTGCGATCCGAACTTGGGTGATCATTTGTCATATATAAGTGATGTTGTGAGATGTCATTTTATGCTGTGAGACGTTACGTTACGTCCGTTAGTAAGATGTTGTGTTATGTTGTGAGATGTTATGTTAAGTTGTGAGATGTTATGTCACGTTGAAAGACGTCTTGTAACGTAAGACGTGATGTTACTTTGTGTGATGTTATGTCAAGTTGCGAATGAGCGACGTTATGTGAAGTTAAGAGACGTGATATTATGTTGTAAATGTTACGTTCAGAGACATTATGTTACGGACGTCGTAAAAACTTTCTTACGCTGTGAGGTGCTATTTGTCACGTGAAGTGCTGGGGTACAACTAGAGGTGAGGGGTTGGGAGATTGGAACCCTTGCCCTTTTTGCGGTAAATCTTATATGTACTCTTTTTTTAACAGGTTTTTGACTTCATTTCCCAAAGCCACATAGATCTACTTCACTCGAAATTATCAAAATCGCCCCCTACGGTGCCTTGATACTACCATCCGACTCTTGCCCTTGGAAATTTCTAGTTGCGCCCAGAGATGTTACTTAACGTTGCGAGACACCATCATGTTACGTTGTGAGATATATTTCTTCGTTGAAGTTATGTTAAATTATGAAATGTTATGTCACCTTGTCAGGTGTTGTGTAACGTTGAGAGACGTTGCAAGTTGTAAAACGTTACACCAAGCTGTGGAGACACTACTCTATGTTGTCACTCATTGGGTTATGATGTTACAATGTGAGACGTTATGTCACGAGGTGAGATGCAGGTTCCCACCTAACACAAAGTGGGCGGCAAGCATGGGAAACATTTTGCCAAGCAATTCCTTTGAAAGCTGTCTTGTTGCTTTTCAACTTTGGAGAAGAAATCTGTTTAACCTTTTCCGGTCCCTACCCGACTTTTTAATTTTACTCTGGTTAACGCCAGACCATTTTACTCGTCAAGGGGAGACGTCTCGAACAGGAAAGGGTTAAGGAGATGGTAGGACCAGGACCACGATAAGTGGCCGAATTCGTGAAGCTAATCAAGAGATTTATTCCTTTATATATAGTAGATAAATTTACACCAGATAAATTTATGTACGGTTAAGGTTTCGTCCCATCGACTCCGGATTTCATAAAATCATTTAATCTGATGTAGTCCGAGAAAGCGGAATAGATGCTCAGCGGTCCATAAACTTACATGGTGATTACCACAAATCGTGCTATATTTTCATCGATGATATAAAAATAGGATACTGAAGAGACATTGTGAAATAGCGTGAAAAGTTCAAAGGTTAGTAACTGTCGTGACTGATCGGAAAGAACTGTAACGTTTCGAGCAAAGACCTTCTCTGACGAAGGCCTTTGCTCGAAACATTAGAATTCTTTGCAATCAGTCAAGGCAGTTACCATTCTTTGAACTTTTTACGTGGTATTTTCATCGTCTTGGAAAGTTCTTTCATGAGTTCTTTCATGAGTTCTTTCGTTTTTTGAGTATTAGTCACAAGCGCCAAGAATCACTGAAAACAAAGTTTGATGTACACTCGCAAAAACGCGTGGTCTGTATCATGCCTGAGATCAGGACTGTTCATAAGAATTGAACCAAACCCTGATGACAGCATGATGGCAATAACGTGCATGTTGCCACATGCATGTGACAGCATGATGGCTAGAAGGTGCGATGCTGATAAATAAGCAGTGTATTACAACTTTGTTTAGCAGCGGCACCGGTGTTCGATTGCAGTGAATTATGGTATAGCCTGTTGTCATTATACCTTTTGAATCGTTTGCAATATATGCCAGTACATTCTTTGAGAGTAACTGCAGGTATCAGTCTGTCATATCAAACTGATACAGCACGGATAAATCATCATGTCAAGTAGAAACAGCACTGTCAAACCAGCAGACTGCAGCAGTCATTGGGTTTTCATTGCTGTATCAGTTTAACAAGATGGACCAAATTTAGGTTTCCATACCGCTTGGGCCAGGTTTCATTCTTGGGCCCTTATCCCCCACAGAAGATAAAAGATGCAAGTAATTTCACTTTACTTGTAACCGTCTTGTAACTGGTATTTATGGCACCAACGATTCTGAGGTTTGAAAAAGAAATTAAAAAGTAAATGCCATTTGGTACAACATTTCGCATTTCTTATGCTTTTGGAGAGACGTAAGAAACTGTCGTAACCCGGGGTCCTATCGGCTTTACGTTTTGCCTCTGGCTTACATTCGTCATAACCTATATACACTTCGTTGTATGTACTATTTACAATGTGAGCGGCAGTTGTATATGGTATTCATGCACGAACCGAAGGCGAGTGAGTGTATTTCCAATACAACACAGACGCGAATATTGTAAACTGTAAAGTACTTGCGATACGAATACCATTCATGTTCTTCGAAAATGAATAATTCTGCCGATTTTAGTGAAGGAAATAGCACGAAATCTTCACGTGAGTCGGTGGTGTCTTGTATCACAGATACATTTGTTGTAACACGTTTAAAACAAGTCACTAAACTTCAAATTCATTTGTTTGTTTTTTATTTCTCTCTCATGAATACATGATTGATGAGAATTGTCAAAAAGTAAATGCTTTGAACCCGGCGGAATCGGTACATTTTGGTGATGGTAGATCGTCGAGGTTAGTGTGGTTTTGAGAAAGAATGTTGGTGACTGACGTTTCGACTGCCTCAGCGGCGGTCATCTTCAGAGTCGAAAAAGAGGAGTTTTTTTCTTGAAGTTTTTTTTCTGTTTTTCGACTCTGAAGATGACTGCCGCTGAGGCCGTCGAAACGTCAGTCACCAACAGTGTTTCTCAAGACTACACTTAACTTACCTGGACGATCTACCATCGTCAACATGAGAATTGTAAAGTTATACATTGGTCATCCGTTTTTCCGGGAAGCCTGGAAATGAAAAATTCCAACAAGAGGAATTTCTATGGGCCGTGGACCACAGAGCCGTACCTTGGTGGTAATTTGCCTGGGGCAGATTCTGTTGAAGGTGCTACCCTCGGCCCTCTCTAAAGCATCCCTAGTTCCTTATGTTATAATAATTGTATGGCGGTAATATCGGTATATAACTGAACGAAGTTAGCCTGTATAAGCAAGTGTTTTTAGTGCTTTTTTTTTTCATTCTCAAAATGTAATTGAAAATTTAAAACAAGCGCGTCCGACATTTGAAAGCTGCAAAGTAGTCAATTAACAGTGAGAAGGCGAGACATTGATTTAGCATTTTGTTGAGCTTTGCAAAACATTCAATCTAGTAAAAAAAAAACCCCAAAAGTCGAAATTTTGTTTCTGAAAATGTCGCCCCCGCCGACCCCACTTGGTACGGCACTGATGGGTCATAGCCTCCAGGTCTACCCCTAAATCCGGCCTTGTCGATATGATAGACTGATACATTGTTTGGAGGTGTTGGTGGCACAGTGGTAGTGCATGTGTCTTTTACCATTGTGACTAAGGTTGGATTCCGGATCCACATGATTAACGTTACCTTGGTCACATGTGAGAAGACTGTTGTCCAATTTGAATTTACCAAGCGTTGCAGGTTTTGTCTTGGTACTCTGGTTTCCTTTAATAGTAACAGTGAACCCATGAGGAGTGACCCTTACTGAACCTCTCGGGGGGACGGCTTGGTTAGTTGGTAGGGTTATCCAGTATAAATAAAGACAATTTATGAACAAATGGGATGAAACATACAATATCCTGGCATATCTTGGTGTGGATCGTGTTGGAATGGTTTTACAAGATACGCCACGTTTCAATCCAATTTGACGTCCTTGTTGCTGCTCGATGAAGTTATCATACTTCCATGAAGGAGATATGATACGGCTAGATGAAATTACTATACATAAGTTATCATTTGGATCTCTAGGGAGAATAGTTTATGTAGTTGACGGGGTTATCTAGTATAAATAAAGACACTTCTTCTTCTACACTCCTAATGCACTCTGTTGCCAATTACCTTCCTGTCATCAGGAGTTGCATACCAGATTCAGTTCTGGTATAGAAAATGCGTTTTTGTTTGGTTAAACTAGTATGACATCACCCGATGTACATTTGGAGTAAACACTCGCAACCGAGTTACGCAAAGTCAAAAAGGATCAAGTTGTGCCGTGCCTTGCGTGGGACAATTTAAACGTATGATAACTGTTAAGTATACTGTTTAACTCTTTTGCAGCCAATTATTTCCTTACTCTGCGATTCTGCGTGATATCTTCATTGTAGACAACAGAGGGCTCCAACATGAAAGGCAACTGGACTATTTTGCGATTATATAGGAAATGGCACGCATTGACAATCTATACCGTAATGATTCGAATAAGCGCCCTGCTTCCAATAAGCGCCCCCTTTCCATTGTGTTTTTTTAAATAAGCGCCCCTCCCGAATAAGCGCCCCCCTCCTTCCTTCCTTCCTTCCTTCCTTTCGCCAGGGAACCACTGTATGTAAATGATTACCCAACCGATAAGAGACCTAGTATCGGTATAAAATCAACTGTCCTTCAACATTTTATTTGCCACAAATATATGCATTGCGCGCATTAGCTGGATTAAAGCGAAACTCGTCTTCTCAGTGTCTCAATTTTGGTCTCCATGCGGGAGCAAAGTTCTCTCAATCGACAGATCTCTCCTTCAAATCTTTTAGCCATGGCTAAGTTCGTCGTTCTAGCTTGGAAAGATGTGGGCACAACAAATCCCTTTTCCAGCGTCCTTGTTCCCGTTACTTTGATTTGTACGTTGTTGTCTAGGTGGGCTCTCAAAAAAGTGTAGACAAGAAAGGAAAGCTCCATCGGCACGTGGCCAACAAGTTGGTTATCATCAAGATAAGTTCCAGTAGTGTATTCATCGTGTTCATTAGCTTCGTTACGTTCGTCTTTCCTGCATGTCAGAGACTCCTAAGGTTGGAGACTATGTTGCTTTGTAAACGTGGTGACCTCGTATGACAGATGAGAATTCAACCTCATAGACGAATGTAAAACTCCCCGGTATCAATGACAATGGGCACGAACGAGCCATAATTGCCAGGCAATCATCAGCTGAACTCAGTATACTAGTAAGAACGTTTTCCAAGGGTTTTCTCGGCGCAACCTTTTACAAGCAAACTCCTGAGCTTTCAGTCGTTATCACGCTAGCCAGACACAAACAAAAAAAACTTTTGTGTGAGCTCCGACGGTATCAGGTTAAAATTTCCTGATATAAGAGCTCAGTATTGCAAAGCTCATGTCGAACATGGAGACCGATAAATCACAGTCACATGCAGGTAAAAAGGTCACTGCCTATACCACCAAATTCAAACTAGAAGCTGTACAGTTTGCTGAGGAATCTAATAGCAACCACCAAGCAGCAAAGAAGTTTAACGTTGACAGGAAGAGAATAAGAGAATGGCGACAAAACAAGAGTAAACTAGAATCTGTTGGAAGTGCGGCGGGCAAGCGAAAGCGCCTTGAGGGAGGAGGAAGAAATCCTTTTGATGAAGCTATTGAAGAAGTCCTACTAGAATGGGTGCATCAACGACGAGCTAATGGTCTTCGCGTATCCAGAAAAATGATTAGAAGCAAAGCACGCTGCTTACATGAAGAACAATGCAAGGAAACGGAAATCCCGCCGACGTTCACCGCAAGCGTTGGATGGGTTCAGAAGTTTATGACCAGAATTGGTTTATCCATACGGCGCAAAACGACTCAATGTCAGAAGGATCCAGAAAAACTAATTGACAAACTGATATCTTATGTTTTACAAGTGCGACGTCTGCACGAAAAGTTTTCTTACGGAGACAGTGACATTATAGCTATGGATGAAACCGCTGTTTGGCAAGACATGCTTTCCAATACGACTGTTGATTCTATTGGAAAGAACACGATAAACATGAAAACATTTGGCCATGAGAAGACGAAAGTGTCGGTCTGTTTGACAACTAAGGCAGATGGGACGAAATTTAAACCTTTTATTATCTTTCCTGGAGCTAAAAAGAGAGACGAAATTACTCAACGAAGAATTTAAAAGAAAATGCGTGGTTGCGTCATCTGCTAATGGTTTGATGAACGAGGAACTAACGCTTTCCTTTGCAAGAAATGTTTTGGGGAAGTTTACATTCGCGCGACGACTGTTAGCTTGGGATTCTTTCAAGTGCCATGTGATGGGCACAGTAAGAGCAGAACTTGTAACATCAAAGATTGACACAGTAATAATCCCAGGAGGTTGTACCAAATACATCCAAGCTCCAGATGTGGTGTGGAACAAGCCTTTCAAAGCAAAGGTAACAGAGCAATACGACGAGTGGATGGCTGGTGAAGCCCATTCTTTCACGGGTGCTGGAAATATGCGTGGTGCTCCCCGGAAAGAGATTGTTAAGTGGATCCTTGAAACGTGGGCTAGTTTAGATAGTGCAATGATTGTGGCCTCATTCAAGAGCTGTGGACTGACTGTTGCTTTGGATGGATTGGAGGGTGACCACATCCATTGCTTTAAGGAGGATCAGCCATGCCATTCTGGGCTAGCACGGATCAAAACTGTTCAACATGCTATTACCCAATCACGTGAACGTGATCCTTTCGACGGAATCACAGAGTCGGACGTCGAGGACGCTGCGCCCGACAATCTTGTTATTGACGAAAGTGACTGTGACGATGAACTTGTCAATGATTGAGAACAATTACCTGCAGCTGTAGCTGCATTATAAAAATAACTCGTATTCTATCTACTAGAGCAGAGAACTAGGGTTTCAGTTTTTTTTAAATCTTTGTTATTGTTATTGTTAAGATTGTTATCAAAGTTCTGAGTTTTTATGGAATCAGATTGCGGTGTTTGCTAAAAAATTAAATAAGCGCCCCCTCCCGAATAAGCGCCCCCTCTCGACCTCCTAAAATAAAATAAGCGCCCCGGGCGCTGATTCGAATCATTACGGTAGGCCCACTTGAGGGTGGGTACGATGTGATCTTGCATTGCGGCTGTGAGGCGTTATATTACGTTGTGAGACGTTACATAACGTGGTGAGACATAGACTTAAGACAATTACTGCTTCTTGTTGTATTTTCAGTGGCCCTTTGTTCGTTTTCTTGGAATCCAGGAGCCTGCATCTGTTATTTTTTCAATTGGCAACGGCCTGGGTCATTATTTTGGTTGGATAAAGTACAAGAGAGAGGTGAATCCAAATTTTCCAATGTATGGTACTTGGAAGGTGTATGCGATGGTAAGATATTCAATTTGGAACGCACTTGATTGTTATTTCTTATCATAGTGATAAAAATTAGTTACGCGTCGCAGTTGTGCTTCATTCTTTCCCCGCGGAGCTCTCGCCTCGACTAGTAAAATCGTCTGGTATTATCATGAATAAAAGAAGAGAGGTTGTATTTCGCCCGGAAAGAATCATTTGAGGTGGTTAATCACTCTTTCCCTGCGGGAGCTCTTCCTTTGACGAGTAAAATCCTCAAGGGTTAGCCAGAGTAAAATATGAGAGGTCTTATCACGCCGGAAAACGGTTAATCAATGTTTAACTCATGTAGAGCATACCGTCGAGTTAGTTATAATAATTACAAACAACCGCACTCAAAGTATAGAACCGGCATGTGATCAGCGTTCAAAATTTAATTTTTTTCTTAATTGTCCGTTGGGCTGCCATGGGTCTTTTTCAGGTTGTCTCAAAATGAATTTGGTTGCCCCAGAAAGAATTTGGTTGCCCAAATGGTTTTTTTTTTCTTTTTTTGTCAGCCAAGTGAACTCAAAAACTTCGTCACATATAAATACGGTAATAAGTTTACGTTATCAGCCTGTCAGATCGCAATGCATAATGGTAATTGTTTTGAATAATGCTGACATATTGTGGGCTAAATAACATGAAATCTGCGTGAGTCGTGGACAAGAAAAGCGAGTTCATCACGAATAGTTACCGAACTTTTCAACAAAGAAAGTGCACACTTTTGCGTTAAGTTTTTTTCCCATTTATTTCAGTTCCTTCAATACTCAAAAAAGTAAAAATATCAATTATGTTAATACTTGAAAACGAGTTGCCCAAGGGGCAACCATTTACCAAAATTTTGTTGGCCGAAGAAAATATTAGTCCGAGGCAACCGGACAACCGCTATTTTCGACCCCTGAGTGATGTTATTTAAATGATCTCAGACGTCCTTGCAGTTTCTGTAAACAGATTGAAGAAACTGCGAAAACCAAGTAATGAAAGAGACCTTTTATGAGCGCCAAAAATTGTTTTGCTAGTTTATAAAACTTGAGAAGTTCCACGTTTGGTCATACATTAATACATATATCGATTAGTTCACTGGAGATGCACGCCCACGGCATGCATTTCCCAGGAACTGATGGCAATCAATTTGGGGATGTTAGTGGTTCAGTGGTATTGCACGTGTCCTTCACTTCTATGTC
The DNA here is from genome assembly GCA_030142905.1 of Heliopora coerulea. Lineage (NCBI taxonomy): Eukaryota > Metazoa > Cnidaria > Anthozoa > Scleralcyonacea > Helioporidae > Heliopora > Heliopora coerulea. The sequence continues at coordinate 1,634,766 of JASJOG010000013.1, forward strand.
AAGGGTTTGACTCTGGCTCCGTGCAGTTGCTGAATAGAAGTTACCTTGCCCTCATTTCACATGTGAAAAAACTTATGGAATTGGAGCAGTTTCACGTATAAAATTTTCATTTCACATATGAAATGGTAACCTTTTCACATATGAAATATCTGAATTACACATGAAATGAACTGGATGAAAATTTCGCATGTGAAAGCCTGGTCTATAAAACGTGTATTTCGCATACGAAATGCAATATTCACGTATGAAAATCAATTTCATATGAAATTTTCATTTCACATATCGAATTGAAACAATTCACATGTGAAATATAAGTTTCATATGTGAAATTGCATTTAAAATTTTTGTGACGGTGGTCCCATGTGAGAAGAGTTTTAACTTTTTGGACTTTTCTTAGCATCGCAAGTTTTCTACGGCATTCGGGTTTCGTCCTGTAGTTACGCTAGACTGTCAGGGGCGTAATACTCCAAAGTTTTTAAAGTAAACAGAAAAGGTAGATGAACGATCTTCAAGCTCGATACTCAGAAAATGATTTCTGAGCCCCAGACTGGGATTGAACCTGCAACCTTCTGATGACCGGTGAGACGCTCTAACCATTGAGCTACTGAGACTCAGATGGTGAGCTAAGGTGCAGATTCGATATATATGCGCGACCTAAGCGGAAGCCACTATATATTAATAATGATTGAAGCAGTTTAAAGTTCAAACATTAAACTGCGTAAACAGAAAATTCGGAAAAAATATAGATACATGGGGTGTTAAAGTTCGGGATTAAAATTAAAACCATTCTGGTTACTGGTTTACATTTAATTTACTTATTAGGGCTGAGGAAGAGAGACTACACTATGCATGGCCTGAATGTTCGGACAAATTGTGCTGGACATCCCCCAATAAGAATGCGTTTAACAACGCCCCGGGTGGACTCATGAAGGATGGCCTTTACTGGACCTATAGGAAAAACAAGATAATTTTAGCTGATTGGGTTATCCGCTATAAACAATAAGGATTGAGTTGTACGTTCCAACAACACTTCCAATAATGTAATTTTAATTTTACACGTGTGGAAATTTTTTCTATCGACGAAAATGGTGAAAAGTCGTCTCACATTCCTGATTGGTTGAGGAGTCAGTGATTGACGTTTATACACGGTCAATTTTATCGGTAAATCTCAGTGTAACTTAATTTTCCATATTTCTAGAGGAGATGTTTCTTACTCGAAAATTTGCAAGCACGAAAAAATTGTGACTGCAGAATTTCGTGAGCGTGGATGTTACCGTACAATTTTGTGAATGGTTTAGTGTGTTTGCCCAAAGCTGTGTATTCTCGCTTAAACATTTTTAGTATTTACTTCAACATTGATTTGTCCAACATTTGTTGAGTGAAATGTTGGGCTCGTTTAAAACGGGTCTTTTGATAGTGTCGAAACCTGCTTGAAGATGTTGTAAGGATTCTGGGACAGATTTGATTTCGTTTAAACTTTGGTTCAACGCCGCTGACACTTTCTTTGTCCTTGAAAATGTTAGGTTATGCTGGATTGTGTTCATCCAACCCAAAAAGCGATTAGAAGGAGCCTGATTCTCGCCACTAGTTTTTCTCCCGCAAACCTCTCTAAGATGTTGGCGCGATGTTGGAGCCGTTTAAAAGGGCTCTCTGCGACATCATGCTGCATTACTTCAAATGTTTCATCTAATAAACGTTGGACCAATGTTAAAGCTAATGCTGAAACCATTTAAATGTTAAGATGGGAAACATTCTTCTCCCCATTGTTTGCTTAGGTGAGTATACACGCTTGGTTTTGGTCTACCGTTTTCCACACTCGAGATTTAATATGGACAGAGGTAATTATCGATATTTACTAAATATAAAAATCGGGGCTGCGGAGTTTGGGGCCTAGGGTGGGCTTTTGCCTCCTCCTCTACTTTTCTCATCACTTTTATAAGTATTTATAACATAACACGCGTCCTACGCTTGCTCTGATTGGACGAGCCTCATTTTCTCTGAGTACAGAGACACGGCTGACGTCATTTTCATTTTATTCATTCAATTCAATTTTGTAAAAAAATTACAAATCACGAAAATTAAAAAAAGCCTTGGTTATTTTATAAAACAAATAGAAAATAGCTTTCGTGTCTCTGTACTGTGATAGAAACATTCATGATGCCATTTCAATCGGAAAATTACCAGAAGACACTCGGCTACGCCTCGTGTTTTCACTAAGCATTTTTCCAGTTAAAATGACGTCATTCATGTTTCTATCACAGCACAGAGACACTCCAGTAATTTTCTATTTGTTGAATCACGCATAAATAAAAGACCGAAAAGCATTGAAAAAGTATCAAGTTTGTCAGTTAACTCTTATTTTGGAACTTTTTTTGGCAAACATGCTTTACAATCCTCCCTGATGTTTATTCCTCTCCAACATTAATTTCTCTCCACCGTCGATGATACTTAGTAGAGATTCATTTATATCTGGATACTTGGTCGAAGGCTTTGCCATTCTGGCACTCGAAAATTTCCTTCACCGAATGTAAACTTCATTTCAAGTAATCTAGTGTAAGTGCCAGATATTTATTGAATATGTTCTTCAAATCATGGGATCACCGCAACTATAAATATAAACTCGTGGCCAAACTCTTTGCAACGAAGTTTGTTGTCTCATTTGGCAGAGTACTACACAAGATTCTTTGGGTTAGCCAGCTAATGCATATTAAGAATTGCCAGCCAAAAGTAATTTCGATTGGCGCAATAGCCTTTCTTCCCAAAGGACTTGTTGGTTCACAGTTGTCGCACAAAGAAATGCAAAGGTGATATGAACGAGTAATAATTTCCTGTTACGCTTATTATACACTTGTACTTATGTGTGCAAACGCAAGTGCTATAGCGTCACAGAAACTGGTTCAAGTTTTACCTTATCCTGTTCTGTTCTGATCTGTTCCGCTCTGTTCCGTTCTTTTCCGTTCCGTACTGTTCGGTTCTATTCGGTTCTGTTTGATTCTGTTCTGTCCCGTTCTGACCTGATCTTTTCTGTTCTGTCCCGCCCTTGTCCGTTTTGTTCCATCCCATTTCATCCCGTCCCGTTTTGTCCCGTCCCGTACTGTGCTGCTTTTGTCTCTATAAACATGATCAGGAGTTGATTGGCATAAAAGTTAGGGGTTTTTTCTCATTTCAGAGATTAGATTATTTTGGAGCTGTTTCTCTTATTTTGACATCAATTTACGCATTTTTTGTAAGGTAAATAAACATTTCATTCTTTTCATGTACGCTTATTTAGCCAATAGCGGCTTTGCATGATTCTGCGGGAGGCCGGGCAAGATTCTCAAAATGTGGTTGAGGGGAGCAAAAAACAAACCCAGGAGTTAAAATATACGGTAAAACTAATGTAGGCGTCTCTACATGTCTTTTTCCTTTGTGAAAAACAGGTATTAAATCATAAGTGGTTAATGAAGGGCGGATTGTATTTCATATAGAGTGTGCTGAGAGTTTAAGATTCGTAGCTGTAAAATGTCCGTTGGATATGCGGAGTGACTATCGTGAAGTCAATGAACATAAAATAGTTCAGTATGTTTGGTTAAGAATTGTAAAGTGTAAGAAAGAGCTAGGTATTTTTTCAGCTTGTTTTCTGCCGCCAACGTTTTTATGCAAATATAGAGCATTCCAAGGCTGGGTTTTATGTAATATTTAAAGGCCGACAATGAGGGCTAGACCGGGTTTTTAAGCACGAGGAAGTCGTTCTAGTCCGAACTGGAGGCCTTTGAATGACTTCTCAGAATCAATTAGTGTATTGGCACAATAAATGTTTATTGGTAATGAGTGTATCGATGAAGAAGCCGATTGTGTAAAATTATATTTGAAGTCCAAGGACTTGAACTATTATTTCCAATCCAAGGAGTGGAAAAACCAGTTCAAGTCCTCTGCCCAGTGCGTCAGTGGTGTCATTCAGCGCGTCTGATTGAATGGTATAGCCATGAATTATTGAGTTTGAGAAGTAACAAGAAAGTTTTTTAAAAACACCCCTTCGAAAACAACCCGCAGGCTAAGTTTTCCACAAAACATGGCTTTCTCAAAGTATTCTGAACATTAGCAACCCGTACAAACTGCCACGCCAACAACGATGCTATTGAAAAAAAATGGAACATTGAAAAAAAAATTAACAGAAACCAACCTTATTCAACAAATTAAACTCGATTTGAAATCAAAGAACGTATGAAATAGTGGATTTTAACATTTAATGAAGTTTATCGTGTTCATAAATTGATCTAAGATAGACCATTTAGCCCTGACATGGCGGTGGCAGAATTGTTCGCGGGCGAGATAAAATACAAACTGAAACGATTGTAACACACACGCAAATTCTTATTCGTCAAATTTTTTTTTGTACCGAAACACCGCCAGAAGTTGAATCAGATTGTGTAACGTCGAAATTAAATGTATGTGTAAAAAAGCTTATGAAACCTGTGGTTATCTAAGTTTTATTCTAAGTTTTATTATTCTAAGTTTGCTTCATACGAGTATTCACATAATTTTTCTTGCAGAACAACTGGTGTTCAACACAGATGGAGGTAGGAGTCTCAGCTTTTAAAGTCAATTTAAAAGCATTGCTCCAAAATTGAAAAACTACGATATATAATTTTTCCCATCCAAAAATGTGAAGGGATTACCGAACTTCTTTTTACTCAATGACATAAAAATAAAATACTACGTTGATAGTGTTAATTAAGGTAAAAATTTCAAATGTTGGTAACTGCCGTGACTGATCTCAAAGAATTCCAACGTTTCGAGCAAAAGTCCTTAGTCAGAGAAAAAAACGTGTTCATCTGGATTCTCGACAATTGTCAAAAACATTGAAATCGTGCAATAGTTTAAATCCTTAAAAACGTTTACCATCGAAGTCTGGGAAATGTCCAAAATTTTTGTAATTTCTGTCGCTTGAAATATTTTTACAACGTGACGTAAAAAGCTAGGCGTTAAAGAACTTTAACTTCTTAAGTTAAGTTCAAAAGTAATTTTTACTGGAGTACAATCAATTCGTTGGAAGTTTAGCCCAGTAGAACAAATTGACGATCCTGTTCAAATGTTCGTCTGAATGTATAGATACATTATTTTATGGTTTAATGAGTTCCAGAAATCTCACCACGATTTCTACAATGAAAGATCCCTCCAATCATTAAATTAACGTTTAGAGCATGACAAACCATCTACTCTCGCGTCGAGCGACTGTAGCGACATTAGAACAGGAGTGATTCATTCGAGGAAAAATGCATAATCCCCACCGACTTTTGTTTTTGAACAATAGTGCCATTTCTTGCTCTAGTGAAAAGAATGAGTTCCTTTTTTACGAATACATCGGAACAATCCAAATTTCAGATATAGTACGAAGCTACTGTGGCTTAGAAGTTTGCTACTGTTCATTACCCAACATTTCGATACTCCGGTCTAGTGTCTTTTTCAGAGGTGATCGCTGTGAGGAAGAGGTCCCTATAGTCATACCCTCACAAAACCACTTATGACGTTATCCATTCACAAGATGCAAATAGGCATCTGGTAATAGACCACTGTCATCGCCATTCAGTGGGGTGGAGGCGCTATTAATATGCCATGCCTCCCGACGTCTTTAGATCTATTTGTGGAATTATTACCACCAATCCGAGGTACCATGAAAGACGTTGTGTGGAGGCATGGCATATCAATAGCGCCCCCGCCCTATTGAATGGCGATGATGATGGTCTATTACCAGATGCCTATTTGCATCTAGTCAACTGGTAACGTCATCAGAGGTTTAGTGAAGGTATAAATAAGGACCTCTTTCACACAGTGATCGCCCCTGATGAAGACACTTGACTGGAGTGTCGAAACGCTGAGTAGTAAACTGTAGCTTTTTAAGTTGCATTCAAAAGCTTTCAAGCCAGAGTAGCTTCATACTATGTCTGATTCTTCACCTGGCTGTGATGGGAACTTGTTCGGACCCAAATTTCTTGAAGCGTAACTGACCAAAAAGGCAAACCCTTGCCTGTTGGGAGCGTTGGGAGATGAATAGAAAAAGCACAATAAATTGAGGTCGAATTAAGGTGTGAAAAGTTTTCAATGTTTGGTATCAAAGCTCTGGTTGATTAAACTGTTTCCGAAGAGGGAATGAGTACGATAGGTAGTTATTTGAGTACATTCCTCAGCTTTCGCTTTTATTTGTGAAATCATGGTCATCAGGTCATATGCAGTTATATTTGATAGAACGTGCTGGGAAAACTTTTTACTATTGCCTTATCATGCAATATTTATGTCCAATTTTATGATAAGTGTGTTAACCGTATTGTTGCTTTTCTTATCCAGGTGTCGTTTGTTTGGGTTCTTTGTCGTTGCTTTATTCTGTTGTCATTGTGGGTACCTCTCTTTTGTTCGCTTTGATTATGGATACAACATGAAGGCTAGCGTTACTGTAGGTGAGTGAACTTCTGAATATATACTGTAGAACACTTCATCGCATCTAAGCGTTGCAAACTCAAGCTACGATTTGTGTAGTTCTATCCTTGAGATGAACAGCATGAGAATGTGCTACGAGGCGTATATTGACCACCTACCAACTAAAGCACAGATACCTATTGAACAAATACCTATTGAAGCACCCTAAACTATTGACCCATGCGTACCTATTGAGGCACCCGTGCCCACTGGCTGGTCCAGACTTGGCTTGAAGGGGGGCCCAGCCCAGGAGAAGTAATTAAACAGTAACATATCTTGTTCTGCTCTGAGCTTCTCTAGAGAAATCGCATGCTTAGTTGTTTGAGATTGTTTTTAGTGGCCACTGAGATATTCAAGCATGCATTTATAGTATTTAGTAGAATGCGCAACTATAACTATACTATATATATATATATATATAATAAAACCTTCTAACTTGCAGTTTATAAACTACTTCAAAGATGAACACTTGTAGCTGTTTTCTTTTCCTACTTCAGTTAGTAAGCGAATTGTTGTCATAAATTACACTTGTTATTATCTTACTGAAAGGGGGCTCCGAGTCCCTTGGGCCCCACCCTGGATCCGTCACTGCCCATGCCTATTGAACACCTATTGAACCACACGTACCTATTTAACATGTACCTATTTTCACCGTAATTCCAATAAAACTATAGCTTTATATTTGTACGCTTAACCTTAAAACCACCAAATGGCACATATGGTCCGTTACGGTATTTACATGGCACTTAAAATGAACACAATTTTCAAAATGTCTTTACAACTGTTTATATCACTGAAAATGACTGTTTTATTTGGCTATATTTCGTTGAGTGGTAAAAAAGACTTAGCAGGGCTCGATCTTTTGACCACACATTTCGTAAGATCTATCACGTAGCTACCCGCATTGAAAATTTCAAACAAAAATCTCCAAACCTAACTTTATGGTTGTTTTTTGCAAATTTCCAACCAAGTGTTTCCGAAAAAAGTGATGGTTTGGGGGTTAAGTAAACTCGAAGGTAACCACATTTAGTACTTCATGTATGTTTGCGTTTATGGGCTGTTAGTCTAAAGTGACTGGCCATGATATATATATATATATATATATATATATATATATGACAACTTTATTATCAATATGTTTCGTGGTCGTCGTTGGACAAGTTGGTTTATACAGTGGTGCTCAAAAGTTTGTGAACCCCGGGATTAAAAACAAATATGAAAAATTTAATCAAGCTATTTGTGATTCCAATGAAAAATAGCTAGAAAAAAGTATGTATCCTAAAAATATATATGTCTATCTACAGCACCGTTTTGAAGCCCTATTCATATTAGAAAAGAAAATTGTCAAAATGTAAAAAATCGAGGGTGCAAAAGTAAGTGAATCGTAGCAGTAGCGACATAACATAACCACCGACGTTCAGTTGGCACACCTGTACCATATGCCGTTGGTGTTCACAACAAACATAAGTCATCTGAGATATCGTTTTGGAGTGTACGTACATATACATTTGGCGTTGTACGGTATACTCTATTCCGATTGATATAGCATGCTGTGCAGCATCCACATCACGCAAGATTTGAAATGCCACGCTCTAAGGAGCTGTCAGAGAAGCTGAGAGAGAAGATTATTATCGCCCATAAGTCCGGAGAAGGCTTCAAGAAGATTACTCAGTGGTTCGACGTTAATGTTTCAATCGTGCGTCAGATTATTGATAAATGGAGGTACTTTAAGACAACAGCAACGTTGCCCCGAAGTGGCCGACCTCGCAAAATCTCAAGCAGAACAGCTCGACAGTGTAGAGGCGTCTAAGAACCCCAGAGTGACATCTAGGGAACTCCAAAGCAGCTTGGCCAGGCAGGGTTGCAAGGAAAAAGCCGCTCTTAAATACCAAGCATCGTGAGGCAAGGTTGAAGTTTGCAAAAACCACCTAGACAAGACTTTCAACCACTGGAAGAAAGTTTTATGGACAGCTGAAACGAAAATTGAACTCTTTGGTCACAACGAGAGGCACTATGTTTGGCGAAACCCAAAACAGCCTTTGAAGAGAAGAACCTTTTGCCAACAGTAAAGCACAGTGAGGGAAGTATTATGGTGTGAGGGTGTTTTGCTGCCTCAGGAACTGGAAAACGTGCACATATTGAAGGAACTATGAATCCAAATGACTACCAGTTGATATTCAGAGAGAATGTTCCTCCCATCAGTTTGTTATCTGAAACTTGGGCGTGGCTGGATCCTACAACAGGACAACGACTTTAAGCATACCAGCAAATCTACTTAGGACTAGTTAACAAAAAAGAGGCTTAAGGTGTTGGAATGGCCTAGCCAGAGCCCTGATCTCAATCCCATTGGGGTGCTTTGGTTTGACCTGAAGAAACCCCTCCAACCTGAAAGAATTACGGATGTTTTGTGATGAAGAGTGGGCAAAAATTTCTCCCGATCGATGTCAACGATTGATAACTGGCTAGTAGTGCTGGACGATACCAGGATCTTTATTTCGATACCAATACCGATTACTTGAAAATTGGTATCGGTCGATACCGATACCTATTTCGATACCAAAATGACTGCGAAGTTTTAATTTTCGATACCATAAGTGAGTACTTATAATGCTGGTATCGTTCACTTCCGATACTTCGCACAATTGTGAAAATGTAGTCTCAAGGTAGATTTTCTTACTTATATTTTATGCTAAGACTTTAACATTACTGCAGTTACTGTGAAGCATAAATAACATAGAATTTCAACAAGATAAAACTGTTTTCACTACGGTATATGCTCTTCAAATATTTTTGTTCAGAAACAGAAGCGGAAAAAATGTGAACTACTTTATGTAATCCAAATGAAGTTGCGACCAAGCCAACGGCCCAACGATTCAAATCACCATTTTTTATACTTAAGTTGGCGTATTTTCTTTTTATAGTTATTTTAATAGTTTGTTGAATCTCTAACTGTTTAACGAAAAAATTGATCATAAGAAAAAATAAAGTCACACACATAGCCGAAAAACCGGGAGCAAGTATCGAGCGATACCAGGTCAGTAATTGATACCGATACCACTGCTCGTGGTATCGCTGGTATCGAATACCAAGTACTCGGTATCGCCCAGCACTACTGGCTACAGGAAGCGTCTTGTTGCAGTTATTGCAGCCAAAGGAGGACTTACTAAGTATTAGGACGTACTAAGTAACAGTGTTCACTTACTTTTGCTTCCTACCTATTTTGTTTCGTACGATTTTATCGGCTGAACCTGACATGTTTCTCATCCAGGCGTTTCGAATTTACTCAAGGTAAATAAAACACTGTTTTTGTGCTTTATTATTTCTTGACTCAATCACATTGTTATCATCTCAAGCTTGAAAACACTGTTTATGCTCATGGGTTCACAAACATTGGAGCACCAGTGTACATACGCGTATGTTACGCACGAACTATTACCACAAAACGTACGTCAGTCATTTTGTTGTTACTGGTGAATAGCGAATGCCGAACCCGACATGAATTTCATTGAAAACTTCTGAAGTATTAGCGCCGGATAGTACACTTAGAAATTTCCTATTTTTAACATAAAAATCTATTGTAATACTTTACAGTGAGTATATTGTGAAACTACTTTTAAGTAAAGTACCGTTCATGGAAAAGTTTCCGCATCGTATCCTGACAATGAATTGTATTACATTTTTCTTTTTGATATCTTTTTACCGTAAATTTATACTTTTATTCGGTAAATTTACGATACTTTTTCTGGCCTTCAAGTTACAAGTGTTATACACTCTGAAATGACACATACTTTTTTAACGATGCACTAACAGAAAGAGGAACGCAGAAGAGAATCTAGAATTTTAAAAAAGGGGGTATGCAAAACGTTTTCACAAATTCATTCCACTGTGTGGCGTTTTTGTGGGAGAGTTTTTATGCTACCGTTGTCATCATCTAAGCTTGAAAATCGCGAATCAAAACTTCTTCTATGCGAACGTCACATTTATATATTCACCGGACCCAAGTGACTGATTTTTATTCGATTGATCAGTCAATGACTGATTGTCAATTCAGTGCATCAGTACCTACTTTGGTTGGTTACCGGTGAAATTTCAATTCGGTAATGTCAGTTGTAATATATTCCTACAATAATCTTGCCAAAACACTGAGAACTGACTAAAATAAGACGTTTTCGGGGTTTTTTGAATTTGAAGTTTTTCTACTCACTACTCTTTTCTTTGCTGTTTGTTCCTATCATTCCTCTTTTACATTATTCATTAATTTCTTGGTGGTCAACGTTTAATGCCAGTGTTTTGTAAGCGAGCGAAAAGTCACATGACAACTGATCAAAAAAGCGGGGCAAGCATTCGGTGCGACCGCGCCTAAATCCGCCCTTGGAATGGGTACCGTGCAAACATCGTCGATAATAGCGCTTGGAAGATCCGACCACTACTTCTCTCGCTGTAGTTATGACCTGCTTGAGTTACCTGCCTTTCTAGACATGTTTTCAAGAAACGGTCTCCCGGAGTCTGTTGTTTTACAGTTGTGATTTTCTACATTACAGGAGTTATAAATGTTGTTGGCTGGCTTTCGTGGTGTTTGAAGGTTAGCATTGTCTTTTTTTTATCCACCGTTCGGTCTGTTCATATATTTGTTTGTTCGATTGTCTGCGTTTTTGTTTGGTTAATGTGTTTGTCCTTTCGGATTAACGCTCGAGGCTTCTTTCAATTTGCACGACCTTTTTTGATTTGCCCGACAATTCTGCACGACCACTCATCATTTTTACCACCGTTAAGAAGTATAATACTTTGCTTGAAGCTGCAATTTTTTAGTTTGTTTCTGCTGAAAGGAGAAGTCAACACGCAGAACAAATTGACCTTAAGAGAGAGAGCATATGCACTCAGTTTCCAGAGAATCGAATAACAAAGGGCATGATGGCCATGTTGGTGTACCTAACAAAAGGTGATCAAAATTCTCTTTTTTAAGGGACACCAACCTGGCAGCTACGACGTCAAGTGTATATGCTCTATAGTTCTATCTTATATGTAGACTAGTTTTAGTGTGAAGTGTTCATCTTTAATTGAATCAACAAATCGCACTATTGTGTTGAACAGAATCACAGACATGAATGTTGCCGTATTATGCGTGTCCGCGCAGCTGCAATCAGCGGTGACGTCTCCTAACATGGCGTCATAGTGTAGTTAAGTGTGATTCTTTTCGTATTTGAAAAGCAAAGCGAAACACTGACAACGTGAAAAAAACAGCAGCCAAGCAGTATCGGATTCAGACTAGGACTGTTAACCTAATTTTGAATATTCCATGTTCGGTTTCACGTCTCCGTTTTCGGTTTGCGGTTGCTCAAACCGAATATTCGCTTCCAACCAAATAATACGCAAATAATGCGAACGTTTGAAATTCGAATACAGACTGAACAGTGAGAATATTGGAAATTCGAACATCGTGACTACGCGAATGACCAAACACTCCATAGGTTGTGAAGATTGAAAAGTAGATCTTTAGATATGGGCAAAAATACCGATTGATTATTAAACTTAAGGAGCGAAATTTTATGTTAAACTATACTCTCAACAAGAAAAATCCACATCTGGTTCTTTGACAAAGTGTTTGGGTACTTCGGCATTTATATCGCAGAATGTTTCCGTCGACCACCGAGCGAAGTGCGGTGCGATGGTACTAATCTCGACACGCGTGGAGTCCAGTTACATGTGTGGTACCTAGTGGAGAAAAAATTTAACAAGGCGTATCTATGTTTGTAGATATATTTATAAAATAACACGCGTCCTACGCAAGCTCCGATTTGACGAGCTTCATTTTCTCTGAGTACAGAAACACGCTGATATCATCTTTATTTTGTACTAGAGTACAGTGACAGGGATGACATCACGGAAACTCGACAAAACCTTCGTTATTTTATAAAACAAATAGAAAATACCTTTTCAACCGGCAAATACCTGAAAACACTCGGCTACACCTCGTGTTCCCACCAGACATTTTTCAAAATTTGCTGAACTGATGCTTGAATTCAGTTTGCGTGGATTTTTGCGGCTATTTTATTCCCTAAAGTGGCAGTATCAACGGCGAGTCAATAATTAAGTTAAATTCTGTCCTTCTCTTCGCACTTTGGATACACTATTGGGAACATTGAGGGCATTTACCCCCTAGAGAAAATCTTGGGGGCCCATTTTGTCCCCGAAGTCAATGTGTAAATTTTGTATTTCTTAGTCGATGTTTTTGCATGGAAAATGCATTTTCAATGAGAAATTGGGGACATCTTTACTTGATACCATGTTTTAGTGAAACTGATGGAAGTTGAAATTCCATTATAGTAATAATTTTTTTTATTTTTACCACAATTTGAAATATTTACTAAGGGGCTACCCTTGAGAATTCGCTTATCTTTCATTGTCCTCTGAGGCCGGCTGGTTGGTGCCATCACTTGTGTTCATTAAAATTCTACCTTAATAAACTGAAGATAATACTTCACGAGAACATACCACCGTTATTTTATTCATTTTCGGAAAAAGTATGGTTACAAGTGCAGTTTAGCGGACGCATCTGGCTACTGACCTTTGCAGTCGGCTCAACAACAAGTATGACTTTTCTGCAAGAAATTTAAATGCAGCCGTGACCACAGTCAAACGTGAGATGGCCTTAGTGTACGAAGATGTCACTCTATTCACAAGACATAAAGAAACTTTGCAACGATAATAACTCTACGACCAATACTAACCCTACCCTAATTCTAAATACATGTCGTTATAATATTTTTAATAAATCCATTTTTCGTTGCATTATGTCTCTTAAAATTTTCCCGCCAAATCTCACTTTACTGGACTATTGAACCAGCAATACTGGTCAGCATCCAGGTGCGTCCGCTAAACTTCACTCTAGCCAAATTACGATTAAAACACCTGTTAAAAAAATAAAAATAAAAATAAAAATAGAAATAATAGTGAGATAAAAAATCATATGTGGTGTTTTTGTCCCATGTGCTCCAGCTCTAGATGAATTTTCTTGCGAAAGCTTACCTGATGGTTGTTTTGGTAGACTTATAATGGACTCGGTATCACACTTTTACCAAGAGAAAGAGATGACGAGCGATGAACTATTCCTCGATGAGCGACTGAAAACCGGTAGCAAAATTGCAAACCTATTTCTTTCAGACGGTTCGCCTGAGCCTCTTGACAAATGCTAGTCTTTGATTTGCATATAAGCCTAGGTCACACAAAAAACAAACGTATGCCCATTGTAATAGATTGCATGTTATCATTATTGTTATTGTGTAACACACGTCATATCGTATAAACAATCTGATTGGACGATTGGTTTAGGTGAAAACTGATATACAAACGAGCTATTGGGTTTCCGTTGGTTCGCGAGGACTGGGAGTGCTGCTGTGAGAATTCATATGAGAGTCTTGTATATATATATATATAGGTAATAAAGTTATAGAAACGTAAAAGGCTCAAGATTCTTTTAGGACGGAATCTTTATACCCATCAACCAAAAATTATTCTTTTGTTTTCTCAGCAGCGAAGAGCACTAATCACTCTTTAACATGATCTAAATAACCAATTATTTCATAGTTGCTAGTCTTGAGCTTGCGTCATTGAACTATAAAAAGACTGGACCGATAACCCCACTCGAGGTTTTGTAAAAATGGGGACCATGCACCAGTGTTCATTCTAGAAATTGTCCCGAATGAGACATGTGTCCCACTGCCTAAAAAAAATGGGGACATTTGACAAAGGAGACGGGACATTTTCGCACAATTATCGAGAAAATGGATATGGTTCCCGGGCTCCCTCAACACAGAAAAAATGGCGACCACGAATGCAACACTACGGTATAGAATGCGTTTTTAACAACAAACTTTACAGATTACAGAGTCCCGAAAGAACAAGTGAGGCAAGATGTCGATTTCAAACCATATTTCTTTCTGATTTTGTCATTTTGTGCTTGACGTTCTGCCCTGCGTTGCTGGTTTATTTGCGCTCTTTGGGTTAGTTGATTCTCCAGTTCCTTGTCTTCTTCCTCAAATTTATCCTTCGTCCACAACGTCGACAACAGCAACAGTAGACGAGGCAGCCTAAAATAATCAGCACTCCAACTACAACGCATGGTACGATGATTATTAGCAGTTTGCCTGAGACGAAGCACTGTCTATAGTACATATCAGAGCCGCCGCAGTACTTCTGTTCTTTCCCCTTTCTAAGGACGAAATTATCACATTTCTTATTATTCTTACACCAGTAACAGTTCGACGAAGGGTAACTGCAATCTTTACAACTTGTGCTGGTCTTCGAAGTACAATTTTCTTTCCCTTCGACAGCGTTGGAGCTGAACAAGCCAAAAGTCGCCAAAACGAAGAGAACAATGGCTGTACTGGGATAAACTTTCTTATGAAAACCCATTTCAATTTGGCAATATTGAAAACTTGTACCAAGTCTCGGCGTAAACAGAAAGCTAAATACTAACAGTAAAGCCAAGGGAACTTAAAAATGAAAATGCTGCGTTGTTTACATCAAGTACTCCTTCCTGGTCTGTGTCATTGAATCACATATGCAGAAGATATGGTTCACGGCAGACTTCCTCTTATAAAACGCAGTAAATAAAGATTAACCACTAAACCAAAATGCTCTTAGGGGAAGTTACTACTCCCAGGAATTGGCCAGGAATTCTTGATATTGATGTTCCTATTTAAACTTCGACTCGTGACTTCATAATGAACGTGGGTGCAAGCTCCTGCGTGAACTCCCTTCTTGCCAAAAAAAAGGGTGACAACCGAAAAATGGTTTTCACTATCAACTTAATAAGTCTGTCAACACTTGTGAGAGGCTTGTAGGAACACATTAACTTTCTTCTTACTGTTGTGGTCTCGCCTTGACTAGTAAATCGTCTGGCGTCAGCCAGGATAAAGTATAGAGCCGTACCACGCTAAGAGTTTAAGTTTTTCATCAGGATAGAAGCAGTTTAATTATTCAGTTCGCTGTATCTACCTCAGCAGTGGCCAACAATAACAAGAAGAGCGTTTGAAACCAGTGGTGGCGCCAAGAATTCCCCGACGCAGCGGCTAACGTCGCTGATAGGGGGGCTAAAGCCTAAAAGGCTGGGATTACGCCCCCTTTACAGTTTCCTTGTTTGAAGGTCGAAAACGTGTTATTTTTCCCAGGAGTAATCGCAACAACTGACTAGAAGCAGTTTAGTTTTAGATTTGGCATGAAGAGTTTATTATCTTTCTTGGCTAAATCTGTAACGAGTATTCATTGTTTGTACAATATACAAATTTGTTACCATCTGTGTAATTCCCCGACAAATTATTAATTTTCCCCGACAGGGGGGCTGTAGCCCCCTCTGGCGCCACCCCTGTTTGATACTCAGTGGTTTCACCATTATTTACTTTTGAAATATCCGACTGTCCCGTGCGTAGAAATGGCGGGAGGCATTGATCTGCTGCAGGCAAACGGTGAGCCCTTTCAGGGGGATACAGACTAAAAATGTTCGTGCGTTTTAAAACTTTTTTTAGTAAATTCACTCGAACTTGCTTTAGAAACGAAACTGTGTTTGATTTGAACTTCCTTTCCGTGAAAAATGCTCCCGACATACTGCAAGAATTTTAGATGACGTGATTGGTCAACACAAAAATAGAGTCTCGATGTAATTATAACTACCAGTACTTAGCTTAGAGTGTGTGATAAGGCCATAACCAATTCTAAACAGAAATAGAAAAATAACCTTTTTTTAAAAAAAATAGAAATAGAAAATTTCAATCAAATCTAAAGGTCTGTTTCCTAATGTGCAACATCTAAAATTAAAGTCATATTCGCAGTATGTTAATTGTATTATAATTAAAATACTCATTAATAATTTACGAAGAAAACACAAAAGGGATTGGCTCCTAATTAGTATGCTGTGAATCGGATACAGAATACTTATTAGAATGGCCGGTTTCTCTCATACATCTGCTGAATACTACTACCAGAATGCCTTTCGAAATCTTGTTTGTAATGTCAATCGAAGCAGTTCTCTTTCCGTTCGCTTTGGAAGTTCAATGTTTGCATGAAAAATGAAAAAATGAAAATCTCCAAAAAGTATTGTGGTAGTTGTATTCAGCTGTCGTATTGACGGGAACCGGCTATCATGAACTTTTTCCTTCGATTTCCTATGTTAAAATTAACGGAAACTTCAAAATAGCCAATAAACATGGCCATTTAAATATATGCGTATTTTAAGAAAGATATGATATTCGCGTCCGAACTTGATGGCATTCATTATGGCTCGCCTTCGACCCCGTTTGTAAATCCCATACAGTTTGGTCGCTCATATTATATCTATTACATATTTTTTGTTATTACATGAGACTTACCTGTAAATTGCAGTTTGATTGGGATTCTAGCAGTCATCAGTCGGGAATGTAGGAGTTCCATGAGAAGCACGTTCTACAACAAACCTGATCAGCCTTGAACGCGAGAGTGTGAGGGGGTTAGAGCAAAAGAGTTGTGTGGGGCTGAACAATTGTCTGAGCTAGTAACTATGAAGTCGGGTGGGCATGTAACTCCTTCGTTCTGGACTGATGACATGATGGGATCTCAATCAAACTTCAACTTACATGTACGTTTCGTTTAATTTTAAAATACTATCACGTCAACCCTCTGCGTCACTATGGAGTTACATGAGACTTCAAAGAGAGCTACGGTAAAAAACATCTTTAAATGTAAGAAAGGCGACCATATCGAATCTTTTAACATTTGTCCCCAATTACTATAAACGTTAGAGCATGTAAACTCATATCATGACCAACGAACAAAAAGAAATACAGTAAAAATACAATGTTCCAGATTAAAGTAGAGAATACATCACCAAGAACTGGCCGTATTTCGATAAATATGAAAAATATATGTCGTTTCACGTTTAAAAATCAAGAGACTGTTTATAAGAACAGTTAAATTAAGGTTTATCTACTTTTGGCACAAAAAATAAGTGAAAGTACAATTTATAGAAAGCTATTGCAAGTTGAAGTTGCTCGTCACATCGTAAAATGTTAGATTTAGGATTTACAGGAATGAAACGCGATAAAAGGTACGATTTAACAATCATGTCCATAAATTTTGGTATAGAAATCATCGAGAACCAACGTACGAAAGTATGAAAATCAAAGAAAAACAAGAAAAACTTGCACTTTAGCCACGAGTTTTAGGTCAAATTGTGCTTTAATTTGGCAAATAATTCGTCCTTCAATCCATTTTCGTCGCTAGAAATTCTTTAGACTAAAGACTTACTAATCGTATACTTACTGGTTTTATAATTATTTGCCCTAAAACAATTAAACTTCCAGAAATCGATAATTTCCTCGTCGGCCACTGTACTATGTTTTGCACACGTCAGGCGTGCATGGCTTCCTTCAGTGGCCGGAACTTTGGCTTCATCCAATCATACGGTCGGGTTTATAGAGTTATCGTCCCAGTCTTGTTATAGAGTTTAATGGCTTGCGTTTGCGTCTAGTCATTCCCGTCTGTTCTTTTGTCTGCCTAGTCAAGCAGAACTGGATTAAGTGTGTGCGAAGTCATTACCCCTACGCGCAGCTTCAAATGTATACGTAAAAGTGTATATTTTGTCGCAACATGAAGTCAAATAAGCATATATATTTGTGTTCTAGTTTGGAAGAATAAGCTCAATTTTTTTTACTCGAAGCTCGGGACCCGCGGCATATGCCACATCTGCCATTATGTTAATCCGGCACTGTGGTCGAGTGTTAATTCACTGTCTTGAGGAGAATTTTAGACTTACAAAGAAAAGAAGGTTTACCGAACATTTTTGACTAATTGCTCTTTCGTATTTAGAACTGGAAACAACGCCCTTACGTTTGGAAATGTGCATTTACAAATACCGCAGTATTTCTCTTGGTTGCTTTGGAGGTATATTTTTTGATTCGCGTGTTTCTTCGATGATATGAGACACAGAAATAACAGTCATATATGAACAAAACGTAGCTAGTTCTTTATCGGATGGAATTTTCCACTAGATTTTTCTTTGCTCTAGTGGTAGAGTCTCAAATTGGTCATCATAAAGCTGTCAGGCTTAGAAATTTCCTTGAATCCAGTACCAGCCGACAACTTTAAAAAGTAATCGTAAAATAAAGAGCCCAGCTGAAGATTGTTAAGTGTAAACCTACTATATTATGATCACGTTTTCCACCCGGAAAATCGATAACCCACTTAAAAAAGTGTAAAACAAATTGAAATTAAAATCTGAAGAAATTTGACTTCTTGAATAACCTAAGATATAGCTTAAAAGCTGGACGGAAAATTGAAATGGTAATTTTGCGACTTTATTGCAAAGTCGTCTTCAGAAGACGATGAAGACAACTTTGCAATAGAGTCAAAAATTTACCACTTCAACTTTCCGTCTTATTTTTAACCGATATCGTAGGTTTTTCAAGATGTCAATATTCTTCCCGGATATTGATTTGTTTTATTCTTTATAAATTTCTTTTGGGTTATGCTTTCATAAACTATATTTTGCCGGTCTGTTGTGGGTTCACCCGTTATCAAGAAGTTATCAAGGTACTATTGGAAATGACGAAACAAAGGAAGCAATGCTGAGTTGTCAAACTAAATTTGAGCCGCTCTTCACTTTTATGGTTAGGCCACGGAGTAACTATGGAACCAGAAGGCCAGCCCATGTGGTTATTTCTGATGTTTTTATGTCCTCAACCTGTCTGTGAGGAGAATAAAACGTATTGTGCAACAATGAAATACACTTTTGACATTAAAAAGTATTTCTAGAAAAACAATTTGTAGATTATTATGCTAACGATGGCCTCTTAAATTGGCTTTTAATTACCGTCCAGCCTTATTTAATGCCGAAATAAGTTTGGTATACCAACATTTTTTTTTTCCCGTTGAAATTTTTCAATTTGTATCGTTAGAGAACAGGCCGATGTAAAATAATTCTGCAAATCTAATTTTTTTAACAATAGCAAGAAACTATTTCATTTGAAAAATTCCATCTGCATGTAATAATAGGAAAGCTGTTCGTAAAAAATAATGGGGGTCACCGAACTCTTTCTCGAGTTAAGATTGAATGGTAAAAAGAAACGATCTTGAAACGTCACTGTTGCTATATTAACTTGCGATTCTCGACCTATTAGTAGTCTTCCTTGATGCCCAAAACGTTTGTCTGCCTGTCTCAGTATATTTCGCTTTCTACTTAGAATTGTTTGATGGTCAAACTTGGACTTTTTCTTCTTTTTAAAAACTGGACGAAGCCGTTTTAATTTAACATTAATAAATCAATTAATGCATCAGAAAACGGGCGGGCAGACGGCCAATCCAAGGCACGAACGAACGAGCAAGCGAGCGAACGAACGAATGGGTGAGTCAATAAACGAATGCATGAATGAATTAAATATATAAGCAAGAAAGGCAGGTCGCTTACGCACACGCGCACTCAAGAAAGGTGGATGTGGAAATTGGGGACAGTGTGGAAAGTGGATTGGCAGATTTTGTTATATAGGTAAACAAACAGATAAAAAAGTAGATTCGAAAACAAATTATACTAAACGGTACTTTTTTTCTTAATTTCCCTCAGCTTTGGGACTTTCCGCCTATTTGGGGAGTCCTTGATGCACATGCATTATGGCATTTCTCAACGATGCCATTTTGTTACTTCTGGTACAGGTACAGTATGTATACTCTGTCTGTGGCTAATTACGTAACACGTTCAAATGTTTGTAACGTTTATAATGACACTGCTTAAAGGAAACGCCTTAGCAAGACAGCACTTGTACAGATTGTGAGTAAAAATGGTCTTACTGACAAACTACGTTTAATTCTTTATATTCGTTCATACATACACCATGAAATGACGAACCAATATACTATAGACCAGCGGTCCCCAACCTTTTTGCGCCACGGAACGGTTTAATATTAGACAATATTTTCACGGACCGGCCTTTAAGGTGTGGCGGATAAATACAACAAAATAAAATGATACGACGGCATAAAAACTATGGTATATTGTAAATATAATAATAAACGTGAATCCACTGTGTACTCATATGCAACTTTATTAGCAGTGTCTTTGTTACGTAAATAACGTTAATAAAGAATAACGTTAATAAAGAATAAATAACGTAAGTTATTTATTCTTTCTGTGCGACCCGGTACCAAATGACCCACGGACCGGTACCGGGCCGCGGCCCGGGGGTTGGGGACCGCTGCTATAGACGAACCTAATATTCCAATATTCGAAACCTGGCAAGTTAGATTACAACCTGTACATGTTCTTTTCATGTTCAGTTCACTTGGTATCGAAAATGGCTTCGAAAACCGTACTCAAACTTAAATAGATAAGGCTCGTTTTGATGTATTAAAGAGTTACAGCAAAGCGCTTAAGTAAAAGTTTGTGTTTTTCCTCAAATTGTTGCTATTTTTTTCCTCAAAGTTTTCTAGTTGACGACGCCAAGCATGATATCAAGTTTGGAAAAGTACAATGAATCCTGATGAACGATTTTCATGCAGTGATGTTTCTCATGTCCTTCATATGTAAATGAAAAGCGTAGTTCAAAACTCGATGAATTCACTAAAGACAGTACCGAATTTGGATTAACATGCTAGCACAGCACTACAAATCCTTCCCAATGGAGAAAACAGTAGCACAAAGCACAAACAAATTAACAAGCAAAGCGTTTAAAAAATATGAAAAAGGGTAAAGTTATTATAAGATGCTGTTCATTTTGTCATGGCAGTTGCAACTTAATTGTAGCTTCTTCACTGATTTGAGACAGAAAATCGGAAGTTCAGTATGTGGTATTACACACCCAATGAATTGGCATCGACTTTATTCATAAATGGAGTTCGTTATATTTTCTTATGGCAAATCAATTAGCCTGTCTGGGCTCTATTGAGAGTAAAAATTGATGGAACTTCTTACACAGCAAGGAGACTGCCAGGTGTACCTGATATGCTGATAAAAAAGTATCAGATAAGGCACCATTTAGTATTAACGCCAATGAAAGTAATGTACTTACAGCAGTAAAACACTGCAGTTTAAAAAAATTTAAAGGCGATAAGGAAATAATGTTGCTAGAGAGAAAGTTCAGGTGATATTAAATGGTCTCTGGATTACAGAGTTTAATACCATCACAGCGCTTGCTTTCGAGCTAAATTTCCTTTGTTTCTGTACGTTGTTTCTGTGCAATTGACAATATGACTACATGATTCGTTTCTTGTGGAAGCAAATGCTTCCAAAGGTGCTTAACCGAGCCATAAGAAGTGCTATTTTTAAGTAAACTGTTCAATTTTCTTTTGTCACCCAAGTTGGGATTCAAGTTAGGATTCCTAACCACAAAGTAACACATTTGTTATCTAAAAAAGGATGTGATCGATTATGTGATCCCTTCGTGCCTGCGTCTGGAGCTAACCCTAACTCTAACGCTGATCTGAACTCGAATCCGAATTCGAATCCGAATCCCAACTCGAATCCCAACTCGGGTTCTTGCCGTCCTCATGGGTGAGGATGACAATAGTGTTGTTTTGATAGAAAACTTTAGTTTACCTTTTAACGCCTGGATTGTTTTCTTTGGTTTATTGTTCTCTCTTTGTTTTTGCTTTGTTTCTGCATACAGGACATCAAGAACAAAAGAACAAGTGAAAGAACAAAGCGAAAACAATGAAAGAACAATGAACAAAAGAAATCAAATTCAACCCTTAAAGCGTTTAAGGATTACAGTCTCTTAACACGATGCGAATACAACGTTTACTCGAGAAATTAGCCCGATTACTCGTGAATTTCGTCTCATTCTTTTTTGGTATACGTTCTTGCGACATTTAAGAGCCACTCAGGTTTTTCGTTTAAATCCAAAGGGACATACAACATGCTGAGTAATGCTTTGTTCCACTCTCTGCTTGAAACTGCTTTGCAAATGATCCTTCTTTTCAACGAACAACATGTAGCCCCTGGGGGATTCGCTGGTATGTAAATCAGTATGCGAGTAAACACAAAACTCAGAAGGAAAACGAAGTTCGAGAGACAAGCACAGGCTCCTGAACAGTGGCGTAACGGAACTACCGGGGGCCTTTAGGAGATTTTCGTTCTGGGGCCCACGTCACCCCCCTTAGTATAGACATATATTTCAAGACTTTAATGTCAATTGTCGTTACAGATTCATCGGGGGCCCCTTAGGAGTCGCTCCAACCCAGACCATAGTCCGTTACGCCACTGCTCCTGAAAGTGAGAACTTGGCGTGGTATGGATTGAAGCCGTTTCTTCGTTGAGGCAGAGTTAAACATACGAGATCTGGGTCTTCATGGACTTATATCCAAGTGCCATTAATAAGGACTTGCGCCAAGCTGAAAGGACAAGAGTCTTCAGTTTTATAACTTTTAGATCAACAAATGTTGTCACCTCAAAATCCTTATAAGAAAGGAACGTGTTGTTATTAACCTCGCTATGGCGATTAACCCGAGGGGTTACTTCGACCCGCTGTGGACGTAATAGTTGGTGGATAGTCGTGGTTGCCGATACCTTTTGCTTATATCCTTGGGTTAGGATAAGTTTAGCTGGCAACACCAACGCCAACAAAAGATTTCGTCACACAACCCTCTGACTTCAGCGTTCAGCTTTGGTCAATGTCACTGATAACCATGACATCTTAACCTTTTGAATACCTCATATTTGCTATCGAAGCTCTGCATTCGAATGCATCCAAATTTAATTGCATTCATCCATAAATTGATGAAACAAATATCATTTAACTAAATATCATTTAAATATCATTTAACTTTCGTTGATAAACGAAGTATTTGGTAAATGGATTGCAACGGGTGACTGTCGCATAGCCTTATGTTAAATTTGAGGTTGTTATTAGCTCAAGAGAGTCACGCTTTAGGCGAGGTACAGGATCTTTATTTTTTACCACCAAAACAAAATACAGAAACTAAGGTTTACGAATGTTCAGCTGTAGCAAGAAGTTCTGAGTCTAGGTTCTCTTCTTGGTGACTAGCTTCGTTTGCTCTGCTCGTCTGCTCTCTTAGGCTCCTCTTCGCTGGTTCTCTCTTTTCTGTTGTCTCTCTGCTGTTGTGAAAGGAGCATCTCTTTTTATGTTTTTGGTGGGCAGTTTTGGTTGACCGTGAGCGACAGTAGAAGTTGACCAATCAGACACACATTGACTAAGTCTTTCACTCTCCTGGGTGAAGACGTTGTTTCGAATGTAACATAATTAACAAGGATGTTTGAAAAAGATTTTTCGGTACCCAATGTATATAGTTCTTTGTAAAATTATAATAGTAAAATCAGAATGTACTAGTTCTTATCTCGGTTATGTTATTTCACAGTTTCACATCATATTTCGAGCTCAAATCTAATCTGAACAGAATTACATCATATCTGGAATTCAGCAAAGTATCCAATCAATATAGACTGGGCTAATACAAACCAGAGCAAGGATTTAACAATGCCAACTTGTACCTTGACCTTACATTCGATAACATAAACAAAAACCTTTTAAGCTAGATCGGTAACCATTATTCATGACATTTTCGAGAGGACTAATTATGGTGCTGGTTACAAAAATAAGATAACTTTACATGTATAAAACCAGACAAAACTCAAACAAACATACATGATATGATCGTCTACCTATAATTTAGCAGCTATTTTCACAATAGACTACGTTGACGTTTTATAAATTTCATTTAGTTCATAATGACATAAATTGCAGACCACCAAGTTGATAGAATGTGTGTTTCATAACACTTAATACCAAAGTTAAGTGGGCTAAATGATTGACCATCGGTTTATGTATACACCTTCCTATTTTTATAATCGTACGGCAAATTCCTAAAATACGTAACCGTTGAACCGTTCTGATTTATACGAAAAGATTCAAGGTAGTACAGCCATCCTGTTATTACGTTGCGATGGCAGAAACGAAAAATCTCAGGGTCACTACATAATAAATGAATTTAGGACGAACACTGACGCTTTTGCATGTGTATAATAACATCAACTACGTGTTTTTTAATTACTAACAAGTAGAATCCTGCTGGGTATCACGTCGATTGGTATTAAAGAATTTCGGTGGGCTGTGGACAAATGCAAACGAAAAAAGAAGACGAAATCAAGGGGAAGCTGAACTCTCGCCAACTCAAATTTCATCAGAAACTTACTTATACTTTCGAAATACCCTCAAAGGTGATACAATACTTGCAAATTGGACTGCAATTGTGTGAGTCCTCAGAAATGAGAAATGTGTTCTATAGAGGATCAAAAATTCAAATTCGGCATACATTCACATACAGTGCCATTGAGACGGAAAATAAGAGTGTGGTTTAACTGTGGAGATAAAGACCGCAGAAACTTTTAAATACCACCGAACCATTTCTGACGGCCGTTAGCGATGGTCTGCCACTGATGGAAGATCCTTCCACCCGTGTCGGGTTTTCTGAGAAAATGACTTTCAATAAACGGAAATTACATTTTGTTGATGGTGTTAGCTGGATGTCTTTAATCAATCGTCATCAAATTGGCCATGTGTTTTGCTACAGTTTTGATGAGGCAAAGCCAACATAGTATTTATAATTTTAAAGTTCGTCGTTTCGGCATAGTGTTCCCAGAAACTGTGTCAAGCACACTTCACATTGCCTAAATACTTCTTCAAAACCCTGTTTTGTCCCTCCATATGGATCTTTGAATACTTTTTGTTCAGGATCATATCGACGCAGTAATTCCAACTTCGCTTTGCTGTCCTTCGGTTTTTGCCTTACCAGCTTTTCCATGACCCATTCATCCATTGAGAGGATAAAGTCAAACTCGCGGAAGTCCTTGTCTTCAATTTTCCTGGCCCGAAGCTCACCGATTGGGATCGAGTTCTCCGACAAGATTCTGAGTGTTCCATCACTTGGTGGACTTCCATCACTCGCATGTATTCCTGCGCTATCTATTCTCCACACATGGGATTGACCAGATTTTCTGGTCATTTCTCTAAATAACGCTTCCGCCATTGGAGAACGGCATGTGTTTCCAATGCATACAAAAAGGACGGACTTCGACTCCACTTCCGACTTTGCTGCCATTTTGAATTATTCTGTGGTGGAAGTTCCTGTGACTCTCGCTAATACCCCAAAGTCCCCTTCGTTCAGTAATACACATTTTGCTGTTCATTACCAGAAAATATACTATCATTAACGCCAATCTCAAACTCATTAACGCAAAAATTCATTCATTTTATTCAATCAACATGCTCTAGCGTAGATACGCAACCATTTGCATCAAAGGGCATTTCATAGCGCCAATAGACGACCACTAACAGCATTCTATTATATATTAGGGATAAAATTTCGATTATGGAAGAGAAATATCTTGCCTACAAGATCTTGTCGAACAGTTTACTGTCCTGTGTCAGTCCATAAACATGGCTGAAATATGAGCTGCTTTCGAACCAGTGAAGATTAGAAGCTACTTTCGTAACGGCTGTTTTTCAATCGGCGAATTTTATAGCACGAACCGACATTTCTTGGTGTAAATTGAGTAGGTTTCTCATTAGTTCCACCCAGCAAAACAAAAGAAAAGGTCCCTTCGTGCGTTAAAGTTCGCCCAGTGGGAAACAGACTAATGTCCCCCCTCCCCGTATTTAAATGCATGAGGGGGCTGAAGCTCCAGGAATTCCCCGCTTCCTACACCTCCAGCACTTGGCTAGCTGACTTGTTCTGGTCATGATCAAAGAGTTTTTATCAATGTATTTGAAATCCTTGAAAACCTTTGAATTTAAATGTAGGACTTTAAGGTATTTGAGATGTCTCAAATTGTATGAAGTCTTTAAACTCCTTTAAATTCTGTCACGAGGGTTATGTCATACGTTCTTGACAATGATTCCATGCGAATAGAACCTTAATTTTCACAACTGATTGTTGTGGGGAGTCTTTGATAAAGGTCAGAAAAAGTTTTTGAATTTTTTTGGTCATTAAAACAACAAATCCTGGTTTCCAACACTGGAAGTTCAAATTACCAGAAAAACAATTGGTAATTTGAAGGCACATTTGCTTTGGGTATTAACATGTTACTGTTAATTTTTGTGACTGATTATGAAAACTGCTCCTTCAGCATAAAAAAGAATTAATTACCAGAGAATTACACAGAAAAGTAACAAATTCCTTTGTAACAATTACTTGTAATGCTGACCAAATTGAAAGAGATGTTTGGTACAAAGAGCATTAGCATAACCTTTGTATTGCAGGTATTGGTAAGATCTAAACTGAAAGTGATCCTAAACCCCATTCTTTTCCAAACATTTAGATCAAACTTGTGCTAGTACATTGTATTGGCACAACACAGTGAATGGAAGGCTGACTGCCAATCAAAACTGGTACCAAAAATAGCATACATGGTGGCTTCTTTTCAGTCTTCCATGAGGTTCTGTAATTTAGACATTAGCTGATTGATGCAATGGCCATTATCAAAATGGCATAGAAAGGACTGCATAGCTGCTGGGGATTGAAACTGATGGCCAAAAAGTTCCCCATGACTGCTTTTTAAATTTCATTTTTTAATTGGAAGTCAGCCGTTCTGCTATGTTAGAGTTTGGTGTGAACAAGTAACTCAGCTCCCTGCCAGGTGTTCCAGAGATAAGTTACCTAGGTTATCACTAACAGGTGACCTTAAAAGAGAACTTTGAACTCCCAGGTGTGCTTCACTGGGCTGGTTTTTGTGGGATGAGAATGTTGCAATATACATTCTGATGGTCCTCTGGTCATAATAAATGTTATTACTATAGTGTATATACAATATTACACAAACCAGAATATACTGTATGTCAATTTGTGATTATAATAGGTTCCATCCATTTAGTCATTCTTAAGGGAGAATACCCTGAAATTGAATTCTGGTTTAAAACTCGATATAAACTGTATTTTGAGTTTGTGGGTTACCCTGTGTGTAATTTTAATCCAAGGTTTTGGCTCACAAACTGTTACTTGGGCTGTTTAAGAGATTGTCATTAATGAGCTGCCCTAATCCCAAGCTTAGATTAAAAGTTCACATTGTGAAACCCAAAAGTCTCACCACTGATGAAAAGAGTAACTTCATCATGCAAAGCTTAAAAAACCATAAATGCTAGATTTAATCTTCCACTGGAGCTGTGGTGGAGTGGTCTATGCACATGACAATCTGGTAGGACCTCATTGTCAGTGGCATACTGTAGGGAGTTTTTACGTTTTTGGACAGAAATTATTTTTTTCACTTCTTTACTTATATGCTGAGGTGTATGGTTAGCATTAATGTTGTGGGATTGGTGACATTAGTCATATGAAATGTCATTTTATCAAGTTTTTAAAACTTGTTCTGAGGCTCCACACCAGGGGTTAGATGGATGAGATCTAGTACAGACCACAACTAACAATTATTTGTTGAAGGCAAAGTGGATATTGTTGAATGATCCCCTGAGACAAAATCAGGGAAATTATTTTATAATGTTCACTCAGCCGGAGGTGAATAATAGTTTTAGTATAATTACACAGGTGATTATTTAAAAGAAAGTAACAAACAAGCACTTTTAAAATCTCCCCAGTAACATTTACAGAAATAGCTACCATCTTGTTTCTGAGACTTCTCTGTTACATTCACCAGCAGGTGAATATGGAGATTTATTATGTAATTTTCTAGCCAATCACCATGCAGGATTTTCGATAGTCACCTGCATAATTATAATAATTTCATTTATTACCACAGTCACTGCAGAATTTCATGCCTGGTATTTTATTGCTTATATTGCTTTTCTTACCAATTTGGAAAAGCAATCGCTTCTTGGAGCTGATTCCTTGTCGTTTGCCCCAAAATTATTTCTAAATACAGTGGCTGTACACTAGTACACAAATTAATGGGATAGTTTCGTATCTCACAGCAAGCAAGACACTTGAATGCAACCATTTAAAACTGATGCTACCTCAGAATATCAAGAGTCAGGATCCCCACTAATTTTCTCAAGAAAGTGCTTCAAGCACACTATAGATTGCCTAAAAACTTTCTCGAAGTCCGCTTTTGTCCCGCCATATGGATCTTCGAATATTTGTTGTTCAGGGTCATATCGGCGTAAGGGCTCCACCTTTGCCTTGCTATCGTGAGGTGTTTGGACAAGTAGCTTCTCCGTGACGAATTCATCCATTGAAAGGATGAAGTCAAACTCGTAAAAGTCATTCTTTTCCATTTTCCTAGCGCGGTGTTCACCGACTGGAATCGAGTTTTCTGACAACACCGTTAGCGTTCCGACATCCGGTTTGCTTCCTTCGTTCCAGTCAACAAATCCGGCACTGTCAATTCTCCAAGAAAGTGATCGGCTATTCCTTTTTACCATTTCTCGAAATAAAGCCTCAGCCATGGGAGAACGGCAAATATTACCAAAACAGACAAACAGAACTGATTTCTGCTTCTCCCTCTTCTCCATTTTTGTGTACGCCCGCTGAATTGAAATAGCCTGCTCGCGCAACTAAATTGTTGTTGGTTTTGGTGGTAGTGCAGTTCAGCGGATGGGGAGGCAGGAATGTGTCTTTGGATTCTGCTTTTTCTTCCCATCATCTTGCCCCCACCGTATGAGAGAACCGTTGTAAATCTACCTGTTAAGTTCACGAACTTCAGAGACATAATAATCCGCATGAAAGTGCGAAAGTGAGGGTGAATTAACATCGCAAACATGGCGGAATCCGCAAGCTCTTCTTGGATTGGCCGTGATGGTTCCTCGGTGAAGAAACTATCTAGCTCAACAGTGATTATATCGGAATTAACGCGAACAGTACACTTAACTACAATAAGTAACAAAAAGAGTCAGGTCAAATGTTTTTCAAGGTCAAAAAAGCTGGAAAAACTAGCAAGTTACTCATTTTGTAAGGTAATGTGTGAGTGATACTGTATTTACGCAATAAATAATGGTGACGAAACAATGATACAATAATAGTCATCATAACAATAATAACAATGATAATGGTTATGATTATGCATACAATTATGGTCATGATTATGATTAATGACAGTAATATAATAATGAAAATAATAATCATAGTAATAATGATTATGATGGTGATGATAGTAATAATAATGATAATCATAATCATAGTCATAATAATAATAATAATAATGATGATGATAATGATAACTATAGTAGCAGTGGTTTAATTAATCAGTTTATTTGGTCATCTTACTGATGACAAAATTCCTCACCAGGCAAAAACCCCAACAATTACTGGAAGAGCTAAGGTCCTAATGATCCAAAATCAGCATTTCAGGATTTAAAAAGGGGACCCTATTTAAAGTAGACAAAGGGCTCTTTGACCAAGTTAAGGACACTTGAATGATCATAAAGATGGAATTCCATAAGGGATTATTGACAAACCATTAGTAGGGCAAACTGTACAATTAGGTATTATCTGTTATAAACTTTACTGATTAAGGGATAGGGCTTGTCCTTTTGGTGAATAAAATCATCTGGCATTTGAATAGTACTAAAGTGCACCCTTGCCCCATAATGGGTATAGCAGATATAGCTGTACACAAAGTTTCTTAAGGGCTGGCATAGCAGACCACTTTTCTGAAGTTGCCTTAGAAAAATGATGGACATTGTTATCAGAGTTTTGAAAGTCTTAGTATGATTTACAGATGTTGATATAAATGTAGCACTTTCTTCTCAACTATTTTAAGACTTTAAGTTGTGCTCCAACCAGAGATGGAAATCTTGGTCTGCCAGCTTGGAATTAAGTATGGTGACCAGAACTCCAGAGGAGTAGGTTTTAGTATGGCCAGTAATAGTTATAACAACAATGATAATAATCATAATCATGATTATGATTATAATTATAATAATTAAAATGAAATGGTTATAATATTTAAAATGATAATCTAATGAATATCATCACCTGACAGCCTTTACCTTGGCATTATGTACTCCTATTTTTTCACAGTGATTACCCACAAGGCATATCACTTGACCTGCATGGCATATCACCTGCACAGTGATGGAAATGTCACTTTTTGAAAAAAACTCATTGTATTACCCACATCATTAGATAACCTACTGCAACTAGCTAAGATGAACTAATATGGGCAACAATTTTGGTGACTTGTTACATGACACTGCCATGTTGCACGTTGAATACTATTTTTGCGTGTTTTACTGCCTTCTGAAACAAGACATCAATTGCATGGAATTTTTTTACATTGCAATGTTTCAGTAGGTAGTAAGATATGTAACAACAGTATTCAACTTGAAATGCAAAAATATTGCATTACATGTTGACAAAAGATGTTGCTCTTATTAGTTCACCTTTACAAAATTTGTAAAAGGGTTAAACAATCACAAGATTTAAGAAAAGTACAGTGGATGAAAACATTTATTAAGATTACAAGTAGCTTTTATCAGAGAAAATGTGAGACTAAGCCATGCATGGGTAGTCTGTTTTCATTGTGCAAGGAAGTTTGTGTTTTGTATTACATGTTCCTACCTACACCATACAAGTTAAGGTAGAACATAGATAAATCATGGAAGACTGTTGCATTTACACTTTACTGGATTGTAATTACCTCAAAATGTCAATTTAACAACTTATGCAACTTGATCACAATCTCTAACATTGAAAGATGAAAATGGAACTCTTGACCTCAGCTGTAGTTTCACACTGCTGAGCCACACATCTTGTTCAGCTATTTCAATGTACCTTGGTCTTAAAAATTTGACAGACTGCCCACACCACCACATTACCCATACTGATTATGTATTTTAGCAAAATCAACAGATAACCTGCAAGTACTGTAACTGCCAGGAAAATATGGTAGTACTGTAATTTGTCCTCCAGGGTTTTTATCCAGTTTTAAATTTTAGGGGTTCTTGGGGCTCATACTGATAATTTTCAAGAGTCACATCTCAATAACTTGGGGTCTCAGATATTGAGAAGCAATTTTTGTGTATTTGTTACCACATGAAATCTACACCAA
The DNA here is from genome assembly GCA_030142905.1 of Heliopora coerulea. Classification (NCBI taxonomy): domain Eukaryota; kingdom Metazoa; phylum Cnidaria; class Anthozoa; order Scleralcyonacea; family Helioporidae; genus Heliopora; species Heliopora coerulea. The sequence goes on from JASJOG010000013.1 coordinate 1,666,192, forward strand.
AACAAAACTACTGGGAAATAAACAACTTACAATTAATTTGATGATATTCTATTTCTTAAATTTGTACCAATGGTTAACTCAGAGATGCAGGCAGAATGTTATGGTTTACCATTGATAAATAATTGATACATGTACTGTATATACAACACTGAGTACTTTTTCAACTTTATTAAAACTTGAACATGACTTTATCTTAAACTTGAACATGATTTTATCTAACAATGTTACTGTAGATGACCAAACAAGTTGAAAGTTAAAAATGGTTTTTACTATAACTCATTAAGGGGTGGGCCTTGTCCTATGGATGAGTAAAATTGTCTTGTGTTAGCCAGAGTAAAATACTAGAGTGTACACTTGCCTCTTTATTGGGTTAAAGTAGAAAACAGTAAAATGTTTACTTTTTGATAAAACATTTTTGAATTAATTTTTAAATACTGTACTTCTTAATAATTGGTCTGGCTACAGCAGGCAAGTGGGTTACAGTGATGGGATTGATGTGAGGAAGCCATGTCTTTGAATCATTGATATCTACAAATGGACATCTTCAAAACATGCAAATATTGGTTATTCACAAGATTTGAGTCAAAACAAGACAAGTATATGAGACTGTAATATTTCCACTTTATTACAAAGTCATCATCAGACAAAATTGATGTAATGACTTTGTAATAAAGTTGAAATATTAGTCTCATATACTTGTCTTGTTTTGACTCATATCTGGAGTTTTCCAAGATGTCTTTATTTTTCAGAATATGTTTTATTTTATACTTTTTTAAGTTGTTGGCTGGTTGTGGTTTTTGGTTATTCACTATAGCATATTTTTGTGCATCGTACAGGATGCACAATTAAGATTTATATGAGTCCCTAGCACAGTTTTCTGCATGGTGGATGCAATATATTGTATCCATTAAAACCCTGCTCATTGTATTATTTTGGAAGGAAAATACCATGCTATCAGGGTAATACCAAATATTATTGTATGGCCATGGTACATAGAGATCTGAATACATCAGTCATGCAATATGATTAATTGATGAGCAGACAGATAGTTCCCATGTTCACCTGCTAAGAGGCACCTGATTTATTTTGGGTGAAAAGTAAGGTTTACAGTAAAATCTGTAAAAAACAAAACTGTATTTAGTATTAAATTAATACGTTGTGAGCAACTAGAATTAGAAAATTATGCTCTAAGAACTAGAAACTGTTTTGCCTTGTTCATATAGCATGATGCAAACACAAGGAGAAGGTTGGGAAAACTTGCAAAGTGCAGAGTATGCCTGAGACTGAAGCTCAAGGGTTTACAGCTGCTTGAGGGTTCTCCCAACCTCTCTGAGTGTTTGCACAAACACAACAAAACAGTTTCTATTTCTTTTATAAAATAAGCAAAGAACTAAGCAATAGTAATTGTGAATAACTAACTTTAATTTCAATATCAAATGGTATGTTCTCCTTATTAGTTCGTAAACCAATCAGAGCTTCCCATTCGCACCAAGAACAGATTCTGGCGTTAAGCGGTGCTGTGACGCCATAATCATGTTTGCATAGCCTGATGTAAACACGGTAACTGACCAATCACTGCGTGCAGAATAGGAAACTTATTTTATAAATTTGTTTTTCCAACAGTGTTGGCCAATACTGCCAACAATGTTTGAACATTTTACCCGGTTTCAGATTTAACAATTTGTAAGCATTTGTTGATGAATTTATTGTTTTACGCAGATGCATTGTGCGTTTTCATTATTGAATTTTCAGTTAAACAGACTAATTAGTTCTGCGTCGTTAATGAATTTGCATCTGGCATTAACCCATTAATAGTTGAATCTTTTCCCTTTATTTTTCGTTCTCTCATTCTTATCGTTTATTTTTCTCACTTGCTGTTTTGTTGTTCGTGTCCTATGTATAGGACACTTACCGTTAGGTGGTTAATGAGATTTCATCAGCTTTATTGACATTTGAATTATCGTATTTGGATCTATGCATCAATCTAGTGAACACTGTTTCCTCTTTAAGCAAGGGCAAGAGGTGTAATTTCATCTAGTCGATGCTTTTGCTCTTATCTAAAGACTGTCTGGTTCGGTTGTTCACTGGCTATGACAAGTCTGTTGATTTGACTGGAATTATTGTTTGGCGAGTATTTGAACTCTCAATTCTGGCATGATTCGTACTGTTTGGTTGCAAGCGAACATTAGGTTTGCGCCACTGCAGAGGGAAATCAGAGGTATGAAACCGAATACCGAGCGTTCGAAGTTTGGTGGACATCTCTACTATGAACTCTGTTTCAGATGTACTATTTTATCATTTCAGACTGACAAAACATGTAAGTGCAGTGGATGGAAAAACTCAAATTGTGCGCCCAATCAGTCCAGGCTGGAGCCAGGTCAGACAGTTGTTCATGGTGAAACTCCGTGTCGAACATGCAATCATTCTTTGGCCAGCCACGTGCTGCTGCTGCAGAATAAACCAGACGAGGAACTTGACAAACTGCTATCAATGGTGATTGACGTCGAGACATTGTACGTTTGCGTGAACAACGAGAAGGATGAACACACCAAAAAGCTGTACCTTAATTTATTCAAATTGCTGAGGAGATCCATTTCCCAGGCTGTCAAACCAACAGTCGAGGTTGCGTTTCTAGGAAGTCCTCCATTTGAGAAACCGAACATTGAGAGTGTGCGTTGAATTTTATTTTGTTTTTTTACGATTTTTATGTTGCACAGATAACAGATCACATACAGTGCAAAGGTGTCTAAGAAAATTAATAAAGGGGGTACAGTATGATATGAAAGGTCTTTATACTGAATAACACTATCAGCTGTCTAAATTGTTCTCCTTGGAGGTCCAGTAAGGGTCGGTCCTCATGGGTTCGTCGCTACTACAGGAGGAAACCGGACTACCGTGAGAAAACAGGTGTCCCAATAGAAAGCGTCCCCCGCAAAAGTGTCCCCTTGGACACTATAAACTTACAGATAATGTCTCCCCGGACATAATGTGCTAAGGGGATATTTTTCCCCCTAGCGGGTTCTGTCTCCTCTCCAAAAATTCAAAACTAATGCGGTAACTTTCAGTTTACTTACTTTGATAGAAAATGTGAAAAGAATCTCCAAGTTTAAGCGATCAGTTTCGTGTAACTCATAATTCATAAAGGGATATAATTCATAAAGGCAACTCCCAGCGCAGTTTCGGTGTTCGGTTTTTGTCAATAACAGATATAAAGCCCTATTACACTGTTAACATTTTGGGCACGGCACGGGTGATTTTCACAGTGTAAACGGTGCGGACTTCTTAAAATTTGGTACCCATGTCTAAAAATTTAGCCGTGCTGAACACCTCTCTATGTAGGTCCCGGCACGGCTAATTTGCCGTACTTTGCCCAAAACCTTTCATCGTAAACAGGGTTATGAGTCATCCAAGTAACAATCGGTAACTGGGTTCCAAATGTCAGAGCAACTCGCAAGGGTTTCATTCACAACAAAGCGCAGTTTCCATGTTCGGTTTTTGACAATTGCAGGAATGAGTCATCAAAGCAACAATCAGCAACAAGGTGGTAACCTAAAACATCAATTACATAACACAAATGTTTTGATTCATTTTATTACATAAACTAGTTAATTTTGTAACATAAACGACCTCTCAGGAAAGTCTGTGCTTTTGTCTTTCACTTTAATGTGAGGGACATCCTCCGCGGGAATCTAAGTAAAGGGGACAGTATCCGCGGGGGAACTCTATCAGCTGTGACACTAGCGATTCTTGAGAGTCAAACTGGACAACACTCTTCTCACATGTGACTAAGGTAACTTTAATCCGACTTCTGCGCGGAGCCGGAATCGAACCCTAGTCACACTGGTGATCAGAGACACATGCACTACCACTGTGCCACCAACACTCGCAATATGTAAGCTTTGAGGATTTCCATTTAGTTCAGAGAGAGGAGAAACTTTTATAAGCATCAGCCGTCTCATACCCACGTACATAACATTTGTCTAGCGTGATCTCGCAGGGAATTTTACTTCATGGCTTGATTGAACGGCGCGGTCCATCAAACCATCTTCCACTTATTCAAAAACTTGGCCAACAGCTTGCAAGCTTCAAACTCGGCAAAAGATCCAAAACCTCCCATTTAGATCCCAGTCAGGTCAAATGTTGCAGACATGGTTTTATAAAATAACGTGACTCGTTCGCGAGCTCTGATTGGTTAATACTCGTGTTTGAATAAGAGTACCCAAACACGGAAAATTGTCCGCCAAAAGTGTCTTGAAATTTGTTTTACACGTTCACGCTATTATTTTATAAAAAGAAACAAGTCACGGGTTTCGTGTATTTGGATACTGTGAATCAAATGCTTAGTACGTTTCTTGAATCTCAAATAGCCTTAAAAAACTTGCTTGGTTTTCCTCCATTTCACCATATTGAAGTGGCTTCGCTTTGTTGACCAGGGTTCGATCTTCTTAAGCTTGTCTCTGATTGGTAGTTGATCATTTTCGAGAGAATTGCTTACTTCATCATTGTATATATTAAGTTAACTGCTTTTCATCTGTCGTTACTTTATAAAAGAAATACTAAATGGATTCCCATGTCTGGATACTGTGATCCAAACACTTGGGATGTTGCTCGAAAAGCTAAAAAGCTGTTGTTCGAAAAGCTGAAAACACTCGCCTAGCGGCTCGTGTTTTTTACGCTTCTCTTTAGTCTAGCAACAACCCGCGTGTTTCGATCACACGCAACATCCAAACACGGGAATCCATTTGGTGTTTCTTAAGTCTAAGGGCCTATTTACACGATACGATTTTCGTATACCATTGTTAGTTCTGGTGTATCCGATTATTTCAGTAGAGCTTTCCTGACGTATTGCTACTTAAGTGAGCGAATGGAAAGGAGGAATTGTACTTTCGATATAACATAACATACCTCAGGACGAATAATCGTATACGACAATCGTATTTTGTAAATTAGCCTTAGATTACTCGTTCACGTAACATTGGTCCAAAGGAATAGCATCTGAATATCGTTTCGTTCACTCGAAGTCGTTTGACTTTATGGACGAGCCGGTGAACTTCTAATAGTTTCGAAAGTTTACAGCTTATGAAGTTCTTATGAGGGGATGGAGACTGGGCCGTACACCAAAGTAGATCAACAACTGCGTCGATGTTCACGTGACACCGTTGAACGTATTGTTTTCGCATCGCACCGATCAAAAGTCGTTTTCCAGTTCCACCTGTTAAAGGGACGTTTTCGGTCAATGTCTATCGTAAAATTACTCAACTAAAAACGATGAGTTCAACTGGCAAAAAATAGATCTTAATTATCGATTTTTAAATCTGTATTAGTCTAGTTTTAAACTTTGACAAACTTTTGTAAGACAAGTAGTTAATTTTCAGTCGAGTGATGCGCAGTACCCTGTAACATTGAGAGATTATTCACGCCGCAAAATTGTTGTTACAACACAAATGGGAAATTTTTTTGTAGTTTGCACGTCATAATCGGTATATTAAAAATAAGCAAACATTAGGCATGTGTATGGTTTGATAAAACTCACATTTTTTTTGAAGTTGCAGATATTTTGATCACTTACTATTTTACCCGCCCTACCTATCTATCTGCCCATCACTTTGTTTGTCTGTCTGTGCATTTGTTGGTCCGTCTGTCTGTCTGTCTCTTTGGCTGTCAGCAGGAGCGCCGAGAGGGAGAGGTGGCCAGAGCAATTGCCCTGAGGCCTTGCGTCACACAAGGAGCCCGATGCCGGCCGTGCCTCGTTAATCAGCTTATTATCATTACTGATATGGAATAAATCAATTGTAAACATATTCAAATAATCTAGAACAGTCAATAAATACCATTTATACACAATGACTACGTGTAAAAATTTGTCCCACATCCCCACCGCCTTTGACGTCAGAAACATTTAGGCTCCCCGCGACCCTACCTTCCCCTGGGCCTATCTTGGCTCTCGGCGGCTCTAGCTGTGGGTCTGTCGTTTGATCGGTTGGTCTTTCGGTCAATCTATCCGTATGTCTGGTTGTCTGTCTGCCTGTCTGTCTATCTGTTTATAGTAAGTGAGTTCAATCTTAAAATGTATGATTCTAACACAAAATAATTTATTTTCATTTAACATCGATTCCACTTAAGTCTATAAAGTCTGTATATTTGTTTATATTACACGTCTGTAAATCAGTTGGTTTGTCGGTCGGTCTATCAATTTTTTGTTTGTCTGTTTGCCTGTCTGTTATTTGTATGAAGTAATGTCCATTGATAGATGTGCTGTATACACTTAATGGTGTGTTGTGGACAATTTTCAACTGTTATTAACAACAGTGTACTCTTGCAGGCGATCTTCAACTTTCTTCAATTCAAATTTGGAAATCAACCAGAAAAACAGATGATGCGTGACATAGCTAAAATGTTTATTCACTGCTTAAACAACTGGACACTGGAGACACCAGCATCGAGGAAACACCTAGCTTCCAGTGACGAAGATATTTCTATGTACAAACTCAATTATTCAAGGTACGTGTATTGTAATATTTCAGACCAAGCTTGCAATGCTGTTATCAGTTATATACTGACATAATACTCTCTGGTGATGCGTGGCATTTCAACATCATGCCAGGAACATGAACGTTGGTGTTTCGAATATCATATCTACAATGTGTTCATGCAACAAGTGTTATATATCGAGAATAATACATGGGTGCGCGGAAATATGGAATTTTAATTATCTTTGAGTATTGAGTTTGATCTGCCACTCGTGGCAGATCAAATTGAACACGAGAAGATAAATTCCATATCTCCAAACGCCCATGTATTATTTTGTTCATAAACACTAACGTACAGTTTAAAAAGCTATCTGGAAAGTTTTCGTCTGGTTTTCCCCATAAAAAAGCTCGTTTTGTTCGTAGAAAATGATCGTCCGACAAACCGCCGCCGAGATACGAATTATTAAACGTCGGATCTGGTTGATCTAATAAAATGTCCTAAGCAGCTTTTCACTGGATCGTTGAACCAGTATCTTTACATGTAAACATATTGTATCTTGTACATGTGATAAAATACGATTTTTCTCAGTGGCCGAAAACGTTGTATCTCACTAACTTTTATGAAATAAACTGGTGTCAAGAGTATTTAATCATTGTTAGAAATATTCGCCATTGGAATATTCGCTCAAGAACTGCTCACGGATTCTTCGTGTTCGAAATATCGAGAATTTGAGCATTATAAATTGCAATATTGAAACTGGGTATCTTGAAACTAGAGATGTCTACACCAAGAATACTTTATTCTCTATTTATTTGAAATCTGGTAGGGAAGAAATGAATCATCAAAAGTCTTGTATTGTTATTCATTAGGATACCCCAAAAGTGGTTAGCTTAAAGTCGGACACAAGAACTTCTTTTCCTGCAAACAGCTCTTAAGGGCGCCCGGTTCAGGAAGCTTGGTGCAAGATTCTTCAGTTTGGTTTCCTATGTCTGTAGTCCGGTTAAAGAATAGATCGTTTTCACAACCCTAGCAACGAAATCTAAATCTAAATTAAAAAAATCTGTAAATGAGATGAATGCTACCCCAACATGGTTTACCTGTGGGAGCATGGTGACATCTTTGAAGATACGTGGACGTTCGTCAAACTCGTACCTTAAGAAAATCAGTATCTGAGCCCCAGATGGGTATCGAATTCGCAACTTTCTGATCACAAATGTGGCGCTTTAACCATTGAACTACCGAGGCTCAGATGCATTTTCCGACTGATTTCTTTGGTAAATATAAGACGAAAACAATTTCGAGAAAGGTGTGCTGTGTAATCAATTTTTCAGTTACTGTATCACAGGTTTTTTTTATTTTTTTGGCTTTCAGGATATCTTTTTCATCTCTTTCAGCCTTTATGCACGATATGTACATCCGGCAGTATTATTTTTAACTTTTACTGTTTTTGGTTTTTCGCAGATGGATATGTTTTTGTCGAGTTCCTGTGTTCTGCGACAACTTTCCAAAGTACAATCTCTCACAAGTGTTCGGGAGAAGCTTTTTCCAGGTATTGTTGCCTTTATTGGGAAAACAACTGTTGGAGAAATTTTCAGCTGACAAGGAGAAACTTCCTGCAGAGAAGAAAACAATATTCATCACTCATCTACCAAGGTGAACGTTAAGTCTGACTTATTTTTAACCCGTCTTGTTCAAAATATCGGGGCCCAGGCAGTACCATATGAAAATGCCGTACAATTGAAGGCATCAGTAAGCGAAAAACACTTAAGTTTCAACTTAGAAAGTTTCGAATGAAGTTCCTTTTGGCATCTCAAACTCATTAATAATTCTTGGTTATCTTAGCCAATCCACGAATGCATTCCATTTTACATGCATGCTTTTGATACCCAATGAAAACCTGTAGGAAAATTACTAGTGGTCTGAATCATATTTTTTAATTTACGTATTCAAATCAGTGAAACAAAACTGCAATTAATCGATGGCAATACGCATTTGAGAAGCTAGTTCAGACACTCGTTTATCGTGTTTCATCAGTGGACTCCAACCTGTCGAAAACATGAAAAAGCTCGGGACTCCGTCCCTCAGTTTTTATTATTTTGTCGTATTTGGAACCCCTGATGAAACACTTAAAATCATGTTTAAACTATTACATCAAAAATATTAAAAAAAGCGCTCTCTAGGTTACCAAAGGTAACCGTAGAACTTTCAAGTGGCTTCTAATAGCTCACTTTGGAATGATAACCTGAGGCAAATGACCGATTGCCAGCACAAGGATGATGCTAAACTCGCATCCAAATTTTAGTCTTCCTATTACACCTTTTGCTGTTCATTACCAGAAAATATATTCTCATTAACACCAACTTCTAATTCGTTAACGCAAAAGTACATTCATTTTATTGAATCGACATTCATTAGCGTAGATACGCAATCATTTGCATCAAGGGGCATTCTATGTCGACAACAGACGACCATTAGCACCATTCTACTATACATTAGGGAGAACAAAATTTCAATTGTACAAAATATTCCTCCTGTCTGTTGCAGGACCGATTTAAGGTTATGGAATCCCGAAATGTATAAAAGATAATGGAATAAAACTATCACAATCTGCACATAAAGTGAATTCGGTAAGACAGTTCGAACCTCTTTTATTTCGCCAATATTTCGATGACTGTTTGGGTATGTAAAATGCTCTACTCCCCACGTTCTGCTCTGCTGAGCCTTTTCCGAACTGTCGTAACTCACAACATTGAATTATGCAACTGAAGACAGTTGTCCAGTCCATTGCAGGGACAAAATGGAATCTTAACATGTATTTTAGTTCACAACACATTGTTAACCCACATCAACTTTCGCTTCCCAGAAAAAAAAAAATCAAAAAAAAGTTTCTGTTGCGGCCAAATAAAGCCTCGTGATCAGTGCTTTCATGTAGTCCAGTACTGCCGTGTATTGTAAGCTTTGATTGCAAAATATGTTTTGTCTAAGATGTAAACATTGATGTGTGTTAGCAAAGTGCTGAGAACTAAAGTTGGTTAACAGCTTAAAATTATACTTGTCAGGGAAAATGTGGTATAGTGAGAAAATTTTATAATTTCAGTTAAGTGAAGATGCAGACGAAACCACGTTTAAAAGATAAGGGAATAAACTATCAAAATTTATAAACAAACCGGTGAACGTGGGCTTCCGATAAACAGAGGTTGAAAGCCGTGTGTGCAATCAATTAAGACGTTCAAGAAAGATAAAATAGAACTATTATCTATCGCATTACAAAACAGATTTCAATGTTGTGAGTAAAGAAAGTCTTGAAAGGGCTCAGCCGAACACATAGAACGTGGTCGGCTGAGCGAAAAATGGCAAAACAGTCATCGACATATTGGCGAAATAAGAGGTTCGAACTATCTAACCGAATTCAGTTTATGTACGAATTATGACAGTTTTATTCCCTTATCTTTTATACATGTCGAGATGCCATAAAACCTTAGCTCGACTCTCCAACAGTCCGGAGAAATATCTTGCGTAATTGAAATTTTATTCTCCCTAATGCACAATAGAATGGTGTTAATGGTCGTCTCGTGGCGCTATAAAATGCCTTTTGATGCACATGGTTGCGTATCTACGCTAATAAATGTCACCTTCCACGCAAAAATTTCAATTGAACGTGGCAAAAGCATTGATGAATGTCGATTAATTAAAATGAATGCATTTTGGCGCTTATGAATTTGAGGTTGGCGTTAATGATAGTATATTCTCTGGTAATGAACAGCAAAATGTGTAATTCGCAGCCATATGTTCACACCCGAATATTTAAGGCTTTTATGTCATGAGATGTTTTTTTTTTTAGATTTTCTCCTCAAACTTGACATTCGTTGTCCTTTCAAAACAGTCTCTTGTACTATGCTATCACTTATTTTCAAAGTTACCCAAGACCGTTTTGCCAAATTTTGAAAAAAAAAAATGCGGTGACCGTGTTTTAAAGAATTCAGTGGATCCATTTTTTTGTTCTTGAGAAGACAGGAGTTTTTTGAACTGTTGAAAAAAGTTGTGTCTAAAGAATTTTTAAAAAATCGCACAACACCAAGGGAGGGATTCTCGCTTGCCACAATCTGAAACAGATAAAAATATTCTATTTTATCTGTTTCAGATTGTGGCAAGCGAGAATCCCTCCCTTGGTGTTGCGTTGCTGCGCCGCTGCCTACGCTGGACCAGCCTTGTTGATGATTTTTTAAAAAATCGGCCTGCTGGTTACCCCTCCCAGAAGTTAAGTATAAAAGAATTGAGTCACCAAATTCTTTAAGGAATTAAATTACAGTGAATGATAATTGGTAGCTTTTTACACTTAACATCATAACATACTTCATTTTTCACGTCTTTACGTTTTTGGATTGGTGCCTGACGGGAACGCTTACAGTGATGTAGCCCGTAGTGACGTCCCATCTCTATGGACGTAACCATGCAAAGTCTTGTCTTTGGGGGAGCGGGAAATCCTCGGAAAGTTTTGTCATTGTGGTCCAGGAAAATGCTTCTTTGTTTAACCTTACCTCCCCAAATTTATCTTTCCTCGGATACGGCCGTTTTAGGAAGTAGTTCTGGGACCATTCTCGGAGGGGCGATCATCTTCTGGTGCCTCCCTGTTGCTACGTCTTCGAAACCAGGGTAGATCACTGTTAATCGTAAATTCGTGCTTTCAACCTTTGTTCCCGGTTTGTGATGTGTTGTTGCGCAGGCCCTTAATGACGACATGAAGAGTTTGTTTTAAGGCCTGATCTACACACCAAGATTGTCGCGTATGATTGTTCATCCTCATGTATGGGATTCAGTCAGAGGGGTCTTCAAGTGGTATTGCAACACACCCCAACGAACCATTGGTCTAAATTGTGCTCTTTGGAGATAATCGTATACCCAGAACGACGAATCGTATGTGATAATCTGTCGTATAGAAGGGCTTTAATTCTCTACATAGCAAATTCTACACCGTTGGTGCCAAAGCTTATACGTATTTTAAAATTCAATGATGTGATTGTGGTAGCTTGGTAATTATATTCTTAATATACACGCTCTCAAGCTGTTCTCTCAGAAAAACTTTCTAAGTCCCTGACGGGAATCGAACCGGCGATCAGAAGGTTACGGGTTCGATTCCCGTCAGGGACTTAGAAAGTTTTTCTGAGAGAACAGCTTGAGAGCGTGTATATTAAGAATATTTTAAAATTGTCTAATCAAACGAGTTGTAAAACAAGAGTTCGTACTTGTCATGTAACCTTTGGTAACTAACCTAAAAAGAACTTTGTTTTCACCGAATAATCATTGCAAGGTAGTCTTAATCATGTGAAACATGACTCTTAAGTCTCGAATGGCGGATGCGAACTCCAAACAGGACTAGGAAAACGCTTGATTCAGCAAGTTTTGTTGATGTGAACGGGATTCAAGTTCTCCAAGGTTAATTTGACTAAGAGTAGGATAATACATAACCAACGAACCATCGAGGTACAAGAATCTCGGTTTAGATGCACTACAGCGATTGAGTAAAATGGAACAAAGCATTTCCATGCCGTAATTTGTATACTATATTAGTACTTCATCGAAAACTTTTTCGGGCCTTGAACTCTTGAGTAACCTTGTACGTGTAACTGGTTCGATAACGTGATCCTCAAGAGACGACTTTTCAATTTGTTGAATAAACGTGGAAAATTCCATGTTTCTTTAATTACAAGTAATGCTTTCTTCGCAGATTCCTTAAAGAACTTGAGGATGAGGTCCTCAGTGACAGAAGCCTCATCTGGAGCGAGCCTCTTGAACAGATGGAGAACAGCACTGAAATATCCCCCCATAGTGATAACAGACTGAGGTAAGACATATGCTTTTTGAAGTTGTCATTTGCTTGGAAACGCCGTTAAAGTCGAGCTGGAAAAAGAGAATACAAAAATGGACGATATGTGAGTATTCCCCCAGCTCAATGCTCATAAAAATTCCTGAGCCCCAGACAGGGATCGAGCCTGCCACCTTATCCAAAGCGTATGTCAAATCTATTTTTCCGATCGCCATCTGATTCTCCGTAGCTCAATGGTTAGAGCAGTAGCGAAGCCAGAATGTAGTTGTTACGTGGGCAAAGCAAGGGCACATGTTTCAAATTGTTTAATAGTTATAACGTTGAATGCGCAATATGCAGCATCTCCCCTACAATTTTGCTTGCCCCCGATAACCGTGGTAGGACGTTTTCTCATTGGTTCACTCGATGTAACATGAGTTTCAGGCAAAAAGTCCGATAACATACTAAGTTATGTACTGTTTTAAAATCTTTGTTCTTTATTTTGACTATAGTCCTCAAGAAGTATTTCTTGCGGCCCTAGGCCCGGTAGGCCCGTATGTAGCTATGCTACTGGGTTAGAGCCTTTCACCGATCATCAGAACGTTGCGGGTTCAATCCCCGTCTGGAGTTTAGAGATCATTTTTCAAAAATCATGAGATATGAGCTTAACGAACGTCCATATATCGTTCTAGACATGACCAAGCTCCCACATGCAGATTGCATGTGACATTCATGTCAAAATACAAAAATATCGCCTAACTTAATTTTGTAGGTCATCTCATAGTTTGTCAACACGGAGGAAGAACGTGTAAACTTAAGTTTTTGACACTCGAGATTACTACTTGAACCTCATGAAGTTATCAGCGTGAAAGTCCGATTTGTGAGGGTGTTATTCATGCTAAAAAGAATTTATCGGTGAAACACTTTGATGTAAATTAATTTTATAGTTTACTTAATGTCAAGCACTCAAATAATGAATTTTAATCTTTACATACTGGCCCTCCTGGTTGGGTAATTTAACGCAGTTTTTCTCGAATTTTATTGATCAAATTTTCTTTTATTTCAGTGACGGTGGTTTGTTAAGTCCAAGAACGTTGACGTCACTGCAGCTGACTAGCCCTGTTCGTCATTGTCAAGGTGTGGATGTGTGTTGAAGTACTGGAAATTTTAGGTAGAATACGGTAGCATACCATGCTTTGCCCCACCCAAACTCCTTTCTGGGGCATGTTGTCTCCACGGCTCAAGGCTGCGGACGAGGTTGTGCCCTGCACTGTCCTACTCTTCCCTATTGTACTACCCAGAGCCGTGCCTAGGTGGTAATTCACCCGGGGCAAATTCTATTGAAGGCGCCCCCTCATCCCTCTCTAACGCAGCCCAAGCTCTTTGTATTATAATTTTAGTTGTATACCAATACCGCCTGTATACAACTAAATGAGATACTTCTGTAGAAACAAGTGACTTTTTGTTTTCTATTACTGAAAATGTGATTGGAAATTTAAAACGGGTGCTCCCGAGCCTTGACAGCTGCAAAGTGGTCTATTAACAATAAGAAATCGAGACATTTGTTTAACATTTAGTTTGGATTTGTAAAATATTGTTGAATCCAGAAAAAGAGACCAAAAAAGTCGAATTTTTGTTTCTGAAAATGTCGCCCCACATAATTTTGCACCCGAGGCAAGCGCCCCACTGGACCCCCCTTGGTACGGCACAGGCATATCCTAACCTCCCCTCACCTCCTTACCCTACCTAAATTAGCTAGTGTAACCAGTCCTTACTTACCCTCTCTTATTACTTTAGTAACCAGTATTACTTGCCCCATCTGGTGTTATTTTTTGTTTAGGAAATATAACTCTTTATTATATGGCTGTGGCAGCGAGCGGTCCGAATACGAAAATCCTGCAATTTGATTAGTTCATAAGCGGTCGGACATTTCTCATATTGCCCGCTCAGGAGGGGAATTTAAAAAAGCCCTAATTGTGTCGATGTATCATGAACAATCAGAAAAGCAAAAGTAACTGTGTAGAGTTAAGTTAGTGAAGAAATTCTATATGAAATGACAGAATTGCAAGATTTTACTTGACGTTCGGTACCTTTGCACTTGTCAATTACATTTAACGAAAGCTATGTAATAAACTACTTATTGACCTCGCTATTCGGTCTGTACTAGTGAAATATCAGACCTCTGTTTTTGCATCATTTTACAACATTCGCATCCGTGTTGTGTTGAATATACAACCACTAGCCTTCGGCTCGTGATTGTATACTCAGTAGAACACGGCCGCTCATGCTGTAAACATTACACAGAATAAGATGGGATAGGGTAGGTAGGATGGGATGGGATAGGATAGGATAGGATAGGATAGGGTAGGGCAGAATAGGATAGTATAAGGTGAGATAGGATAGAGTAGTATAAGATAGGGTTTGCTAAGATAGGGAAGGTAGGCTGGATATAACAGGTAAGTCGATGTTTCTGATGATGAAAATTTTCGAGTGTCTGAATATTACAATTTTAAGATCCAGCTGGGACCTGTTGCGAAAAATACAACTTTGGCCCATCCGGCAGAGAATTGAACCCGCGACCTCGTGAATTAGTACGATGCTCTACCAACTGAGCTACGGAGGCCGTTACCGAGAGCATGGTCACGAGTTCGGTATTTTATATGGCGGTGATGCCAATGAAGTGAAGGGTATATTTAATGGAATATTGTGGCATTTACACTCGACTGCGAACAGTTAAGTCGATATTTTCGTCAGAAAGGTCGACTTAACGGTTAGCACTCGATTGTAAATGCCATAATATTCCATTTGATATAATAGGATCAGGATTGCGTTGGGTTGGCTGAGTTGGATTAGATAGGATATAATTCAAGTGGAGAAGGGAAGGTCGTTAGATAAATACATGATAAGAACAGGATACATAAATATGTGATAAGAAACATTACTTATAATGGAGTAAGCTGGGTGATACTGTGATCAGGTTACAACACCATAGAGTAATATTTACCTTTTGTCGTTTATTGCATTCACTTGGTGCTAAATAATCACCAGTTATCATCTAATCTTTTCTTTTGCTTTTAAGATGTAAATAATAAGAGGCCGTTTGATTCTGGAACACCAAAAACTGAAAACAAGAAACAAAAATTAGCAGGTAACGTTTGTCTGTATGTCTAGTTTCTGACTATCACGCTTTCCTTCTACAAAGACATAACAGTGATTATAACAACCTGCCAGCTGGCAAAGAGTATACTTTGAAAATCTAGGCACGTTTTTAAAATGATCTGATGTGAGGCCATCTATCGGATTTTCCATCAGTTGTATTTCAGACGTTCATTGCTTCTAGATCGTTTAGTTTTTACCTCTGTGGTTGGCCAATGTCGCCATTAAAGTATTGACTACATATTTTATTCACAGTCTTCCTGATCAGGATTCTGCTAACGGTGGAAGGCGGCGCCCGGCACTTATGCCAAAGCGGACCCTTCCGTCGGGCACTCAAAAAGTATCAAATATGTGATAAGAAAACTTCTAGTGATTTTTTTTTTTACTTAACGATATTATTGACCATTATTCAGTAAAATTTAGTACCGCAGTGGCACACAATTACCTAAAAGTTATTTTGTGAAATATGATATCCATTCAAAACCAGAATGGTTTGTCTGATGACTTTAGGTTGTATGACCTCGGGCCTGCAGATACATGGCCCTGAGACGGTCCTGGGCAGAACCCTGCAGAGACCATATTTTTGTAGTCGAAGAAAAGTTTAATTTAATTGACAACGTAGCGACGACTCTCTAGTGACCTTTTGACTGGATTTCCAGGGGTGTAGATTACCCATTTTGAATAGGGGGTGTCCAGCTTAATTAGTCCGAATATTATATCCTTTCAAAAATTGTCCGAATTTAATTTGACGCGTAAATCAGGCCGTGTATGGTGTACTCTCACCCCCGCAGCCCTAACACGTAAGTTAAATGTAAACTAGTACCCAAAAGGGATTTTGACGTACGTTACCAAACCATACTTTGCCCGAATTTTCCGTTTTTTCCACAAACTTTGGGGGATGTCACACACACCCACATTCCCCAAAAACTACGCCGCTGTGGATTTCAAGGTTCTCGTTTACACCACTTGTCATTTAGGTGATGTGCCAGAGGAAGTTTTCGCCCAAATCGTGGCAGTTGTAACAGATGAGCATGCGATGTTGGGGCCAGAGGTGAGTCCCCGAGAGCTAAAACAATATTAAATTTGGAGACGTGTTAAATACTAGGAAAGGTTTTTAGTCTAACCCCTTTCAAATTAAAGTGGAGTACTTCGTAGGCAGCGATGAACGACGTGTTTGAAAAGCAGAAAGGGTGACGGAACTGCCGAAACTTAAGAGAGGAGGTATTCACGTTTCGAGCGAAGACCCTTCGTCCGAGCGAGACGTGAAATAATTCAAAATGGCTAAAAAGGTAAACAGACTGAGTCACCAATCGTTTTGTTTAAGATAATCTTCCGTGCTGGCAATAGAACTTAAAAAAACAATCCACAGCTATTTTCAGGCGACAGTATAGAGATATAATTACAGATAACACCATGGTTTCGAGTGCAGTTTGGAAAAAATAACACGCACAAGTGATTGTTTCAAACACTAAAAACACTCTATCTAATTAAAACGAGATTTCTGGTTAACTCAACTGCATCACTGATAAGACAAGTTGGTTGATTTGACTCTTTTTGGTTCTCGAAATTGAGAAACTTCCTGGACCATTTGAATTGACTAACGCTTTGCCTGATGTCGGTAAGGAGATTTTGGTTTGTGATCATACCCGACTGGTTCGAGTTCATACCTCTTTGGCAGATATCAAGCGTTTATTCGAAAAAAATCTACAGAAGCCTTCATTTATTTAAATCAAAGCTATTAGTCACCAAAATCCGTAAGCTCAATTTTGCCTGGTAAACAGAATCATTGATTTTTAGTGTGCTGTCTCGTTGAGGCTGGTAATAAATTGCACAAACCTTCTTTCTTTCCTTTAACCCAGCTTATCCGCTTCCCATTTTTTACTCTTCTTTTCCTTTTCGTGCACTTCTCAGGTTTTTTGTTTTTCTCCGACTTTCTTTTTCCCACTTTCTTTCGCCTTTACTTCCTTTTTCGTCCCCGACGTCTACTCGTCTTTCCATTTCTCGAACTAAGTTTACTTACTCTTTGCCTCTTTCATCTATCATCTTTTATGTAAGCAGACGAATAACCTCCAAGATTCTTTTTTTCTGTTCATTGAGACATGTTCCTGATGACGTTAATACAATGGTTTCTTTTCTGTATACCAATGTGTATAGCGTGGACTATATCCAGGACAGCACAGTGCTCGTGACGAAGCTGCCCGCTGTGAAGAGAAGAGAGGAGTGATCGAATTTCATGTCGTTGGTAACTCGTTACGGCGACAGTTATCTCGACAAAACGTCATGTGGTTGATTGGCCTACAAAACGTGTTTTCCCATCAGCTACCACGCATGCCCAAGGAGTATATAACGCGACTAGTCTTTGATCCGTGAGTAATTGTTTGAACAGGTGTGACGGAAAATTGAGAGAGTCTGCTAGTTGTTGGCGGACAAGTGGAATTAGTATTTCAGGTTTAAGTTGATAATTCTCAAACTCATTAATAATTCATGAATTATAGTAGCCAACGCATGAACGCATACCACATGACATGCATACATTTTGATACCCAATGAAAACCTGTGCGAAAATCACTAGTGATCTGGATCAAATTTCTTAATTTACATATTCAAATCAGTGAAACAAACATATAATTAATCGATAAGAATACTCGTTTGACAAGGCAGATCAAACACTCGTTTATCGTGTTTCATCAGGGGACTCCAAACACTCGCAAAACAACTTAAAACTCGTGTGTAAACCCCCTTGGTTTTCATTGTTTTCACTTGTTTGGAACCCCTGATGAAACACTCATACTCATGTTTGAACTATTAATCAAGGTTGGCACTATTGAAAATTTTTCGTAGAGAGCACATAGCGAACAAGTGCAAAGAGTAGATTTTTCATGGTTTTCTGAAGCTCATAAAGTCTAGTTAATACTGAAAACCGAGTTGGACATGAACTCGCCGGAGCGCTGCACAAAGTGTTCGTTGCATCCGTTTAAATGCTCATGAAATTCTCGCGTCGACTTAACACTTATCCTCAACAATGTACAATGTTTCGATTATAGTAGATGTATTATATATAGATTGAAACTTGGGAATATAGCAGATGATAGATGGACGTTCGTCAAGCTCATACCTCAAATAGATTTCTCGATTTCTCGAGCTCCATACCATCCAATAACTATTCACGTTGACAGTCAAGGCTACTGACTCGCGTTTTAAAGCACGTATTTCATTCAGTGCTCCAAGATGAAACGATTTTGGTCGCAAATGTGACTAGATATTCATAATGGCGACTACAGTAGCCTGCAAAATGGTTGAGCAAACGTTTGGCTGGAGGTGTGCGGGTATAATTTACTCTCATCTGCTACAATGTTTTTTAGTTATTTCATGTACCTTATATCGTTTAGAAAACACAAAACACTGGCACTGGTTAAAGATAACAGACCAATAGGAGGGATCTGTTTTCGCATGTTTCCGACGCAGAATTTTACTGAAATTGTCTTCTGTGCGGTGAGCTCGAACGAACAAGTGAAGGTGAGTTTTTAACCCCTTGACGGCGGACTAATCTCGAGATCTTTCAGGTCAACCGACGTAGTACAGTTGAACGCCTATTAAGCGGCCACCTTCGGGGAGATGGGAAGTGGCCGATTAATAAGGGTTTGTCACAAACTAGCATAATGCGTAGTACAAAGTCACTTTGCTTTGAAACAAACATTTGCGGCGTGGAAGTTAGTGACAACTGTTGCACATAATAGAGAGCAACAGTACTGGCAAAGCGGTTGTTAAGGGTAAACTTATTAACAAAGGAGATGGCTATGCCTTGGAAGTTCCATGGGAATGCCTCTTTACTGGTGACAAATTTTCCATCCTATGGTTGAACTCAAAGCTTGCAAATGAAGGATTTGAGTTCAAAATAATCTAGCGGACCTCTGACTTCGGACATTAGCTTGTGATAGTCTGCGAATTCCCAGTTTGAAGCGCTCTGCACTGTTTATACATTTACAGTAACCATGATTTAAAGTGTACTGCCAGGTAATCAAAAAATTGTCACTTTTAGTTAGTACAACTAAACGTTTGCTTGAATGTTTTTACCATTCATCAACTTCTATTTGAGACTTTCGTCTGTCATCAGCTCTATTAAGAGTGTTAAATTCTCGATGGCCGCTTAATGGAGGTAAAAACAATTGGAAAACCGTTATTAGGACGGCCAAAAGGTGGCCGCAGTCGCTTAATAAAGGTTACGTTATAACCTTCTCTGGTTCAATCGTTCCCTTAGGAGGCAAACTCGAGTCAAGCAGAAGTTATATAATAGAGCAAAAAAGTCGGGAAAAGAGGCGGATTGGACTAAGTTTAAAATTGCTAGAAAACAACTGAGTAAGAACTTAAAAGGAGCTAGGGATACTTATTTGTCTGGCTATTTAATTGATAACATGAGAGGAGAAAATCCCAAGGCTTTTTGGCCCTACATTAAGAAGCTAAGACAAGATAACTCAAGAGTTGAAGATTTTAGAATTGATAATGAACTTATTAGTAATGCAGGTTTGAAGTCTGAAATACTTAGTAAACAGTTTGCTGCCGTTTTTACAAAAAAAAAAATACAGAGAATCTACCAAGCCCAGGGATGACCCCAACGCCTACCACTGGTGAGATAATAATCACTGTGAAAGGCGTCGAGAAACAATATCCTTAAGTCCCAAAAAAGCCTGTGGACCGGACGGCATTCCACCGTGGTTTTTGAAAGAAAATGCAAGTCAAATAGCACCGATTTCAGCAGATATATATCAGGACTCAGTCAATACCGGTATTTTACCTGCCAAATGGAAAGAAACTAACGTATATGCGGTGTTTGAAAAGGGCAACAAGTCTGAACCGGCAAATTATAGGCGGATATCTTTAACTTGTATTGCCAGCAAGCATCTTGAGAGTCATGGTATACTTATTGATAACCAGCATGGCTTCAGGGCTAAACGTTCTACACAAGCTCAGCTGATAAGCACAACACACGACATTGCTCATACTATTCAACATAACAAGGAAGTTCACTTGGCAGTACTAAACTTTTCTCTTTATTATAACAATCTAATCAAGGAAAGCAAGGGTAATACACAAAGAATTTGGAAAGCTATGAATGAGGCATCTTCTAGAAGTTCCAAATCATCATCTCCTAACTGCATCATTTCAGACGAAGTGTATTATACTGATAATAAATTGATAGCTGAAATATTGAACAAATGCTTCGTCTCAGTTGGACAAGTGGTTGCTGACAAATTTATGATGGCTACTTCCGACTTGAGATCTGGTAAATTTATAACTACAACCTGCTTTAATTTTCAAGAAGTCGAAAAAGCCGTCGTAGTTAAGCAAATTTAAGCAAAACAAATTTTATGGTTATGGGCAATGATAGAAAATTACATAATTTCCCACAAATACATCTTACAGTTATGGATAAAGAAATCAATTGTGAAAATCATGTGAAATATCTTGGAGTTACCATTTCCTCAAATATGACCTGGTCGGACCATATTGAAAGTATTTCGTCCACGATTAGCCAACGTTTAGGCCTGCTGTTCAGAATAAAACACTTGTTGCCGCGTTCAAGTTGTTTATTATATTACAACAGCTTAATCTTGCCTATTTTTGACCATGCAGATGTTATATGGGGGGACAGAAATAACAAAGAACTCATGAACAGTTTACAGATTTTACAAATTAAAGCTGCCAAGATTATACTGGATAAACCCCTTTTTTCTTCAGCATCAGCATCGTTGACAGAACTAAGTTGGAATACTTTAGAGAAACGAAGATTTTACAATTGTTGTTTGTATATTTTTAAATGTAAACACTGGGCTCACCTTAAAATTTTGAGCTGGACTGTCATTTTTATCCTGAGACTACGTTTTCCGCCCGGAAAGTCTATAGCCACGGTTATAATAGTCATAATTTATCACTGCTTGAAAAGAAAGAAATCCACGATGATAATACAAGAAATAAATGTAATGTAAGACTTCCCCTAGTGAAAACAAATTGGGGTAAGCAAAATCTAGGTTATCACGCTGTAAAAGACTGGAATGACCTGAATATGAATATCAAACTTTCCAACAGCATTTTATCTTTTGGAAATAATTTTTTTAGATATATCTAATAGTTCCTATATTTAGTTTTATTCAAATTTTTAATATGTCAATATGTTTTAGCATGTAGATTCTTTTTATTCTGTAATTTGAGTATATAATTTTTAATTTATTATTGTTATGTTCAGGACCCTTCTGAAAACCACTTATGTGAGAAGGCTTCCTGGCTTTAAAGATTTTTAATAAATAATAAATAAGTCCCGCGTCAAAGATTAATGAAAAAATTGGAGTACTATGGAATTTGCGGAACACTACAGGAATGGTTTAAGTCATTTCTTGTACATCGAAGTCAAGTGGTGGTATGTGATGGTGCATCATCAGCGCCCATCACGGTTGCATCTGGCGTCCCTCAAGGCACAGTTCTTGGTCCTATTTTGGTCCTACTTTATGTAAACGACGTAGCTGATGGCCTAAAATCTACAGTGAGACTTTTTGCTGACGACGCACTGCTATATTGTTTTCTACAAAGATTCAGATTCCCTTCAGAGTGATTCGTGTGAACTCGAGGAGTGGCAAAAATGTTGGCAAATGGAATTCAATCCGTCTAAATGCAAGATAATGAGCATTACAACTGAAAAGAATGTCATTAAGGAAGAATATGGGTTCTGTGGTCAGATATTAGAATAAGTCAATAACCACCCATACCTAGGGGTACTGTTTGTTAATAAAATGAAATGGTCATCCCACATATCAAACATTTCACGTAGGGCCAATGGCGTACTAAGTATTATCAAGTGGAACTTATGAAGTTGTCCAAGAGAAGTCAAGGAAGTTAACTATAAGAGTCTAGTGAGACCAAAGCTTGACTATGCATCTGCAGCATGGGACCCTTGTTATAAGAAAGATATCGTTAATGTTGAAAGAGTTCAGAGATCAGCTGCACGATTCTTTTTAAGGAATCATGAACGAACAGCAAGTGTATCAACAAAGATAAAGGATTTGGAATGGAATACTTTGGAATCCAGAAGGAAAATAACACGACTTACTGTGATGTATAAATTAAGTCGTGGCTTACTGGATTTGAACACTGATAACTTACCGATACCAAGTCAAGAAACAAGGACACAAAATAGCCATAAATTTAAGTATAGAGTGCCACGAGCTATGAAAGATATTTTTAAATATTCTCTTTATCCAAGAACGTTAAGCGAGTGGAATAGACTTCCAAAAGAAATAATTTTAGTAGATACTTTAGAAATTTTTAATAGTGAGCTCAAGACGTATTTGAAGTAATTTCTTATCTTACGGTCACTTATAACAATTTTGTTTTATTATTTTAGTTTATTTATATTTTACAGATGGTGTGATAATCCTCCGATTTTTACCGACTTAATAAAATGTAGATGTAGATGTGGCTACTAAATAGGGGTTTATAAGCAGGATTTATATTGACAGTACTTTGGGGACTATGATAACTGGCCCGCTTAAAAGGGATTGGTCGTCTAATAGGTGGCCGCATAATAGGTGTTCAACTGTACGCGATTTTCTACAATATCTTGAAGGGGAACTGGACCATTCTGCGACTATAAAGCAAAATGCAACCCACCTGTAATCTTGCAACCCATGTTCGAGTGGGCCGGTGTGGGTGGGACTGTCCAGAGAGTCTGCTCCCGTGAACTTGCTGTCCCCGTGAGGGATGCAGGGGGGAAGGGACCAGAGAACAGGGCTCCTTTTGCTAGTTTGTTTTGGTCGTCTTTTAGCAATGTTATAACTAACAGTTTTTCAAACTGTGCTCTTTCGCTTCATTTTTGGATTTCTCATGGCTTAAAAACCGAAGAACAAATGTCCGGTCGTATACTACTCTATTCGCTAGCAAAGAGTTAAGGTGTGCAGCAGCTCGACTGACATCACTCTTTTTGTGCTAACGAGGACTGACGTTTGTTAACAGGTGTATGTTCCTCTCGATCCTTTCTCTTCGGAGTAACTGTATGTTGAGACTGATTTGTTTGCTGTCTTACCAACAACGTGACCCTTTCCCGTACCTTAGGGTTATGGGACGCACTTGATGAATCATCTCAAAGACTATCACATTCAACACGGGATACATAATTTCTTAACATATGCTGATGAATACGCGATTGGTTACTTCAAAAAGCAAGTAAGTTGTACTGTTATTATACTTTTCCCGTATTCACTCCAATGCCCAGGAAGCGATGGACCGAAGTCGAGGCCCGAATGAGGGAAAGGTCTATTCTCTTCCAGCAACGTCTTAATCGCTACGTTCGGATCACTAAAACCTGACTTGTGTATTCCAAGAATTATTTCAGAATCATCTTCAGGGTAATATGAAGAGAAAATTTCATGAATTGACCTAGACTGCTAAAGTCAACTAGGAAAGTTTACTAGAGCGGGATTCAAACTCGCATCTTTGGGTTACCAGACCGCTGCTCTACCAGTTGAGCTGCCAAGTCAATTGGGACCAGTATGCTCGTTTAATCCAATTTCAGTGCACCAGAGGTTCTCGCGACAACTTAACACTGGATATCCGTGAGGGTGTGCAGTGTTTTGAATCTGGTGAGCAGCGGTCCGATCACCCAAAGATGCGAGTTCGACTCCCGTTCTAGCCAACTTTTCTTGTTGTCTTTAGCAGTGTAAGTCAGTTCATGAAATTTTCTCATGTATTCGAGGAAGATTTGCCAGTGTTGTACAGAATGTGGTCGCTTGGTCTGTGTAAATCGCACATGCGCATACTCCTTAAGCTCTAAAGTCAGAAAATTTTCTGAGCTCTTGACGTTCATCGAACCCATCTAAAATTCATTAAGAATTTATGAGGAAAATACAAAAGAAAATCATAACTGTGTCGGGTCTTTATATGTAATAAAGACACATGTGTCTTTATATGTGAAGAAGAAGTTCATCTTTTCGCCTTACAAAAGATAAATTTCCAGACTTTCTTCGCGAATTAGCATATTAGGAAGTTTATTTTAGAGGACATCTACAAAACTTGCAGAATGTGGTTTATCGGATCCAAAACACTCGGCTATCGCCTCGTGTTTTAAATCCCGATAAGCACTCCTGCTCGGTTTTTAAATGTTACTTAAAACCTTATGATCGCCGGTGAGATAGTCTAACCATTGAGTTACGGCGACTCAAATGGTAAAGCGAAGATTACTTATTGCATTATTGATAGAGCAGAATTTCGAATATCAGGATACATTTTTTATGCTTGATCGGGACCTGTTGCGAAAAATGTGCAACTTTGGGCCTTCCGGCTGGGAAGCGAACCCGCGACCACGATGTCCTTTAAGATATACCCTTCTACTCGTCGGCTTTACCAATATATATATATATATATATATACAAACTGAATTCGTGACTATGCTCTCGGCAACGGCCTCCGTTGTTCAGTTGGCAGAGTATCGTACTAGATTCGCGAGGTCGCTTGTTCGATTCCCAGGCGGAAGGCCCAAAGTTGAATTTTTCGCAACAGATCCTGGCTTGGTCTTAAAAATGTATCGTGACACTTGAAATTTTCTTCTACCCATAATGTTGTAAACTTAACTGTCAATCGAGTGTAAATACCACAATGTCCTTCATTTTACTTACTCCTCTGTTTCGTAATCGAAACGTGTACTGCTAACTGCAGTCTCAACAAGTCAAGTGATTCATTAAAGTATTGTTCAGAATGTAGTAGTTTGGTGTGCAATTACCAATTGCGCATAATCCTCAAGCTCTAAATGCGGAAGAGTTACTGAGTTCCTGACGGGGATCGAACCGGTAACGTGATCGCCGCTGAGATGCTCCAGCCATTGAGTCTCACGGGCTCACATGGTAGACCAAAGGTTACTTAATTTACTGGTTTACAACAGAGTAAGGGCGTCTCACCGGCGTTCAAAAGGTTATGGGTTCGATTCTTATCAATGACGCAGAAGCTATTCTGAGTTCAGAGATTGAGGAGCATGCGCATTTGAGATTTAGACACCAAACTACCACATTCTGTACAATACTCAAGTGGATTGCCTGACTTGTCGAGACTACAGTTGGCGGTGAACATGTCGATTACGAACCAGAAGAATATCTAACCTGTGGCTAGTAGCCACCTCGGCGGGTATCCTCTCAATGCAAGCGGTTCAGCCCCATAGCACTATGGGGCTTTCCTATGACTGTGAGAGGTTAAACGAAAACAAGAATACCTAACCTGCGCTTTTCCATCTGAATCTGTGTGGCTCAGTGGTTAGAGCATCTAACCGGGGATCAGACGGTTACGATTTTGACTCCTGTTAGGAAAATTCCTGAAATTTTTCTGAGTCCAAGTGAATTTGAGATGTGCGAATATTAATGAAGCATATTTTTTCTCTGTTTAGGGATTCTCCAAGGAAATTGCATTGGCGCGAACTGTGTATGCTGGCTATATAAAAGAATACGAAGGAGCAACGTTGATGCATGTAAGAATGTTCAAGTGTGAGTTATTAAACAGCCGGGGAAGCATTTGTTTGACTTTTATTCAAACAGTCTAATGTGCTGTAATGCTCATAAACATATGGATATTTTTGTTTTCAAAATCGAGTTCATATCTGATGAAGGAAATTTTCATATGTCAGAAGGATATATTTTAAGAAATTATGGCCACACTCTTGGTAACGGCGTTCTTAGTCCTGTTGAACAGTAGATTTACAGGGTCGCGAGTCCGGTTCCCAGTTGGAGGCCCTAGAGTTACAGTTTATTGCAACTGGTCCAGGGCCTTAAAATATATCCTTCTGACACTCGAGAATTTACTTCATCAAATGTAAACATTATTTCAGATCTAGTGTAAATGCCAAATACTCCGAGGCATATTTTTGTTCATCATTCACCAGATGGGCTGTGGAAATAATTTGTTTTCAAAAATGCTTGGCACTTATTTTGAGGATCGGATGTTTTTAGCTCTCACATCGTTTTTCAAGTCACATTTGTTCAAGTCTTTTTTCCTTGGCAAATTGACTCAAGACTAGTGAAATTGGAAGAGTCAAAGCGGATGCGCTGTCAGAAAAGAACGACTACTTTTCAATAAAAGGCCCTGAACTACAATGGTCAAATATTATAAAACTCCAATTTGAGGCATTTCATGCTTCTGGACGACACCATTTTGTAGTTCGCTCATTGATTCAAAGTAGTTGTAAGTCCGGGATTTTCTTTTCATTTCGATGTAATCACGTGCTTGCCTTTTGTTCCTTGTACCCAGTGACGTCGAAGTGAAAAGGAGTCCCCGTATCTTAAGTGTCTTAGATTGTCCATATTTTAGTTTTGACCACGTTCCCTTTAAAGCCACTTGAGGTATCTTGTAGAAACATTTTATTTCAACGAACGGTGGTAGCCGATCTAAAACGCACTAATTCCATTACAGTTGCGAGGTCCAATGTTTAGTACAACGATCGCTCGTATTAATGTATTACGATTATCAACTAAAATGGTGTCTAATGTGAAGAGGTGGTGCATTCTCTTATATACGTTGAGTGTGTGATGTGCCAGCTAAGTATCAGATGGGTCTGTGAAGTAAATTGATAATTTGAAAAATGATCGTACTCTTTATCTGGATTTCTGTCATAGCATGACCACATCCCCGCAGTTTCATCAGGGGTTAATGAAATTTAAAAGTTCTGCGCCCCAGTAGAAGGGCAGTCCTTAACCTTACGAGCACTACAGTTTACGGATCCATGAAGAGGGCTTTGCCATGGTTTCACTAGTATTGATGAAGCTGAGTGTCATGTCGTTTTTCTAATTTTTACGTTTTGTTTTGTCAACAGTGCGTTCTAAACCACAAAATACAGTACACGGAATTCTCATCTGTGATAAAGAAACAGAAAGAGGTAAGTTAATACTAATCTTTGTGTGATTCCCCTTTACGTACACGTGCTGATTTCGCTCGGCTACGTAAAAAATAACCCGAAAATACGTTTCCACAATATCGAGGTAATTCGATTTTCGTCCTTCGAACCCAAGTCATTCGTAATATAACAGGAGGTAAAAATGCCTCAGTTGGAACTGATGACGAAGATTATAAGTACAAAACAAGTTACAACTGAAACTTGGTCAGTTTTCTGTAAACATGCTTACAATTCTAATCAATAATTCATTAGGAAAAAGTGGTTGGTAAATGATACAATGCGCGTGTTCTGTCTGTGATACAACTCTTGATTTACAAGAACGATTTGTGTTATTTTCTCGGCTAAAATCGTCAGAATGTTCACCATGTTGGAGTAACTTGAATAATATCATGTATTCGTTTCATTAGTACTTAACAATATTCACGCTGGTGTTGTAAACAGTACCGCATTCACATTCATAAGGCCCATTCTCGCAAGAAGAATATCGTGTACGATTGCTCGTTTTTGATGAGTGTGATTAACTCGACCTACTCCTCTAGTATGTAGGCCGTGTCACTACATTAGCTTGCGAACCGAAAACAGGAATTGTACCCCGAGGCAGCATTACATTCGCCAGGTCGGAACAACCATACGTCACAATCGAATTGTTTGAAATGGCCCCAACATAACCAATTGTGAAAATAACCTCTACGCCTCATGGAATCTGTTTTAGGCAGTGGAATACATCCTTCAAGGTTAACCCTAGCTTCAATATAATAGCACATGATTGCTTTTTCAGATTGTAAAGAGACTTGTACAAAAGCGGCAAGAAGAAATCAAGAAGATTTACCCAGGTTTGACATGCTTTAAGGAAGGCGTTCGACAGATTCCCATTGAGAGTATTCCTGGAGTCGGTGAGTCCGTGCGTAGGAACTGTTTTTTTCACCCTAAAACCTAAACCCTAAACTCTTCTCGGTCCATACTTGACGATTTTACTTGTCAAGGGGAGACGCCTCGGACCGGAAAGAGTTAAGAATGGCTCAAGTAACCCTACTCGGTCCGTACCCGACATTTTGATTTTTCTCTGGCTTACACCAGACAGTTTGACTCTGGCTAAAGGGCTGTTTACCCATGCGATTTTGTGCCGTGCGATTGACATGTTGGAGTATGTGTTAAACTGATGAGAGCATCGAAGACAAACTGCAGCGAATCATAGGCCGATATCTTGTTGTGTACACTGTTATGGGTTTATTGAATACAGCAGGATGACGATCGCAACATATAAAATCGCACGTGCAAACTGGCCTTACGGCCAGACGACTTTACTCGTCAAGGAGATACTTCTTGGACTGCAAAGAGTTACTGTACGACTTCTTTATTTAATCTCTTTTCACTCTTTGTTTTTCCTTTGTTCTGCCATTCATTCTTTTCTTCTTGGAGTCTGATATATCAGGGTTATATAAGGGTTAAGCCGGCTTGATACAGTTTCAATAAAAGTGGAAGTATACAAGTTTTGTCCTCGATAAAATGTGAATAATTTACTGTATGGAAACCTAACCCTACATTTCGCCATAGATCAAGTTGAAGGGATAACCTCGACCTCAAAACTCAGTTCGCAAAAACAAGCTACTCGCACCCGAAATGAAAGGTCTCAAATTTTTTTTTAATGAAACAGAAAGCTTCTTTCTCTTTTTTGTCGTAACGATTGCAAATCTTTGCGATCACGATCCCGCGCGAAGAAAGTAGAACAGAAATTTCGCAACCTATTTTTGGTTGGCAAGAACCTGTCGTTCAGCTTTTGACTCCAAATTAGAGTTCCTCGCCAAGGAGCTTAATGTGGCATTAGCATATTGAAAACCACAACGACGTTGCGAGATCTCACCTGCTTCTCTTTCGATTTTAGTCCTCAGGATCGTAATTTTAAGTATTTGTCGTTTTTACCACGATGAGATAAGGAAAGACGATTTGGTTTTGAGATATCTTCATGCCTTCGAATTGAGAACTGAGATTGTGAGTATCCCTTTAAGGCTAAGTTTACTCTTGACCAAATTTCTCCGGATTCATAGGCAATCCAGAGACTTTTTCTTTGGATTAGCCGTTTACACTGAAGTAACGAATCCGGTATAGGAAAGTCTTCGGATTCCTCATGAATTCGGATAAATACGAAACCACAAAAGAATCTGGATACTTTGAATCCGGAGAACTGAGACTCCGAAGAAATCTTTTTCGTGTTTGTGAATGACAGCAGAAGTAGCCAGTGGAAGACAATTTCTTTTATCAAGAGTTGTAATAGATAAAGAATGGAAAGAAATTTTTTGGTTGTCCAGGGTAACTTTCAATGAAATTTGTGAGGATTTACGTCCATTTTTAGGTAAGAAAGCGTAGTTTTCGTTAACACGAACGCGCAAGTAACCCAGGTACTTTTTCCTGTGTAAACGGTTAACGAGTCCGAACACAATTTTTGTGTGAATCCGAGGACTTTTGTTGTAGTGTAAACGTAGCCTAAGAGAGAGTCTGATCAGGATTTTGTTGTTTGTGCTCGAGCTTACATTACATAGAAGTATATTTTCCTTTCTGTCTTGTAAACTATTTTGATCATTTTCTGAATTTACTGCAGACGAAACTGGTTGGAAGCCACCACCAAAGACAAGGTATTTTATTTTATTGTTATTTTATTTTATTACGTTTTGCCACTGGTATTAGAAAGTTGGTTACACACGATGATGTTTTAAGGAAAATGATAAGATATGCTTATCTACAGAGTGTTACTCATCGTCACAGTTTATATAAACAAGTTACTTGCCGTGAACTCGATTTCCATGTCTGGAATGCTAAATGGCCAATGAAATGTGAAGCCAAGATGGCCGCCCATGGAAGGCAATTTTGTACGTCATTTCCAGTCCCCTGCGCGGGCTTGTATGTCAGTTTTAGTCTCCCACGCGACTTTTTACATTTTCGGAAGGGTTTTCTTTGAAAATACACACAAAACATGTTTTCAAAAGACAGAAATGAGTTTAAGAATTTCAAATATAGTTTGGCATAGTCAAGTCAGTTATAGATATATATTTTCACGAAAGTGAATTACCAAACTGACAAGAAACCTGATTAAACGGTCTCGAAAAATTACTTTAGCAAACTACCAAGTGCACGTCCTCTTTTTACCGTCAATTTACCATCTCTAGACAATTTAGCACACTTCTTAGGCCACACGGCAATAATGAATTCTTTTAAATACTCGAATATGTAAAACCGGTCCAGTAATATTTCCACTGAACACTTTCTCTATGGTTGTGAATGTTTTCGAAGCCTGACCAAAAACACCCCTGAAGATTAAAGTTGAGTAAAGGACTGGAACCCACGTAGAAGACCGCAGAGAGGACTAAAATTGACGTACAAAATTTCCCTCCATGGGCGGCCATCTTGGATTCGCTTTTTGCCCGGCCAGATGACTGGGAGTTAGCATTTCAGATATGGATATCGAATTCACTAGTTACGTGTCGCTGATGTAGAGACTGTGGCAGGGTAGCTGCAACAGCATGCGCCAATTACTGCGGTCCCAAGATTAAAGAAAACTAAAACATAAATTGAATCTAAAGAATGATACATCATGCTTAGGGCAGAGTCACTACAGAATGAATGTTTGTCGCATACTTACCAACAGCCAATTGTTTTTGTTGTTATTGTTGTTGTTATCGTTGTTATTTTTTTTTGTTGTTTTTTTTTTTTTTATTTTTTTTATCTACAAGCGTTCAAAAACTGGCGGCCTAAAAGTACCGGGCGTCTAATCTAAGCACTTTTTATAGTTCATTTCAAACTGCCTCAAGTGAGATTATCCTGATATGATTACTTCTATTAGTCTCCCACTCGATGTCGAAGCCTCCGTAAATGCCATGGTAATACATTGTACACTTATTGTTCATCCCGTCCTTAATCTCACGGTGCTAAGTTTTGCAAAGATTCAGGCACGTTTGAAACTTTTCAATTTACTTAAGTTGGCTGTGACCAGAAATAGCTAGATTGTATAAACACGTTTCATTTTTCCAGTGCAGATATAGTTGTTGACTCTGAGAAGCTTGCTGGTCAGTTGAAAAGCATTTTAACCCAAGTCAAGGTACGTGTTACGTTGACATTGCTCGAAGAAGTGACTCAGCAGTGAACATGAATCACATGATTAATAGCAGACAAGCTTGCGCTGGACCGGTGAACTTGATTTCCATATCTGGAATGCTAACTGGCCAATGAAATGTGAAGCCAACATGGCGGACCATTGAGGGCAATTTTGTACGTCAGTTTTAGTCCCTGCGCGGTCTTGTGCGTAAGTTTTAGTCTCCCACGCGAGATTTTACCCTTTCCTTAAGAGATTTCTTTGAAAATTCACACAAAATAGTTCTTCAAAAGACTGAAACGAGTCTAAAAATTTCAAATATATATCCCATGGTTCGGAATGTTTTTGAAGCCGAACCAAGCAGAAACTAATAACTGAAGTCGTGTAAAGGACTGGAACTGACGTACAAGATCGCCTAGAAAACTGAAACTGGCGTACAAAATTATCCTCCATGGGCGGCCGTCTCGTTGGGTACTTTGACAAAGTGTTTGGGTACTTTTGGCTATTATTTCATGGAATATTATACATTATTCGCACACAGACACACCCCACACCACAATCCTGAGCCCCCCCTTATTTTCGACCACCCTCCGAATATTGGAATATTCGAAAACATAAAATACGGAAGTTGGACTCATCTGCTGGAGAGTACTGACGTTTTTCGTTTCACCTAATGCTGTAGCTTGTAAATACAATTAATGACCTCCCATTCCTACTGCGTTTTCTCTTACGAACACCTACAGTAAAGGTGGATAGGTCATTAATATCAATTTTAGCGAGCTGAGGTTTGGGAGAACGTTTTACAATGCTTGGGGAACGCAGGACACAATTTAGTGACCTATGAATGATAACGTCCGCCGAACGATTAAATTTGTTGGGGGAAAAACTACAGGAAACAAATTTCTTGATGAAATTTTAAGTCCAACGTCATTATTAATTCTTTATGAACAGTGCTGTAGGAAAAGCCGAAGATAGGGAGATGGGTTCAAAAAGTTACAAATTTTCTTGTTTTCTAGTTTTCTTAGTAACTTGTTCTTATTCTATAGCTTAAACTGCTGTTTGTTATTTGAAAAATAAAAAATTTAACTGTTATTGGACGTGGTTGGGCAAAATATCGTAATTTGTCTGCGACAAGTGAGACACTGAAAATCACGACAGTTTGCGATAACTGAGTTGAATAGTTGTTCTATTGTACCATTTGTTTGTTATTTTACTTTGTTTCATTTTTGGCTAAGTTGTAAAATATTTTTGATAACTCTTCCGAATGAGCCACGTTTACATGATGTATAATGTGATGCGTAAGAGCATGTAATGTTATTTGCAAAATAATGTTGCTCAGTCAATGCGCATGGACAGGCCATTATTTGCAGGTGACGTAACGGTCTCTCAGCCAATCAAAAAGATCATGATAAAGATGAAGTAATATTATTTATATATATATTGTTATATGTAAGTTGGGGAAGGCCAGCAACCAAAGCTAAGTACACATTTTCCCTGTCTAGTTTATTTTTATAGAGAAAAGTTTGAAAGTGTTTAGTTCTAGGACAAATGTGGTTTTCCCTTTCCTTGTAGGCCATAAAAATCCTTAAATAGTGGCTCGGCTTTTTTCTGGTAAACCATGTCATCGTCTGCGGACTTATTTTGTGTTTTAGAACCATGCCAGTGCCTGGCCGTTCATGAAAGCTGTCGAAGTTTCAGATGCGCCAGATTACTACCAACACATTAAATATCCAATGGGTGAGTAGTCCTTACAATCTTTTAAAAGACTTTTATATCTTAGAGTAAATGTCTGTTGAGAAAAAATGCTAGCTTCTTAGCCGTGAATGGGTCGGCATTTGCATGGACTGGTGTCGTCATACTAAAACTGCAAATCTGGAAAGCAAACCCAACCAATGAACATCCGAAGCAAAACAACATTAGTTCATGATCACCTCGGTTTTCTTCGAAGTACCGCGGTTCTTAAAATCACTTAGTAACCCCTAGCTAAAGAACAATTATTCACCGAAGTGAAGGTGAATATTGGTGGATATTTACCGAGCCGCGAAACGGCAAGGCAAATATCTACACTATTCACCGACACTGAGGTGAATAATTGTTTTTTGCATATATCTCGCATAATTGTTTTCACGTATATTTTTTAAAATTTTTAAAACAATTTTACGGAACGTCGGCTTGTCGCTCACTCATTATTGGTAAGAAAAAAACAAGACATTTTGAAACACGTCCTGAGTGCATTTATCGCTAAAAAGTAAAAAAAATACATATCTTTGAATACTTAATTGCCAAATTTTGACGCCCTTTTGGTATTGTCTGGCACGGTGACTTCGTTTGTTAAAAAAAAATCCTCCTTCCCTAACGTAAACAAAACTGGACGCCATCTTGTTTTGCTCGGAGATGAATAGTGCAGGATTTTCTGAGATAGGGGAGCCAATCAGATTGCGCAAAAAACACTATTCACCTGCGAGGTTTTTATTTACCAATATTTTACTACAATAGCCCTTCAGAACTCGTAGGTGTCTATTTTTCAAGTGGCCGTACCCTAAATTCTAAATCCTAATTCTAATAACTTTAACCATTATAACTATTACAAAATTACTTATAACTTTACTTATAATTAATCTATAAAATTGCACACTAATAAAAATGTTAAAACTTTTATAAACGTCTTTGCATCTTATTTCCACAAAAGGATATTTACACTTGACTTGTAAGAATTGTCTTTTCTTTAAGCATAGCTTTAAATTGGTTTACCGTTATTTTGTTCACTTTAACATGCAATGGTAAATCGTTCCAGCATTTTGCTCCAGTGTAACTGATGCTTTTCTTTAAGAAATTTGTTTTCGGCTTATCCAATTGATAACTGTTATTGCTACGAAGATGATACTCCGTGTTGTTTGATAGCTTAAACAAATTAGAAAAAATACTAATGTTAAAAATTAAAAAAATGCTAATGTTAATTAACGTCCAAAGGTTAATACATATTATCCCTGGGACGTTAACTAGTCGTCTCGCTGTACAAAAACTCAGTAACAAACAGAACGATGGAAATCAAATTTTTGATCACCCAAATCAAATAGTACTACACTACTACATTCTGTATGAAACCTTTGTGATAATGAACTAAGTAGGTTAGTTACCGCAACCTCGATAACGACGTTGTTTATTAACCGAAGCGCCTCGGTTAATAATCAACGTAGTTACCTCGGTTTCGGTAACTAACCTGTACTTAGTCTTACTGCCTAAAATGTTTTTGTCTTCGACCATGTTTACAATCCGTTACCATCACTTAAACTTCGTTTGAGAACAAACATTACAGACCTCTAGCAAATCAATTAGGAACGTCAACGACGACGTCCTTCACACAGTAAAATTATTTGTGGGAAGCAGAACTTTATCGAAAGTATTTTCTCGTGTTTCGTATAAACGTTTTCACGGCTGAAGCTTTCGGTTAAGTTTGATGAGAAATCGTTGTAAAAAACTTCTTTGGAACCTTTCAAGCTTTTTAGAAGTCAAAAAAAAAAGAAAACAAAAAACAAAAAACATTAAGAATCAAGTTTGACATCAGTGATCCTTGGTTTCCGATCAATTCTTACGTTTTGCATGGCAGTTAATTTGTTCATGTTGTCGTCCTTGTTTACGCCAAATCCCGATTCTTTCCATTGCAAGAGCAAGACCATAGAGATAATATGTTAACTAGAGGGGACATTGCAGCTAAATGTCACTCAATCGCGCGGGAAAATTGATTGTCACCATGTTGGACAAACTGGGGGCTGGCAAAACAAACATGCCCGCATGAGAAGTTCAAGGTCATTATCAAAGACCTCTTCAGTTTTGTCTCTTTTTTAGGTTTTTTGAAAAAGAGTGTAAAACAATTTAAGGCAATAGTAATAACCGACTAATTTCCAGAAAAGTACTTTTTATGTTATACAGTTAATGAAAACAAACACGAAACAATTTCCTGAACATCAGTTGTTTGACCTCGAGGTTCTTGAACAGACAAAAAAGGGCCTGGAGAAGAACGATTTTCCCTCGCCCTCAATTTACTCAGAATGGCGCCGTTCAATTTCAACCCAATTTTCGCTCCACATACCCTGTGTAGTTTTGTATGATCTCTGTGAGCAAGGTTGCGAGGGATGAGATGCCCTTCTCAATTCTCATTAATAATTCATGAGGAATACAAAGGGAATCGGTGCCAGACATTGTTTGGAAATCAAATCAAACACTCCTTCTCAAGAAGGATATATTACGTAATAGAGTACTAAACGAAGCTTCTCAAACGCAATAATCCATGAGATTTTTATCCAATCAGGGTTTTGTTCTGCGTCACGTGTTTGCGCTTTGATACACCGGTCAACCACCAGGTCACACGAGATCAAACACGAGTGTTTGACAAGTGATCAAACTTCAGAGTTGGACGCTTTGTTAAGCACCTGTGAACCATTCGTCTTAATCTAAAATAATCTAAATATTAAATTTAAAATAATCTAGATCTTAATCTAAATTCTTAATAGACTTGACGCAAAGGACGCTGATTTATTTGAGAAATCATTTCAACAACTCCTTGTGCGTGTTTGACGACAGTCAGGACACAAAACATTCGAAAGCAATAAATCTCTCAAGGCTGCATCCCTCTAGATTCTTCGTATTTTGATACCGTGGTCAATCACTTGAACTCGTTCTTGAAATAGCACTTCATTTGTGAATAAGATCTATGACTTATGTATTTCTGGATGAAGACCAAATGCATGTGACGTGAAAATCACCTGTCTGGACTACAACGTCAAAGTTCCGACGTACAACAAATCGAATAATAAATTGGTATTTCTTTGTTTACATGGATATTGCTCCAATAGGCGAATATGTAAGGGGATTAATCAATGGTCACAAATGTGATAAAGGATTTAACACGAGAGTGAAGCTTGACTGACACAAAGGACCGTAGGCTGTGAGTGGCTGTTTAAACTTCACGAGCGATCCTTTATCACACAAGTGAACATTGATTAGGAAGAGTTAATGGGCACTCGTGTGATAAAGAATTTAACATCGCAAGTGAAGCTTTACGAGTGATGTTAAATTCTTTATCACACGAGTGAACATGGATTAACCACCTTATCTCATGACTCATACACAATGAAACTGGGAGGGTGGTGTTTGGTTTTGGGGTTTTTTTTCCAGTTTAAAGTCGAAGAGACGTTTGTTGTTGGAAATTAAGATGTTCACTCATCAGTATGCGACAAGTGTTCATCACAGTGATTTCAAAAGAGAGCAGTGTGATAAGTCGTTATCACACTCTTGAATACTAAGGAGTGGGCTAAAGGATTTAACACTTCTGTTGAAACAATGAGCTATCAGCGTTGTCACTCCTAGGGATTTTAACCCAGATCTAGGCATTTCGTGGTTTTCCTAGGGATCTAGGGAAATTCCACAGCACAATCTTAAAGATTTCAATTTTTGACTATTTTGATTGCTAATGATAAAACCATTTGGCAGTGTTCTTCAGTGTTCTGACAAAAGAGAAAAGGGGCTTATATGTAGCCCTCCCACTTTCGACAGGGTGAAGGCAGCTTTTTTGTGCTTGTGTATTTTTGTTTCAATTGTTTGTTATCGTTGGCGCACGTGAACATGGGTTTTTTTGTACGTGTGCTGTGAGGAAATGTGACATCACATGTGCACATGGCATGATTCGGACCAGTAGGTCAAAGGGCATCTTATAGAGTTTTGTTCAGTGACTAAATATGCATTACTTTTTTCCCCATACTGCACAGTCACTTCTATCCAGCCCCTGGCTCTTGGGTGCATGATTGGAATATTGGATGGCTGGTTAATAGTTATATAATTTGTGTGTGATTTAATGGCTATTGATTTAATAATTATGTGTAATTCAGGTAGATTAAACACGTGTGCAGATTCTACATTCACTTATATTGTAATTTCATTAGAAATTAATGTTTTGAAGGCAAGTCACAGACTCAGCATATGCTTTTATATGCTGGGGAACTGAGGAGGGCCTGGACGCCAAGGTCGAAGTTATCATTTTCAAGACTTTCGAGCAATTTACTTCAGTACGAAGCGGTGTTATAGGCCACATCGAACTCGTTTTCTGTACCTGGGGATTTTCTTTTTTTGTCTAATCTGGGGATTTGTAAAATTTCCGAGTGGTAACGCTGTTAGTTGTGGGTGTGTTATGAGGTAAGTGTGGGGGCTACTTCGTAAAACCGATCTTTGGTTGTATTTAAGGTGTATGATGCGTTTTGAAGAGAGCAGGTCTTTTAGAGTTACGGCACCCTAAATCGGTCTGACGCGTGCGGTGTGTGCACTAAACTCGCAGGAGCTTCGAGGACGAACTGGAACGAATCACAAGCAGAAATCTTGCGGAATGGATTATTCTGGTGCTATTAATTAATATTGTACATAATAATAAAGCCTTACCCCTTTCCTGTCGGAGAACACTCCCCTTGTCGAGTAAAATCGTCTTGCGTTAGCCAAAGTAAAATGGAAAGTTTGGATACGGACAGAAATAGTTCAGGTGCTTGCACCAATATAGGAGTTTCCCCACACGAGAGACATGATAGGAAATCGGGACAAATTTGGAAGCAAACACTTCACCCATGACTACATCGGTGAAGGATTTATTTTCAATTTAGTCCTGATTACCAATCATTCATCTCGTCAGGTAAACTCGTGTCATTCTCGTTTTACAAAGGAGTAATGGCCAGTGTTCGTAAAAGCATTACAGATTGTTTATATTTCAAATACGCTTTCTTAGGCATTTGTGTCAAGTTGGCGATGTTTATAGTCTTCGGTTATTTGGTTTGTTTCTTTTCGGTGGATTGTTGGCTCTTAAAAGAGCCGGTTTTGTGTTGAAATGATAAAAAGAAAAAAATATAGGTTACTGCTGGTTAATTTTACTTGCTGTTTGTATATTTGGCGACTGCTTTGGTTCCTTCACTGACTGCGTGCTTGGCCAATTCTCCAGGAAGGAGGAGACGTACTGCAGTTTGGATTTCTCGAGAACCGATGGTAGATCTCTTGTTGTAGTGAGCCAAGCGAGAACTCTCTCCAGCAATCCTTTCAAATATGTCATTGACAAACGAGTTCATGATACTCATGGCCTTTCCTGAAATACCGGTGTCCGGGTGCACTTGCTTTAAAACTTTATAGATGAAAGTGGAGTAGCTTTCCTTTCGTCTGGCCTTCTTTCTGCCGGTTGGTTTTTGGCCAAGTCCTGCTCTCTTTCCTTCTTTCATATCTGGAACTTTAACTGGCATCCTGGCTGCGAGCTTTGCACAGATTTCTACGTTAGTGAACGACTGGTTGACTTAGTAAGGTGAAAGTTCGAGCTAGTCCCTGCTACATTTATATCGAATTGGGTGCATAATTATACTTTTAAAGGGGACTCAGTCAGGTGTTTCTCATTGGTGGGTTCGTGGGCGGACCTCTGCGAAGAAAAGTGCTGTTGTATAGTGATAAGGTGTTTATGAAACTGCTG
Organism: Heliopora coerulea; assembly: GCA_030142905.1. Classification (NCBI taxonomy): domain Eukaryota; kingdom Metazoa; phylum Cnidaria; class Anthozoa; order Scleralcyonacea; family Helioporidae; genus Heliopora; species Heliopora coerulea. Next base: position 1,705,112 of record JASJOG010000013.1, read on the forward strand.
GTCCGATTATTTGTCAGAAAAAATCCCAGGGCATGGTTTTTCAGAAGGTAATCAACGCTAATCCAAGACTAAAATTTAAGCCTGGTTGACACTAGCAACAGCATAAGGACAAGATCAATACGAAAACAAAGCATGACATCTCCTCTGGGACTTGCGAAGGTAAAACAACAAGTCTTTGTTTCGTCTTTTGTTCGGTTCTTGGCTTATGCTTGGACTATGATCTTATGTTTACGCTTACGACGACCCTTGTTTAGTAGGCTTAACCTGATTCCTTTGTTTTTCCTTTTGTTTTAACCTTATGCTTATGCTTATCGAGTGTGAACCAGGCTTTAATCTGTAGACAGACTTGCATTTATCCCCCTGTTGGAGGAAAAATACTTACAAACAAAATGATTTCCATAAATTATTCGATCTATTGAGCGTTGGAACCCTGAAGTTGTTCTCCAGCTGGATTGTTTAGCATATGAGTGCAAGTGGTGTGTTGTATTGGTATTGCATGTTTTGCCGAGCTGTTCGAGTTCAATACCATATCAATACGCCTACGTATGACCTGTTCCTTACCTTTATTTTATTTATTCTGGATAACCCTATCAGCTACCCGAACAGTTTTCCCTAGAGGTTCAGTAAGGGTCACCCCTCATGGGTCCAGTGTTACTGCAGGAGGAAACCGGAGGACCCAAAGAAAACCTGCTATGCTTGACTGGACATCACTCTTCTCTCATGTAACAAAGGTAACTTTAATCAGGTAACTGCACGGAGCCAGAATCGCACCCTAGTCACAGTGGTGAGAGACACGTGCACTATCACTGTGCACCAGGTGATAACACCACCAACTGGTGTTATCACCTGGTTTTCACTAGTGACATAAGCGTAAGACCTGGTTCGCGCGTGAGAGTTAGTTGGTCACCCGAGTTGGGATTCGAGTTAGAACTCGAGTTACGATTTGATTTAGGATTTGAGTTAGGATCCCTAACAACAAAGTAACAGATTTGTTATCTAAAATTGTATATGATCGTTGCGTACCCGCATGTGGAGCTAACCCTTACCGTAACTTTAACTCTAATCCTATTCCTTGTCCTATCCCTTCAAGTAATTTATCAGATAGCCCGCGGCTGGAATTTCAGCCCGGGCTGAAAATCTCCATCAATCAGCCTCTTGAGCGGCTGAGATTTCAGCCTGACCTTCTGATAAAATACTTGAAAAATGGAGCTGGCGATTAAATGAAGAAAGTTTCAGCCCGGTTTTAGCTACCCGGGCTGAAAAGACGATTGACACGTGGGAAGATGGAAGTTGCCAAAAACAACAGAAGCTGCCGAGAAATACCTGCCTGGGTTCACTTCCGATTTCAGTTTCAGCCCGAGCTGAAATATTTCATGTATTCGGGGCTTTTTTTCAACCCGGTCTGCCGGGCTGACATTTTCCCACGTAATCAGCCTCTAAGACTTTGAAATAAAGATGACTTTGAAAACTAAAGTCGAAATATTACAGTCTCACGATAGTGCCATCTTGTTATTGAGTCTATTGACTCAAAACTTGTGTTTCAAAATGTCGGTGTTATTTTGTAGTATGCTTTGTTTTACACTTTTTCAAGGTGTCGGCTAGTTGTGGTTTTTAGCAGCTCTTTTTTAACAGGTTTTGTAATTTCTGTTTACCGAACCTCTGTGTACTTTGTACTTGCATTCAATACTACTTGATCTATTTTTATTCAAACAAGTACTTATTTAACGGAAAGAATTAGTTTTAAAGTTCTGGAAACCTGATCATTCCTTAAACATCCTTGTACGTACTAATAGCCGGTTCCCTTTATTTAACTTCTGAATACGACTACCAGAAGGCTTTTCGAAATCTTCTTTGTTATGCTAATGTAAGCAACTGTCTTTCCATTCCATTTGGGTGTTAAATCTCTACGTGAAAAAGAAAACGTCGTACGGTATTCTGGTACTTGTATTCAGGTGGTGTATTGAGGGGAACCGGCCATTCCCTTTGTCTTGACCTTCGGAAACTTTGCACTTTATGCTCAATTTACATTTCATACTTTACTCTTTATTCGTTATACCTTTTGTTATACCTTTCAGATCTTAAAACCATGAGTGATCGTCTTAAAGCAGGGTACTACAGCACCAAGAAACTGTTTGTTGCCGACATGCTGCGGATATTCAACAACTGTCGAACTTACAACGCCCCTGATACGGAGTACTATCGCTGTGCGAACACAATGGAAAGGTACTTTCTAAGTAAAGTAAAAGAAATCGGTGGAAGTTGAGTCACCTGTGTGCAAAGATGTCCGTATGAACTATGCCGAGTTGCTGCAAGCTATTCAGAAGATCTTTGTCGGATTCTTACGGCACAGTTAGCCGTATAATGCTGCAAAATGTTCGCGCTGGGTGGACACACTGCCATTCCCGGAAGAAAGCTTTGGATATACCATGTGCTTCATAACTTCATTGATTTTCATTTAATTACTGACCCGCATCAAAACCTATTGTTTTCACTCGGCATTAAATCAGCGGATGCAGGGAGCGAAATTATGCAAGTCTACTTTGTAAAATTTTGCTCGCTGCATTGGCTGATATTATGCAGAGAAAACATAATGGGTTTTGAAGAGGGTCAGTTATTAAGAATAGGATAATTACTGAGGCACGCGGCGTTATTTGATATAATGCAAGCAACTTCAGCTTGCTGCCTCAGCTGCCTGCATTATATCAAACAACCCTGCGTGCCTCAGTAATTATCTATTAAATATATGCTAGCTTGCCGTCTTGGCGGAGAGCTGGATCTGAACCCTCACTTGCCTGGGAATATCTAACCATTCCAGGATCGCTGGCCATTCCTCTCTTAACCAGGAATCAACCGGTCTGTCACCACATTCAAATTTAGATTTATGAAAGCATGTGATTAGTTAATCAACCATGTTATTTTTACAATTAAGTTGTACGTTTTGCTTATCTTCTCCGATTTTCTTGGAGGAAATGTTAGACTTGTTGGTCCTGGCGGCCATCTTGAATTTGAAAGTTTTCAAATGGGCATACGTACATTAACATTTTCCATCCCTTGTGTGAGGGCTAGTTGTCTAGGGTGCGGTTACATGACAAACTTAAAGCCGAGGTGAATCTTGGGAAACCAACTGTGAGGTTTCAGCTGGGTGGCCTGGCCCACTTGTCTCATTTAAACGAAGACTAATTTTTACACAGTCAGCAAAGAGGGCAAATTGTAGTTGGAGGGCTGGCTTGCTTCTGTATATACATCGTCTTAGAATACGACACAAGCTCAGGAACATTTTATTCTCCGAAACAATAAAACATTAACACAAGAGTTCTAAAGATGGAAGGTATTGCTTTGGGCGTTTTAAATGCGACTCCGTGAATATCTGTATCGTTAAATTATTTGTCAGATTGTTGCAGTCGGTTATTGATTGTCGGGGTTGATGTAGTCTTGACAAAGACTGTTGTTGGTAACTGACGTTTCGAAGGCGGTCATCTTCTTGAGAGTCAAATGAGAAGTGTTTGTCAGATTCACTCATTTACCTGGTTCGGTTGTTTACCTCGTAGTAGGCGTATACGTCACTGTTACGTGTGGGTGTTAAAACATATTTTGACAGTCGAAAATTTCCTTTGCTAAATGTAAAACACCAATTCGTGTTATCGAGTGTAAGTGCAAAATGTTCATTAGATATATACCCCTCACTTCGTCTGCATTACCACCATTTTGAATACTGAACTCGTGGCCAAGCTCTGGGTAACGGCCTTCGTAGCTCAGTTCGTAGAACACTCCACTTAATCCTCAAGGTTACGGGTTCGATTCTCAACCGGAGGTCCAAAGTTTGCATTTTTTGCAAATCGTTCCGGCTGGTTAACACTCAAAAATTTTCTTCACTAAATGAAAGTTCCAGTACGTAATTGTATGTTGACTATGTTTAAAAGGATTGAAAGCCGATTTAAAGTTTGTAATGGAAGACGTCTCCAGAGATCCAATGATTGAACAAAAGATTTCTTCGTACAAAACAAAGAATGAATAATTTTTAGTCCTGAGAATGCTCTCAACATCGTTATTCTGCACCCAACGCCGTTCAACCAACTTCGTCTTCACAAGGACGTTAACTTGCAGTAGGTACGAGGAGGAGGGCTGGAAGTTTCCATGTAAATTTAGCCCTCTTACTAGGGCTGGCCCTACCAAGTGGGTTGCCTGGCCTCCGTGTATAAATACCGTCTTAGAAGGACTGGAGCGTTTAGGAAGTGGCAAAACAATCCACAAATATCAAATAAGGTGATTAATTAACCATGGTTTCATCCAATGCCGAAATTTTAAATCACAAGGTTAGAGCGGCCACATTGAGGAGCTGTTTATATGGTCTCGGTACACCGGGGCATCCCGGTCAACCTGGATGAATTTTATCCCGCGTTTATATGCAACAAAAAGTGCATTTCATAAAGAGCTTAAAGCGCGGGAAACTATACAAACTGGAGACCGAAAAGTGATTTTCATGCTAATAGTACATGTTATTTTATTCAGCATGTTATTTCAGCTACATAGAATTCTGTTTTCTTGTGCAGTATGTGTTAAAACACAAAGTGACGTTTTTGTCGCCAGTTTTTGAGGCTGCGAACCTGCAAAGGCTCTTCCTGTGCTCCAGACGCCATTTTGAATTGTTTATAGCATGCGCAGTTCAGTCCATTTTATCCCGGTCGGTTGGGATATCCTGCCTTGTCACGTTTACATGGACGAAATTCATCCCACCTTGTGCCGGGCGAATAGTTCTTTTACGCCCGCCTTAAGATGGCAGATTCTTACCGTGAGAGCCTGAGAACTATTTGCGCTTGAATTGCAATATAGTTCAACGTGTCCCTACTCCTAAGATTCAGGCTAGGATTACAGTTAGTATTAGGATTAGAGCTAATCCTAACCCTGACTTTTTCAGGCTCTCATGGTAAGTATCCGCCATCTTGAAGTGGGCGTAACAAAAATTACCCTTGTCGGGATCCCGGTTGCTTTAACGGTGATCCCGGTTAGGCTGGATACCCCGGTCATCCGGGACAAGATGTAGTTCTTCATATAAACACAAATTAAAATATCAAGAAGTTGTGGCCAGACCCGAGATCCCGGCTAACCGCGTTGCCTGTCCAAAATTTCAATTAAAGTGAATATCCGGCTTAAGGAGAAACGTTATGGTGTCCCATCGTCGCCAAAAATCCTAATTTCCATTTTATACAAAACTTTTGATATTCGACACAACTTTTCGTTTGCAACACAACTTTTACAGACGCAACTTTTCACACTTGATACAACTTTCATTTGCTGTACAACTTTTTTCATCCACAACTTTTGACATTTGATACAACTTTTCGTTTGCAACACAACTTTCGCCCGGATTTGATTTTCAGTACAGCTTTTAATCTGCAGCACAACGTTTTTATCCAACCGCAATCCACTAAGTCTGTGGATCGATGGCTCACACTGTTTTCCAAATTGTGGACAGTTTATCCAAATCACAGAAGTCGATATTAAATTATCAATGTCAGTCAGTTTGGAGAATATTAAAGCTCGCTAGCATAGCGACGACATTTGACATAGTAGAATGTTTTTAAGCATTTAAATAGAATGACATTCCCAGTGGCGTACCGTATTAAAATGTCGCCTGTTGTGGCAGCAAAAATTGCCGCCCCTTCCCTAGTACAACAATTGATAAAAAAGCCGCGAAGATTACATTCTACGCTCTTTTGACCTTCATTTTCTAAAATTAGTTTTAATAAGTACCGCTCTCGAATGAGCGCCGCGGCGCTTATTCGATTAAATACGGTAGTTCGTATTTCGGAAGACTTGTCATTTTTTTTTCATTTATAGCAAAATTGCCGCCCCAATGGAGGTGCCGCCAGGGGTGCTGCGCCCCCACGCCCCCCATTCATACGCTAGTGGGAATGATGGTTTTTTAAAAAAGTGGCAAAGAAATCATCCACAAATCTATTGGAGGATGGGCTTGTCTGACTTTAATAGAAACTGCTGAGTGGCATCCCCTTCAAGTGCCGCCGCAGAGCACGTGCCATAACTGCTATACTTTAGGCACGCCACTGGACATTCCATTGGTGTTCAAATTAATCGTGAATGTTATTTGCACACCTGTGATAGTCTTCTCAGCAGCTCCGGGCAGTTTATAAACATTCAAACGACCAAAAACATTTTCCATGTTGTATGCCAATGTATTGCGCTTCGTAGCTTTGGTTTTATTTCTTTGAACATGAAACTGTCAGAGCATAATGGCCCACAACGAAGAAGAGCTGCTGGGACTGTGGAAGCCGTAGCTGGAGCTGTGAGGCCCAGTTCAAACGTCGAACTTTTCACGTGCCGAACCAAATGCAAATCCGTTTGGACAAAGGATCTTGCTCATTAACATTAGATTCGGCCCATGAAAAGTTCGACGTTTGAACTGGGCCTGAGCTGGTTAAAGATTGAATTCTACCAGACATTACCGTCGTTTCAGAGTAACTGGAGCGCTTTGGAATTCGCAAAACAAATGACAAATATCAAATGCAGCGATCAATTTACCATGGTTTCTTTGAATGGTGAAATTTTAAATGGAAAGATGAAGGCATGTAATCTGGTTAAGAATATTAGTTCCCAGCATAAAGTTTTAAAAAGACCCACAATAACGGAGACTTTAATAAAAACAGAAATTTATTGTACTGACGTTTCGTCGCTGGTCTTGCGACATCTTCAGAGTGAGGAATATATACAGGTGTTTGGAATATATGCTAACTATTAACAATGACAGGAAGTAATTAGGTGTAAGAAAGGATTAACGTGTTAATGAGATGGATGATGATATAATGAGTGGGTAGTGAGTTAGTAAGAGGGTACGGTAAGAGGATGCAGCTAACATGAGAACATGAGATTAGAATAATGTTAAAGGAACAGATGTAATTTCAGCGTTGAGAGACGGGCTAAACTTCTTTATTAGCAGACTTTTCTTGACAAGAAGTTCAAAGTTGGAAGACGAGGTGCTGAGAATTGAAAAGTCATCAATCGAGAGGGAGTGGCCAGTTTGTTTGTGGTGTGCCAAAACACTAGCCCCAAAACATGTTCCCCTCGGGCCAAATTTCCTAGGAAATTTGGTCTCCCTGGGGGACATTTCCTAGGAAATATGTCCCTCTCTTCGGAAATTTGTCCCCCCTGTTAAGACTGAACGATCAAGAACATATTCATGAAGCCAAGCTCTTGAAAGTTGCCGAGAGTGTCTAGAACTTGATATTGAATGGATTATGCTGTTTATTGTGTGGGGGAAGCAAACGGAGAGACCAGTAAGAGATACCATTTATTAGGAAATTCTTCAATTTTCTCCGAAAAACTTAGTATCTTTTCAACGTAATTCACTGCATTACTTCCAGCAAACGTTTTTTGTTAAACGTCGAATAAACAGGGTTCCGCTCGTCCGACACATTTGCTGAACATCGGCTATGGAATAAAAATATCGACGAACCTGTCGTTCGACAATTCAATAGAGAAAACCATTCTGTGTTTAGGACATGAAATTTTGGGCCATCTCAACCATTTCTGGTGGTAATGATAGCCGCAGAAGACAGGAAAAACAACTCACTCTCAAAATTAGAACCATAAAGGACTCAACGAACGTTTTTCTCTTATTCAATCCCTCTGGGGTTAATGTTTTGCTTAGCGTGGATAGGCAAAGACAGTAGGTCTACATCCCTTTCAAGTCACGCTCCTTAATATTGTTGGTCACACCCCCGCCTGGTTTACTGATTCTTTATATCAATAACAAGTGACGAACCATCTTATTAGCATAGAACATATAAAGGTTGTGTACTGCCGAAATAAGGAGCGTAGCGTTCTAATGTTTCGAGCTAAGGTTCATGGTCAGTTTCTCTCTGATGAAGAGCCTTTGCTCGAAACGTTAGAACTCTACGCTTCACATTTTGGCAGTACACAACCTTTATATGTTCTATATGAATTTCAACACTGCCTACGCATCACATTATTTTCACTCAGTTTGCATATTATTATCATTTGTTTTTGGTTAGCTATGTTTTGTCACGCTATTAATTTTAGCTCGAAGTGTCCACAAGATGACCAGGAGTGGCTTTGCCGTTCGTGTGCACCACCATCAAGGGTTTGCAGAACACGCTAGATTATTTTATAAAATCCAACTTTAATGTAGTTATTTAGTTAATGCAGTTAGGCGAACTTTGTATTATTTATTATTATTTATTTTATTTATTATTAAATCTAAGTTTTTAATGTAGTTACATAGTTAATGTAGTTAAGCAAACTTCCCAGTATTATTTTTAGTATGTGGAAATGTCTATTTAAATATTAATTTGTTTGTAATGAATATATCCCGTGTTACTCTTTAAATTTTCTCTCCAGATGTATAGACTGTTCTGTAATGTTTGGATTTAAAAATCAAATATACCCACCCGTCCAAACATAGACAAATACGAAGCAGTGTGTTCTCAAGTGGAGGGAGAGAAATTTCCGAATTGGGGGCCAAATTTCCTAGAAAATTTGGCCCTGGGGGACATTTGGGGGGGACATATTTCCTGTTACACAGGTGCACCAGTGTACTTTGCGGCTGTTTTGGAACATTTGTCCGCTGAGATCCTCGAGTTGGCTGGAAATGCTGCCCGTGACAACAAGAAGAGTCGCATCACTCCAAGACACTTGCAGTTGGCTGTCCGAAACGACGAAGAGCTGAACAAACTCCTGTCTGGAGTAAGAATAGCGCACGATGGTGTTCTTCTCAACATCCAAGCTGTTCTCCTTCCCAAGAAATCAGGCAAGAAGGCCTAAATTTGTTCGCAAAGTGTGGGAAATGATCTATACAAAACGGCTCTTTTAAGAGCCACCAAATGAGTCAAAAGAAAACAAATGATTATCTAAATGTGGTGTATTCGAATAACTGAAACCACCACAAGTTAAGTTGAACGTCGATCAGGCTTCACTGAGATGTTAAAATTGAATAGCAGATGTTAAATTGAACAGCTTGGCTCTATTGGGAACCCCCCTGAGACAAAAGGAAAAAGTCACGCTTAGACAATTTACACCAAGTGGAAATGAAGTCATAAATAGAATCATTATTTATGAATTACAAATGGTCTTCCTAAACCGATCACGTCCAACACTTTTATTCGAATGTACAGATGTACAGACTGATTGTGGAAGTGACACATCAGGTTTTACATGCGTTCTATGAACAAATAACGAAAAATGTTCCAAAACGTCAGGTCTGGAATTAACGCTGATCTCGAATGAACACTGAGCTGACTAGTTCGAAATTTTGAACAGAAGCAGGTGGCGTCTGTTGGACTCAACACGGTACAGATACAGTATAGGCAGCTGCACGATACAGGGGCCCTGGAGGTAACCTGGGAGCAGAATCTCGTAAAACGGCACGTTCACTTTACTTAACAAACAAGTAAAAGGAAATTTTTAATACTTGTAAGGGGGAAGCCGTCCTGCCGTCTTAATTGAATTAATATCTATAATTTGAAGATGCACATAGTGAATGTTTGACAGGATGTTAATTACAGTTTTTAAAGATTAACCCTTGGGCGATTACTCTATATATTCCTGTTTAACGTATGATCCGGTTCTTGCCCTTGATCTTATGCATCTTTGGCCAAAGCGAAAACAGATTTTTTTAATGTTTTTGCTTTGTTTTTATCAGATTTACTCACAGTGATAAAATAAATTCAAAAGGAAGCATATATGATATACAGGGCATACAGTTGCCCCCGTGGTACCCCTGCCCTAACTGCCGCGTGCCCTGGAAAAACTCAGCGACATGTTTATCGCCCATGTACATGGCTGACACGTATCGTACAACCACATAGTCTGGTTATTTTCTGTTAGCTATGACAGAACCATCTCCGAAAGAGTAAAGTTAGCTGAAGGTTTTGTTACGTGGTTGCTGAGAAGAGGGCCTCGCAATATAAAAATGTCGGTTTAACCGATAATCGTTCGATATACATTTCATGCGTTTAATTAATGTAGATGTTTTTTTGTTGGTTTTTTTTTGGGGGGGGGGTTTATCTTTTTTTACAATTTAGGGATCTCAGCCTCTTAGGGAAATTCTGATGAGTGTCCACGAGACTCGATCCTTTCCAATGTTTCAAATTATGAAAATAAACTTTTACACACAAATGTTTCGCCGGGATCGGTTTAACCCTTTAAGTGGCAATTTTCCGGGAGGTCTCTACTTTACGAGTGAAGTCGTCTGGCGTTAGACAGAGTAAAATATAGTAAGTAGCAGAATTGCAACAGTGTCACATAGAGTTAACATGGACTTACGTTGAAGGATATTGTCAAAGCTGCTGTGTGGCGCAGTGGCGTGACCAAGAGGGGACCTGGGGGAGCCTGAGACTCCCTATCAAATTTCCTAGCTGTCCCCGAATCCCCAAAAATGTAGGGTCGTGGGTAGAAGGTATACCTGAGAAGGAGGAATAGGATTAGGATTAGTTTTAGGATCAGGGTTAGGAATAGGGTTTAGGGCTAGTGCTGGAACTCGAACTAATCCTAACGTATCCTAACCCTGATCGTAATCCTAATCTTCCTCAGGTATATTTTCGAGCTACGACCAAAACTGCAGGTCTCGCCATGCTACCGATGTGGGCTGTCTGTAACCATGCCCACACCGGATATGGGGGCCAAGAACTCGTACCCCAAAAGAGATCGTAAGATCTTTCCGTCGGAATTTAAAAACTTAATATCTATTGTTAGGTTTTGTGCTGTTGCCATCGATCTATCTTGATTACGAAGCCCAACGCACAACTTAACTTCAGGAGTTATACACACAGACATGTTTGAGGAAGTTGATCGTCCAGGTTAGTGTAGTCTTGAGAAAGACTGTTGGTTGAAGTGACTGACGTTTCGACAGCCTTAGCGGCGGTCATCTTCAGAGTCAAAAAAAGATGACCGCCGCTAAGGCTGAACATGACCGCCGCTAAGGCTGTCGAAACGTCAGTCACTTCAACCAACAGTCTTTCTCAAGACTACACTAACCTGGACGATCAACTTCCTCAAACATGTCACGATTCTCCCAGGTTCAAACCATTTACTTTATACACACAGACTTAAGTTATTTTATTTCAATCATATTTCTATATATACATGTATCGTTACCATAAAAAGATTTCTAAAGATTACAGGATATGAATTAAATTAGTTCTCATCAGTAGGAATGCATGTGGCGCACTTCCGAGTTTTCTTTATCTCATTATAACAGTTCCTGTTAGGCTATTACACATATTTCATCTAGACGATTAATTTAACACAACTTACAGAATATCAGAGCACAATATTCTAACATGCATAATAAACGCCAAGAAATGCACCACCTCACAAGATTTTTACCCTCCACGTTTGATTTCGTTCCACCGTCTCTGGTTCATTAGCTCAAAGATTTAAAGCCGATCTTCTTGGAAGTGGAATCTTTCGCGAACAGTATAATGTATTTTTCGTTGTGATTATAGATCAGTTGCATCAAAGAGCTTACGAAACAAAGACAGCTTCCGCTCTGTGTGGAAAATTCCCGCTTAATGGAAACCTGCTTAGAGATCCACGTGACAAACGCATGACATCAGCGTGGAAATACATGCTTTCCTTTAGGCCATGTGATATCTGGTTTCTGAGAAGCCAAAGTCATTCGTTTCGTTCCTCGATATCAGACCCTGTTCCCTCTAAGCCTCAAACCAGAGCAACGTATTCATTGTCCAACTCGATCAATAAATTTGTTGGTTTAATATTAAACATTGAAATAAATGTCCACCTCAGAATCTTGTACTCCTATGCTGCTATTTGATAGTCTTATTTTTGACTTTGCTAGTCATTCAACAATACTGCCATCTAGACTTTTTCCTTTCGTCCTTCCAGTACGTTTCATTTTTTTAAAACATAAATGGCGAATGCTTTTTTTTTTTTCATTAGTGTCTCAAGCGATTCTCGTAAGGGGGAGGGGGGCGATTATCTTCAGAACCATCTGTTTTCGTTTGTATGTAATCCGTTTAAAGAACGGGGGGGCGGTGATGCTCCAAAACGTTGCTACAATCCAATTCTAGCAGACTTAACATTTAGAACGTTTGGTTGGATAAAGAAAATCACGTATAGTAGCCCAAAAAATTGCTAGCGGTCCCACCGGTGCCTACATGAATGAAGCACGCATATACACGAAGCGAGGGCGCTTGTGAGTGTAAATGCGATCTGCTTGCGGACTTTACAAAACAACATCTCGAAAACCTGCGCGGTAATTGTCTGAAAGCCGTTTTACAGTGACTTGATAGAGACAAAGAAGTTACGCCATGTCGTATGCCATCTTCCCCAGTATGGATAATATACGTACTACTTCTGCATGTTATTTTGTAAAGGAAATAGAAAACATTTCCGTGTTTCTGTCGGCTTGTAGACACACTAGAGAAAATTTGACAGTTTGATATGGCAAAGGAAACACCGTGCAGTTTCTAGTTCCTACCTTCTCAGTCTCCAAAACTTCCCGTTCCTGTAGATCAAGGACGTAAATTCTGGGGGGATGGGGGACATATCCCCCCTTTTTGGACAGAGGGGGATAAAATTATCCCCCCACTTTTTGCAAAGTTCTTGACAACTGAAGCTGAATTTCTGTTCTCTCGGCGCTTGTGCTTCTATGTTTAATTTTCCGATTTTCCGATATACCTTTTCCAGCCCCAATTTTTACCTAGGTATTGTTGGTTCGAATACATGACAAATTATCAAAATTTACCAAGTTATTTTACAGTCCGATCGTTCTTCTTTGGACGCCATTTTGTAAACAATGAGAAATACTTCGTTTAGCCATATTATAACGTCTTTATTGCTGTTTGGCGGAAATACATGGCTTCGTTTCGATTGAAAAATAAGGGAAAAAAACAAGGTATAAATGTTGTTCCAAAGAAATAATCTCAAAATGCCGGAAAAGGTGTTTCATAAACATTAGATTTGAAAAAAAAAAAAACAACTTTCGGTGGGAATGCCTCCACATCAATTGGCCGGCTCCGTCCCCTGCTTTTAGGAAGCGATTGTCGCCCTTGCTGTAGATGAAACACGGAAATTACCGAAATGTGTAGCATTATTTTCCTAAAAAAAAGGAAGTAGAACGGCTCTTTGGTACATCCGGTGCGATGATTTACCGACAATGGACCGAGAGGAAACCCATCTGGGTCACGTGGTATAAGAATGGAAGCAACAGCACTGCGTTTGTATTGGAAAGCATCGTTCGACGTATTTATGATTATTTGGCCAAAAGGGAATTGATGTTTTCTAATCACACGGGTCATCCACAAAATAATCATTTCAGGAGTAGTTCTAGAAGCCGATTCGAGGTGGGTAATCGTCCGTCTTTCGTTCAGTCTGATCCATTCCATGCTGTAGTGACGACTTGTTTTTCTTTAATATAAAAACTTCGCTGTCATTTGGCTTGTCCTTAAACCCAACAAATTACATACCTTTCGTTCCGAACCAACCACGTATTGGTTAGAGAACCGATTAAAAGCGAACAGAGTGTCTAGTGAGCGTGGAAACTAAGTTCAGGAACAAAATACACGCGATCAAACCGTGACAACAGTTAAATTACACACTTTGGGGTTAGATCACGCTTTGTTTTCCGAAATCCCACAGGTCGGAAAGATTCTGATTTGGTTGCTGATAGCCTTAGTTTTGACTCCAAGCTTGGAACTAAGCCACTAGTTAACCTGAAGTGTCTGGCATCTCCTTGATGGCTAGACTTGGGACAGTCCGCATCTACTGAACTACAATCGCGTGTGGTTACCTGTATGTTGTGGTTTACGAAACCTAAACAATGTGTAAATTTCCCATCACGGCAAACAGCGTTCGTCATTTGACATGACTAGTTCAACTGTTAGCTACAGACACCTCCAATCTTTGGCGAAAAAACAGAAGAAGGATCGACGCCGCAGTGCTGGTTATTTACAACTTAGAAAAACACACGACAAGGAGGTAGTTAGTTAATTTAATAGATATCTTATTGTAGCCATTGTCCAGCGCTTTTTGCGTGGAAAAGAAAATTTAGCTGGCTCCTTTTTGACTATGCCATGTCCGAACTTAGCTTTGGACTTTCTCGCTCGTTTTGGAGGTTGAGTAGAAATCATGCTCATCGCTGTGGATGTCAATTGGTTCCGTGTAATTTAGTTCACCTAGGCATTACTAAACGTTTTTCGATTTAAATATCAGGTGACATATTTTGAAGATAATGATTATGTAAATAGCTTTGTTTCGAGGACTTCCTTGTTTTTCTGGAGAGTCTAAATTGTCGTTTGTTTTAAATTCTCTTTCAGTTGCAAGTAAATCGAAATCCAGATGACGATTCGATAGGAGTCATAAACAAGAAACTACCAAAAGAACTAGTTTTAAGGTTGGTTGAGCAAGTTATCCTCTGTGGACCTATTATGCTAAATAGTTTGTGTAAATAGCAAAGCTCTGCATGTTCAACCCTTTCCCGGCAGCAACAATCGTTTATCATATTTATTATTCGGGCTACTGCAAGAAGATTTTACTCAGCAATGGGAGAGATCCTGCTCGGGAAGGGTTAAACCGTGTCATATCAAACGAAACAATGGTAGAACTAATACTAGCTGAATTATGGTAGGCTTCCACAATAGCTATATATCTCTGGACCTGGGAATACTAGAGACAAAGCTATATGTTTTCTAGGTTATTGTTTTGTTCAGATGGTTGCATTCATGTTTCAGTAACTGTACAGAAGCTCTTTTGTGTTTGTCTCTCAAAGCCATGGTTATTTTAAGTTTTTTGACATGACATGCATCTCCTTACAGTACTGTAATTGACAAAAATTACTTAAGTGTCTCTGTGCTGTGATAGTAACATGAATGACATCATTTCAACCAGAAAAATGTATAGTGGCAACATGAGGTGAAGCTGAGTGTTTTCAGGTATTTTTCTGGTTGAAAACAAAAGCTATTTTCTGTGTGACTTATAAAATAACCAAGGTTTTTTTTTTTTAATTTTCATGACGACATCTATGCCTGTACTTTATTACAAATTGTAAAATAACATGCATCCTACACATACTCAGATTGGATGAGCTTCACTTTCTCTCAGAGTAAAGAGACATAGCTGATGTCATTTTCATTTTGTATTAGAGTGTATAAATATAGATAATGTCACAAATATTTAAAAAATCCTTAGTTATTTTATAAAACAAATAGAAAATAGCTTTCATCTCTCTGTACTGTGATAGAAACATTCATGATGCCATTTCAACTAGAAAACTACCAGAAAACAATTGGCTACACCTCGTGTTTTCACTACGCATTTTTCTGTTTGAAATGACATCATTCATGCTTCTATCACAACATAGAGACACTCAAGCAATTTTCTATTTGTTAATTGAAGTGACCTGAGCTGTGTCTCTGTACTCTGAGTAAAAATGAGGATCATCCAATCAGAGCATGCATAGAAAACTTGCTATTTTATAATATACAGTACTACTCAGAAATAACCTAACAAGTGACCAATTCAAGCCTTTCACTTAGAAAAATGGCAGGCATGCTGAGCATCACATGCCTAACCCAATGCAGCTGTGTAGTGGCATGCAAAATTTTATTTAGCTGTTAATCATAGTCTATAATACCTGTATATAGAGGGTTTGAGATCAATCAAAATGCATCAGCATTTAAACAAGTAAACCATGAAATATCAAGATAAAAAGATTTTTATATTCAGAAGTCACAACAGCATAGAAAATGGAAAGAAAGAAAGAAAAATATGATGGGATGAATCAAAATGCATTTAAACAAGCAAATCATATCTAGATAAAAAGTTTTTTATATTAATTTACAAGTCACAACAGAATAGAAAAGCAAGATGTATTTCCTTTTCCATTCCAATTGCTTGTCCTTTAGATTCATTTAAGTGTCTGGTGATGTAAAGAACAAAATTGTTCACAACTTTTAATAGTTTTTAGAAAAACATATTGCTGAAAATATCAAAAGTAATACCTAAATCTTATGTCATTAGTTGTTGTTAAACATACCTGACACTTTGTCACAGAGGTTGTTCCGTCTGTAAACAAGCAGGCAGCAATTCTTGCACTACTTTTCACTAGTGAACTGCTCATAATGTCTTTCTCATATTTTAGGCAAAGCTTGCACCATATTAAATTTACCATCATATACCCAGTTGTAGGATGTACTTCAGTTTTTACTCCTAAGATGCTCAGTTTGCCTTCCTCAACTTTTAAATGCCTCTACAGTAATGGAATTTTATTTTGGTATTTTTGAGGCCATCGTGAGAACAGTATTGATAAATTTTTTAATGTTTGGGAAAGAAAACAAGCTGGAAAAAAGCACTTTGTACTCCATGTTTTCAAGACAACTGCATCTAGAGAAGGTGCAGACAATGCAACAGGAAAGCAATTAGACAACATAAATGTTGTTAGATTGACAAGTTGTTTCTTCACACAGGCAGTAAAAATAGCCAGTTGGCACTTAGACAATATAAATCTTGGTTGAGGGACAAGTTGTTTCTTCTTGCATGTGCAATATGACCAATTGTATTTAAATGTTTTTGATCTTCTAGGCATGCAATGCATTGTACTTCTCAAACTTTATAGGCATGTGTGGAGGCATGCATATGCAATTGCATGCCTCTCAGTGAAAGGCTTGGACCATGATCTGATAGCTATATGGCTGTAGTATGAATGCAGTCCCACTGCAATTGGACTGTGGTTGGCTAGTACAATTGCCATTAACAAACCACAGTGAAAATTGAAGATGTGCAGTCAGGCTTATTCATGATAACAACTAAGCATTCTCTGACCAAAATATTTTATTAAGACGAGCTTTTGATTGCCAGTCTGCAATCTTCAACAGGTAAATTAACAAACAACAACAACAGTCATTTTACAGCCATTTTCCCTGCTTACACAGGGGTTGGCTGGCAGCTCTACAAAGCAGCCTTCTCCACCTCTCCCTATCCTTTACAAATTAACAATGGTAATTTACCTGTTGAAGATTGCAGACTGGCAATCAAAAGCTTGTATTAATAAAATATTTTGATCATAAAACACTTTAGTTGTTATCAAGAAACCACAGTTAGTGACTGTACTTCAGTTTCCAACTTTGTTAAATTTTCCTTGAATAGCAGAAGTGTTCTTTCATTTATTTGGTTGGATTAGAGGTTTGGCTCCTAGAAAGTGAAGAGTTTCAGATTATCTTATTCTGATTGTTGTTGACAAATATGTCTCTGTATTTGCATATCCAACCTGCATGGATGGTTTGCAATTGATTATAAGTTGTCCCTTCTATACAGGTAAACTATCAAGAATCAAGTAATCAGTTAAAGGGAATCATAACTAAGAAAAAGGGAAACATTAAAACATAATTGCTACTTTATCATTTTATAGTCAAAACCAGAAATGCAATCAAAACCTTGCATACACTTTGATCTGTATGCTTGTTTTATCAGTATAGAGTATAAGGCATTGTTAAAATTATGTTTCCCTGCCAAGGCTTTCAAGTAGAATGCCTAACTCTTTCTTTTGTTTAGTTCTCAAATTAGTTGGCAATAACATGCCCTTTCATGCTTAAACCCTAATTCTCATCAAATGCAATGAACTGTGGCATGTGATACATTTACTCCAAATTCTTCAAACATATTGTCACAAAATGGAGAAGTCAGTTAGTCAGTTTTTTTCATGTTTTTTTATTTCATCAAAATTCTTCAATCTTTCCACAAGAAGATTGCATTGAAATTACCTGATTTCTGGTATATTACAAAAGATTTCTGATTCCAATATGCAGTATACATGTTGTAAAGTAAATGATGCTAAAACTCAGAAAACAGTGATCACATCCAGTACTAAGGGTTGTTATTTCCAATTGCACAAAGCTGTTGCAGTGTATAGTAGTTGAGGTCTACTGCATTTTGACCACAGTGTGAATGCAAATCATCCACATTATAACCACATTATAAGCACAGTATAACCACAAGATGACTGCAGTATAATCACAATATATTGCAGTATGACTGTAGTTTGATTGAGGTTTTCGTTAGATTATTTCTGAACAGTTTTATAGAATGAAATTGATGTCCACATCTCTTTACTTTGAGAAATAGTGATGTTCATCCAGTAATTGCATTCCTGTATTGCTTATATTTTATAAAACTGGATTGGATATTCCTTATACTCAATTGTGAAGATACAGTACTGAAGCCCATAGAGAGAGTTGTTATGTTCAAAGTTCTTCAATTTGATGACATGTAAACAGACAATAGCTGACATGTTGGATGAAATTCTGCCTGACAGTGGGCAGCCTGTGGCCTCCAAAATTTCTAGGACTGATCAAGTTGCCATCCAGTGAATATTACACAAAACATGTTGTATGCCTTACAATCAGTTTCAAGGGACCTAAAATAAAAAACATTTATCATTGGCTTACCTGAAAGGCAAAAAGTTCTCCATTGCCATGGATGCATAATCCACAATTCCTAAGATCTGGTCATGCTACTGACCCAAATGATCTATTATTTTTCCTTTATGGAAAAATAAGGGACATAACTTCAAATGATACATGTAGAAGGTAACTCAGATATCTCAAAGGGCAAAATGAATTTCTAGCAATTTTAGAACAATTATTTTGTGGTCTATTAATCCTTTAACAACCAAATAAAATCAGGAACTGGTGAAAAAGTTTGCTGAATTTCAGGTAGTGAAACAATTTTTTACAATCAGAAAATTTCTTATGCACTGTGGAGAAAAGTTGGTTCTATATAGAAATTTGCTCAGCAAATAATGATGAAAACCTTGAAACATATAATCTTGGATATAATGCTTTTAAAATGTAGATCCATAAATGTTTGTTTTAAATGCTCAATCTTAACCTTTTCACAAAGTAGACCCTGAAGCAGTGAAGTTTAAAGTTTACTAGCCAAAAGGCATCACCTGGTAGCTAACCCTGGACTATGTCAGAATAATAACAACTGATGAAAGATTGTATTGTTCATTGTCAGTTCAGTGTTGTTAATTAGATGAGATTTGTGTAGTCTTGAATTGCACAAAAACAAACAATCCAGTTCAAGACTACACAAATCTCATCTAATTAATAATAACTGATGTTTGTTTTAATTTTTATTTCATGTTAAATTAACTTTACTTGCAAACAAACATGTGAACTGTTATTGTATTTTCATATTTGATGATTCAGCCAAAAAAAATCCATATTAAATATATTAATTTTCTGGAGATAAGCTGCTGTAAAATTTTGGCAAAGAATACTTATTTTATTTGTACTGGCATGAACACTTAAAATAAAATGTAATACAGACTCTACAAGGTCTTCTTCCTCAGTCTAAAAGTTTCACTTCCAACCTTTCTAGTTCCTGTCATATTCAGTCTTTTGTTGACAATCAGTACATGTACTGACAAACTTTGGCCAACACCAGTCCTTTGTACTGTAGCAGCTCAAAACATAATTATTAAGTGTGCTTAAAAGTGGCTAGGTTCTTTATTGAATTGTATTTTCCCCATTTTTCCTGATGATAAAGTTTTCATGCTGTCATTCTAAGCAAAGTTGTTGTTGATTATTGAAGTAATTCAGTTGAAATGTAATTATTACAAGTGTGCTGGAATAAAGAGCTCTTGCAGTACATGCAGTGACTTGGACAGGAATTTGTTGTTCACTTTAAAGTATAATAGTGCAGTACTTATTTGTTTCAATTTTTCTTCTTGAACTGTCAATGGGTTTAATTACTTTGGCAATGCTTTGATTGATCAAAATACAGCTTTTCACATATGTACATGCCTCTATTGATTCCTGTATTTTTTTTAGTTAAAACAATCATTATGATAAAGTATTCATAACTAAAATGCAGAATTCATTATTATTCTTGGCTGTGTTAATTATTCTTGGCTGTGTTAATTATTCTTGGCTGTGTTAAACTTGGAGTCTGATATTTGTCTTTTCTTATAGGGTTTTTTCATTTCTAGATGTGGTATCTCTTTGTCGTAGTGCACAAGTCTCAAAGGTTTCTTTTCATTGTTTCTTATTTAGTACTGATGCAATCATTAACTTAACCGTTTCTGTGCCAGGCTAGTTTTGATGCTAAGAATTCTGTTAGGAGAGTTTTGCTTTCCCTTCCTATTTTTGATTATTTGTGATGGAATGTTTTCTTAAAACTTGGTTGAGGGATTGATTTCTTTGCCCCAAATGGAGGCTGAATTCACTTTGGGAATGAAAGGGTGAATATGACATACAGTATTTCAGCTGTAAAGTGTTGCAAAAACTAAAAGATTCTCATAGAAGGTGGTTGTAAGCCAATGCTTTGCCGAGAAAATTTGGGTGGACAAGAGCTGGAAAATTATTTTGACATCCCCTTACCCTGATTTGTGCGTATGGTCTCTTTAGAGCAACTTGTGGGACATGCTGGAGTGTTTAATTACATGGTGATCTCAGTTGTAAATGAAAAAGTGGTAAAAAATTGTTAAAGAAGATTAAGTTTGAATGTTTAGGGTTATTTTAAAATGACTTGGTTTATATGAGCATTTAACATACTGTAAGGTGTGTGATCACATGCATATGTACCCACCAGTGCCACAAATCCTTAGGGTGAACAATTGACTGCATGCCAGAAAGAGCAGCAAAATTCTTCTTTTTATCCATGTAAGTAGGTACAGGTGATTACTATGATGTTTTCATGTGGTGAAAATGTTGGGATAGAAATTGTGATCCAATGTTAAATGTATCTCAATTGCAAGGCTTATTGTTGTGATTTGAATGCATGGTTGGGATTGCAATCATGAAAGTGGATTGAGGTTACAACTGGTGAGCTGTCATGATTGAGAGTTCCTATATCAACAGTTCTGCAATTCTAGTCCCTTTGCAGAGCCATGTCAGATATAAAATGCTGTTATTTATCACGTACATTGTATGTTTTCATCAGCTTTCTTGTGATTTATTATTTTTGAAACTGTTTATCACTATGATATTATTTTGCGTAAATGTAATTATAGTATCAATGTCTAGAATGAAATTTTGGCCAGTGAACAGATCAGTAATGGGAAAAATGTGTTTCAGAACATGTTTACAGAAAAAAGGTTCAGAAATTTTAAAGATATTGTCATTTGTTGAAGCTTTCAAATGTGATCTTTGCTACACAGGTTTTTGGTTGCAATTGGGGTCTTTTCCATGTATGATTGAATGCCACTGCACTCCTGGAATTTTTCAGGCTGTGTTCAATCATTTTGCTTCCTTACAGCACTGATCATTGTTTGCAATAAGACATCCAGTTTGCATTTTTGTTTCACGTCTGTGTACGGTAATTTTATTGTGATAATCCTCAAAGTGGCAAATCCATTTTTAAAGAATGCACTACATACATGTAATTTCAATTCAAGTGCACCAGTTGAGTTGTTTTCTGCTGTTTGTTTACATAGTTATGGAATGTTCTGGCTTTGGATGGGAGCAACTGGCAAAGAGTGGACCTTTTTGAATTCCAAACAGACATTAGTGTAAGTTTTGTAATATCAGTTTTACTGTGTGCAATATGCTGTTGATCATTATATGCAAGAACAGTTGGGGCACTCATGAGTTATAAGTTACCAATAGAACTTATGTTCTGGCTTTCAGTATGATATAGGAATATAAGGAGTTTGTATTCATGTGGAATGGAATCCATATTAAACTAGAAATACGTGCACGCAACAACCCCTCGCCCACCCTTCCAATATATCTCTCGAAAATCCAAGTAACAATGATAATTTTTCAAAATTCTTAAAAAGACAAATCCTCCTGACTATAACTGGAAGAGGACATGCAATAAAAAAAATCCACACAGAATTTGGCCGCAAATAAACAATAATCCAAACTGGAAATTATTTTATATTTAAACTGCTTATAGTCATATTTACGTTTAAAATTTCAACTCTGCTTTATTAAAACAAAAAGTTCGGTGAGAATAACGTTCAACGGCTTAACAAATGGTAAGATGTCCATCCTTGCAATTAAATTATTAAACAACGAATGATATGATCAATACCCTGAATTATTTGCGGGTTTATGGTAATTCGTGTCGTTTTCTAATTAGACTTCTCACTCATTTTGCCTTAAAGAAAGATTGTTTTATTAGATGACCAGACTTTCCGTCTCAAAAGTGGGGCGTTCATATAGGTTATCAAACGGATACCAACATTACGGACAGCTCATGATTGAACATTTTTCTGACATTTTTTTGACTTTAAAAATTGATAAATTATACGTTACCTCAAAGTTGGTTACAAATGTTTTTAAGATCTGCTATGATAAGGGTTTATGCCAAGTATTCATCCGGAAGTAAAAGACTTTGGTGACGAAGATGAAACGAATTACGAAATCGACGAAGTAAACAAAGAAAACATGAACGAGTTCTGCAGTTTTATCGCTGACCAAAAATCGGAAAATACAAAACATAAAACAAAATACGACAAGCAAACCTTGTGCAAGTTTTGTCGAAAGAAGAACGAGAAGAGTGGAGTAAAAGACGTACTTTCTCCAAGGTAAAACATCAATAAAAAAGAAAAATGGCGTATAAACCTGCAACTCTTGCGTATTTTCAACTAAACATTCAGTGGCACCTCAACACAAAGGGTTCAACGGTAAATTTACTCACGGACGACTTTAAACTTTCCTGAGAGGTTTTAAAATCCTGATGAAAGCATTACCGGTCGAATACGGTGAATGTCATCATGCACAAATCACTCTTGAAGTGAGAAAGACTGAAGCGGACAACTGTTTTGCCGAAGGATAATTTGGTGACCAAAAACAAGTAGCTTTGCAGCGAGTTACCTGGTGACTGTTTACCTTGTATTTTTGTTTCGAGCCAAAAATACATCCTAACGTCTTCAATGGGGTGACATTTCATAGCGAAAACAATCCTGATTGAGGCAATGGAATCTTTTTGTGGAAAGCGGAGAAAGCATCCACATACTGTCATGGCCTGGACAACTCTTCTGGATAACAAGTGTTCTATCCCACTTCTCAAACAATCGACCATGAACGCTGTCCGGTTAAATATTTGCAAAATGTTCAAAAATAATCGTCGTACAGAGATGAATGAACCAGAATTTTCATTCTACTTTACCAATAAACACCAGCAAAATTCAGGCGGTAATATTTCGTACAAGAAGTCTCTCTTAGGGAAGAATGAAGTCGGGAAGCTACTTTTGAAAACTGCTCAAAACAATTCCGTTCGCAGAACTTGTGCTTCAAAACTACTCGATTCAGACGTACCTGTGATTGTGCAGCTCAGGCAAGTGGTTACCAGAACGTGAAAAGTCCCAAGATTTATACTAATCGACATCTATTCAACTTCAGCAAAGAATGTCGTTTTAATACAGTTAGCCGCTTAGTAAATGTCCTGACAGCAAGCGAGTTCCCTTACGTCTTTTGTTCATATAAATCAGAAAGAACCAAGACAAAGCGTTGCTGCAAAAAGTGAACAGTTGGCAAATGCATATTCCAAGGAGCTAACTTTGAGAACTGCTCTGTCAAGTCATAAATTGTCGAGTTACTGAGGTGGCGAAACCAGCCGCAGGCACCAAGAAAGCCATTTCGTTTGCCGGTCTTAAATGATTCAGTGTTCAAATAATGTAAACAACTTGCGAGAGATCCATACAAGGGAAAAAAGAACGAGACCAAATCGATTTGCTTCGATGCGGTACCTTAGTACGGTTTGTTCAACAACATACCAGTCCCCGAGCTTGCACACGGAATCCATGGATATATATATATATATATATATATATAAAGATACGTACACAAAGCGAAAATTTTTCTACCTAGTCATCACCTCGCGTGTAACAGGACTCCACGCACGTCAAGATTAGTACCCTCGCACCGCGCTTCGCGCGGTGGGCGAGGGGATGAAAGTAAATTTTCAATATGCCTGAATCATACTCTTCTAGACCCAACAGGGACCAGTTGCAATAAGTGCATAAATTATCGACACTTTAAAATTTAGTTTCGCTCAACATAGACAGCATTTCGTACTATACCGTGTAAATGGCCACTATTTTCCAAAAATTATCCATGAGTGAGCTTTGCTATCTCAGTAGGTCCCTAAAAGTTTACATCTGGTCATGCTACTTGTACTGTGAACTCTGCCTTGTGATGGTGATTGTCAATGCTGGCAAGAAAATCCTGAAGAAAAATATTTCTAATATGCAGACAGACACTTCATAGTCGCTCAGTTTTTATAATGTTGTCGATCAAGCTGGACCAAAAAATCAGCGGTAAAGTTAATATTTATTATGATTTGTTTATAATCTTTATGTTCTTTTGTGAAACTGCTCTCAAAATGTAGGATATAGCGTTTCAAAGCCTCAAAAAAACAAAAATCTCCCGGAAGGCGCATACCCTCGAACCCCTCTACAACTGGGTGGTGCCCCCCAATAATTAGTTGGCTCCTACACCTCTGCACGTT
This sequence comes from Heliopora coerulea, assembly GCA_030142905.1. Lineage (NCBI taxonomy): Eukaryota > Metazoa > Cnidaria > Anthozoa > Scleralcyonacea > Helioporidae > Heliopora > Heliopora coerulea. The sequence continues at coordinate 1,729,562 of JASJOG010000013.1, forward strand.
TATAAGGAACTGGCTTTTAGTCCTTTCTTCAACTTTGCTAACCCTACTGTATTCTGGGTGGATGTCTTGCTTTGGCCAGAAAACGTCTGACGTTAGTCAGAGTAATAATAGAAGACTGATCAAAATAATGGAACACTGGTCCAGTCGGGAAAGAGTTATTTGAGATAGGTTTTCGTGGAGGGGTACGTTAGGCTATAACCCTTTCCCAACGGGATGCCTGCCGAAACGACTGGCCGCGAAACGTGCGAGAGAGTTGTAGGTTGTGTGTACAGGTGTTGCAGTGCTTAGTATACAGTTGGACTATCCGTCGCGATGGAACTCGAAAGACTTACCAACACATAGCCAGAGGTTTTAAACGGCTTTATTTTGTGAAAAGAGAAGTTTTGCACATGTCCCTAAGAATTTGCTTAACGATAGCTACAAGATCTCTGAATAACATGTACAGTAACATAGTACTCAGGTTCCTTAGTAAAACAATAGTCGGCCATTGTTTTGTGGCGCCATGGCCAGTCCAAATGTTGTGGCAAATTTGCCTCAACCGCAGTGGAAAAATTGATTGCCGCCATTAGGGGCAAAACAAACATTCCCGGATGATCTGTTCAAGGTCAGGTTCAAAGGCCACTTCACTTTTGTGTCTTTTTTTTTTGTTTTTTTCTTAAAAAGAACGTAAAACAATTAAGACAAAACTAATAACCGACTGATACCAAGAAAAGCAGTTTTTCTGCTATACAGTTAATGAAAACAAACACGAAACAATTTTGTGAAGGCCACTTGTTTGACCTCGAGGTTGTTTAACTGACGGAAAAAAGCCTGGAGAAGAACAATTTGCCCTACAATTTTCTCAACATGCCGGCGTTTAATTTCACCGCAATTTCTGCCCTCATGTCCCCTTTATTTCTATATGATCTCTCTGGATTCAATCGCGTTGCCAACCGGGAGGTTACGGAGTGCAATCGCCACCCAATGGTCCTAGGACTCTTTTCCTGGAACGGTAGAATTTGATGAGAAATAGATTTAAGGATGGGGGGAAGTAGGTTTAACGAGCATGCTGTGACACGCGCACACATGCGTACACGCGCAAAACACACTCGTAGTCTTCTGCGCGGATATACAACTTGGCCGTCGCCTCAAAGGATGCCTTTCTCACGTTTAGGAGACCGTAATTCAGAACTTGTCTCGACGGTGCGGTGGATTCCTGAAGCGATTGGGACTGAAAGGATGTCAAAGTGTTGGCGATGGAGCATTAAGGTAATTGTACACTTGAACTACTTCTGTGATTTAGCAGTCTCTGATTATTTAAATAGCTTTTAAGTTGTTGAATCCACCTTATGTTTGAGACTTCGTCTGCATGCTCAGAGCCAGTCATGATCTATTTGTCGTGAATAAGACTGAAGAAATACCAAATGGATTCCCGTGTTTGGATACTGTGATACATTCACGCGGGATGTTGCGAGGCTTAGAGTGCTGTTCTGGATAGAGATTTACGACTCCAAGCGAAGTACCTGTTTTAAGTAGGGTCACCACTCAATGTGGATATCTCCCCGAAAACTAAAGTCATGTATGGAGTCACCACATAAAGTGGGTATCTCCACGGAAATATAATTGTATAAAATTATATGGCGTCACCACATTAACTGGGTATTTCCCAAAAACAAAAATAGTATGAAAATTATACGAGGTCATTACACAACGTGGGCATCTCTCCAAAACCCAAAAGTATAAAAGCAATGTTCTTGTTGACATTTATACCCGTTTATTAAATCCATTTATATATTGTTTCCTTTGCAGAATATTCTCATTACAATGTAGAAATATTGAAGAGTTGATATTGGAAGGGTGTAAAAAAATTTCTGACAAGTAAGCTTCTATTCATTCGATGTAATGATGTTATAAGAAGTCGCTTTGTCGTGTGTCTTGGACGTTTTTCAGGTCACACCGCCACATTTTCGTACACCTCAGAATAGCCACAGAGACCACAACTATCTGTCAATTTACAAGAAATACAAGATAAGAAACGCACACCTAGTGTAAAAGTCTCGCAAATTCGTGATATGACTCAAATCATTATCCTTATTTTTATTATTTTATTATTATTTATACATAGTTATTAGATACGAACAATTTTCTCCTGCCGAATGAACAGGTACAAGATGTAAAGAGAAAGAGAGCGGCCATATATAGATATCTAAATGAATAATCAAATACATTGTGTTAAAATAGAATAACATGCCGCACTAATGATGTGCGGATCCAAGTAAAGGGCTGTTTACACGTACGATTTTGTGCCTTGCGATGGTGATCTTGTGTGTCTTTTCATGGTATGCAGGATAATCTAAATATCGGTCTGTGTGCTTGGGTTTACTATGAATATCGACCGTAAAATTCTGCCATTTCGTCGGGAGATGGGTGTGTCAAGAAAAGGAAGTTTTCCGTCGTTTTCATGTTCAATTGTGAAAGAGACGTTTGGGTCGATAGAGTTGAGTGTGTCGTGAAAGTCAGTAACCGCGTTCTTTTTTGTGATGCAGAAACCATCATCTACGTAGGGTTTGCCTTTCTTAAGTTTTATTTTGGCGGCTTTGGTCTTTATTCAAGTTAATGTAGCAGATCGCCACGCGCAATGCTAAGCAGCTGTACGAATGTATATACATTAGGGTTTGTTATGAATATCTTTTATTGCTCGTAAAGTCGCTTCACGAAGACGCAGGAGTATGCGCTTCTCTCGACTGTAAAAGTTCTCCTTCCTACACATTTTTACCTTGTTAATCAACATATATTTTATATTACACGCGTTGACAGCAAGCAACTAGCGGACAGATTAGTCCCAGACTTCCAATTATACATACTGCGTTAACTTATTCAGTTAGTAAAAGACTGAAGTACTTACAAACTGCTATCATTTAAGATATAAATAAACCATTTTACCTCGGTGTCTTGTTTTCACTCCTGTTTTAAATTTGCAAGATGTTTATGTTGAGTTATTGTTCAGTCTAAAAAAAAAGATCTGTGTCCTTGTGATATATTGAGATGATAGTGGGTTACTACAGCTCACCGATCGGGCTCGTCAGTTGAGCTTCTATTTACCTCGTGTTGTCTTCCAAGGACAAGTAAGTTAGGCAGCTGTGAATCCCCAAAAATATGAAGGAAAAAATCAACCTCAATAGAGATTTCAATAGTTGCAGCTGGCGCACGAGACAAAAGAAAAAGTCGCTTGTCACTTGGAAAACAGCATGAGAAGGTTCCTGTTCCCGACCCAGTGTCTCAACATAGGAAAAGTTTAAAGGTGATAGTACTCTGCCTAAAACAAGGAGAAAAAGTAGTGCTAAATACACACGAGGCAAGCGGTACCCCACCAGAGATGTAGCTAAAAAAATATGAGTGGTGGACAATTAGCGGCGTGGGGGCCCCTTGATGTCAAACACTTGTTTGGATTTTAGGTGTCAGTGGGTTATCCAAATATCTCTCCATTTCGTAAGACGAACCGTTCCGGAGGTCGTTATACGACATTTGATTGTTCAGCGATGATAACCTGAGCCAGCGATTTCGGTCAGTTGTCAGGAACATGAACATAAGGCGTCGTCAATGGCGCCATCATATTGGAGCCATCCATTGAACTCTAAAAAGACTGGAAAAATATCTCGTTATAACATAGATGTAATGCAACGCCGCTTCAGATGGGCTGCAGTGCGTGCTCCATATCTCGATGGAGCACGGGAAAACATTTCGAAGAAAAAAATATATTCTTGAAAATATTATTATTAAATTGTCAAAAAAAGTGAGTTATCACTTAAATGGCGAAGGAAAACGCCGACAGCTGGGTCAGTATAACAGATTTTGAACTGACATTCGTGCTGGACTTTGGTGCGGAAGAAGTGTTTTAGGCTTTGTAGTAAACAAGTAAAAAAGCGAATCTACTCAACCAACGAAACGTTTCGCCTCTTTCTCCAAAGACGAATTGTATACAATTTTAGCAAAAAAACACTCGGTGAAAACAAAAAGAGCAACAAACTGGTCTGTAACAATATTTCAGTGAAAGTGGAGGACATGAAATACTTAAGTAAACCGAAACGGTTCAGTCTACAAACTGTAAAGAGAAAACACAACCCCGTAGTACTTCCTGTGACATCATTTTAAAGTCATAAAACATGAAAAGACTAAGTATACAAAGAACAACATTGAACAACAACTACTTAGTACATTCTCTTGAACTGTCTGTCATGTTTTCATTTTTCAAAAACCTCAGTTTGGTCCATAAAAAAACACTTTGTGAGTAATAGATCAGTGGTAGTATTTCGTCCGTATACGTACAAGCGTTTACGACAATCGTGTCATTTAAGTGGATGCCACCCTACTGGAAAAATGTCCTTGAAAACGACTATGTTGGACCTTGAAAAGGTTTGAATAAAAAACAAACTTCAGTTCATTCACAAATGCACATGCCATTAGATGCATTTTATCACCCACTTCTTCGGTACAAACGTCTGCATAGTCTAAAATAGAAGCAGCAGACTAAAACATATGCTTTCTGACATCGGTTTTACTTCTTTTTTTTTATATAGCACATGTTTCAACTTAAGTAAGTTCTGTGAAAGTTTAAGGGTGTTGGACTTGTCGTCGTGTCCTCAAATAACAGACAATGCTTGTGTTGCATTAAGGTAGGTTACGTGGGTAATCACTAGCGGATCTAGACTTGGCTTGAAGGTGGGAGGCAGCCTGGAAGTCGTCGTTAAACAATAACATTTCTTGTTCTGCTCTGAGCTAAATATGCTATTGGCCTGTAATTGCCTGCTTCTGGACCTTTCTTGGGGTCTTTCCTCCTGTTTTCTAACATTCACACTCGATTTTACTCTTCCTATCCACTCAGCTTCATGATTATGATTCACACCTACTCCCTTGGTTCCCGACCAAAAGTTTGTAGACTCCTCGGCATTTGATGGTATAGTTTTGGTTTATTAACCATCCAGCGTTTTAAAGAACTTGCCCTGGTTCGACGAAAACTGGTGATTATGTTGGAACTGCTTTGTTTTCCCAGTGTACCGTTTCACCTTCGAGGCTTTTGCCATAATTCTCTGTTTGATCTCCATCACAATATTAAATCCTTTTTTCCGTAATCTGTATCTCTTATCCAACTCTTCCTTCTCATGTTCTTTCCCATTCTTCCACTTTCCCCTAAACCATGCCTCTATTCTACCTAGGTTCCTTCTCATTCTTTTGTTGTCACCTTCTATTCTCCTCGTCCAAAACGGCTCCTCATCCTTCTTTCTCCTTTCCTTCACATCCAGGCTTTCACACACCAAAACTGATGCCGCCTACAGTGCGTTTCGAATGTCAGTTATGTCTCCGCATGGTACAAGTTTGGTCACCTTCTGTACTTAACCCTGTCAAAATTCCTCAGTTTCTGGACTCTTTTCCTAACTTCACCATTCATAATCTCCTTTAGCCTGGTCAATAGACTATGATTCTCCTCATCCAACATCTCCTTCACATTCTTATCTGGTTCAGTATCCAATAGTTGCTCCATTGTTTCTTCCATATCAGCTACTAATTTTTCAAAAGTCTCATCCTGAATAACCAGGTCGTTGACCATCTCACTGTCACATGGGACCGCTATCTTCTTTTCATTCTTCACCCTTGTCTGGATTTCGTCGAGCTCGACCTTAGTCAGCAAACCCTTCTTCTTGATTGTCCTAATCTGATTCGTCAGGCTATTCTCCGTCATTTCAAACATACTTCGACTCCCTTTCACATTCCCCTTGGGGCAGTACGGGATTTCTCAGTGTTTGGTTCAATGCTTTTTCCTCTATTCTGATAGGTAATATTTCTGCAACGTGCTCGGGTAGAAAGTCCATCCTAAGTTGCCTGGCTTTTGGGATAAGGCTATTGCTGACAGGGTTCGCCAATTCCTGTAGGTATCGTTAGAGACCTCATAAAGCCGAGGCCATCCACTCTTCTGTACGATTAACACCTTGAGTTGCACTATTTAACCCATTAGTGGGGTATTTTTATTCAGAGTTACCTTCTCCTAGATTGGTTGCTGACCAAGGCTGAAGAGTGCCATCTACTCTTTCGTTGTAACCCTAACCTTGGCAGCTTTGGGGTTGCTAACACTTGCCAAAGGTATTACCCCAAACTCGTGGGGGGCGGGAGCGTTTTAATCTTCTCGTGGTAGGCGCAGTCCAACCGGTCCTACCCCACTGTCCAACATTTAACTCTTATTAACTATTATTATTAACTATTATTTATCTATTATTTAACTCTTATTAACTATTAACTATTTATTATTATTATTATTATTATTATTATTATTATAACTCGCACACCACCCAATTAAGGACAGTGGAAAGGGTCTCAGCCTGTTAAGGGCGCCCAGCATCCCGCCAGGTAAGGCCGCAACAGACATTGCATGATTATTATTATTATCATTATAATTATTTGTTATTATAACAACTCGCACACCACCCAACTAACAGCACTGGAAGGGGTCTCATTATTATTATCATTATTAATTATAATAATAATATTAATATTATTATTATTATTATTATTATTATTATTATTACTATTATTATAAGTACTCATTCTTAATTTACATGCTCTATTTTTAGTCAAAGATGTCATAAGCTAGAACATATTAACCTTTCTTGGTGTGGCCAGATCACGAAACGAGGGATAAAAATCTTGTCGGAATCGTGTTGCCAGTTAACCGTTTTCATCTCGAAGGGATGCAATTTAGTAAGTACAATGTCATTTAGTTCCCTTGTAAATTGTTTGTTGTCTGGCAGACCGTATGCAGATTTCATTTTAAATCACCTGAAACTGGTCCAAGTTTCCATTTTACCTGTACTTTGCACTGATTGTTGCATGAAAGAGTGCAGTGATATACACGGCCACGGGAACGCCGAATTTGGATAACATTATATTCACGAGTCTCTGTTCCAACTAAGTTTTATTGTTTTAGTGATCATCATCAATTCTAATAATGACTAAAACTTCCCTTACGAAAGTTTCACATGTGAAAAATATATGGAATTAGAACATTTTTACGTCTGAAATTTTTATTCCACATATGAAATGGGAGCGTTTTCCCATATGAAACACCAAATTTACATGTGGAATGAACTGGTTCAAAATTTCACATGTGAAATCGTGGTGTACGAAAGATGTATTTCACATATGAAATGGAAGATTCCCTTGTGAAAATCAGTTTCACGTATGGAATAGAGTCGAAACACTACACATCTTCTCGGATATCGAGCGTTAAGTTATTGCGAGAATCTCTTGTGTATACTGTTCTTACTTGACTCGATAGCTCAATTGGTAGAGCAGCGGTCCGGAAACCTGAAGGTTTGAGTTCGAATCCCGCTCTGGTCAACTTTCTAGTCGACTTTAGCAGTATATGAAAAAAAAAAGAAGAACCTGTAGTGTAAGCATTTTTTCAATAGCATAATTACAATGGAAGCTTTCCGCATAACAGTTTTTCTTTAAAGTGGAAAAATACAAAGATTTCCGTGATTAAACCATACGGAGCGAATTTGAGGATAGCTTATCGGGGAAATGCGCGAGAAGACACTACAGCAATTCACTACTTCCGCCAAATTAATCAGCAAAAACTTTTGGGAAAACAACTCGACTTACTCGCGAAGACATGTCGCAGGTGTGGAAGTGAAAACCCAAATGAGCTTCCGTAATATGCTCTATAATATGCGCACAATCTTTTTCTATGTGATGAATATCATTGACACTGATTGTTGATGTCAAGTATTAACTATGAATCTCTGTCAGTCAGTCCATGCGTCTTTCTACAAATCGGTGTCCTAGTCGATTAGTCCGTCAGTTGATCGGCCTTACGTAAGTCAATTAGGGTTGGTTGTATTGAGAATTTTAGCCTGGACTCACAAAGAAATCTCTTTAAAATTATCTTGCTTGAAGAAAAGTTCCGTCAGGCAGTTTTTTAACTTTCAGACCGGGATGAAATTCTTCCGTCTCACTAGCCACTTGAGTAACCGGTTGCGGAAGTGAAGTAACATGATTGCAGTTTGCTGTGGAAACAAAATGTCTTCGTCTTAACCCTATACGGTCCGTGCCCGACCTTTGTAGTTTTACTGTGGCTAACGCCAGACGATTTTTACTCGTCAAGAGGAGACATCTCAGACAGGAAAAGGTTAAGAGATATAGGACTGAGATGTATTTCTTTCCGTAGAAAATACAAGCAAAAAGGCGACAGATTCCTCCTGTGTCAAAAATGGTTAGAATAGCAGAGGTCGGCAAATTCAACGATATGAGTACTAGAATTATGAATACAGACTGCGACGCAGTCTTTTCTGCTGAAGGTATCGGCCTAAAGTTGGAAATATTCAACTGTATCATCGTTGATATTTTAGATGAAACTATGCCACTAAGGTCAGTTCGTATTCATCCCTCGGATAGACCTTGGATAACGAGGTATATTAAAACTCAGATCAAAGCAAGACAACTGGCGTTTACCCGTGGAGATAAAGCGACCGATAAGTTTATCTGCGAAAAGGTGTCAATGCTTATATCCAGAGCCAAAGCAGCCTATTACCAAATAAAGCTGAAGGACCTTCGCTCATCTAACCAAGAGAAATGGTTTAAAACCGTATACGTTCTACCAGGCGCTGATAAGGGTGTTTCCAACGTTCTACTCCTTCAACTGAAGACCTCACAGACTTGGCAGAAAATTACAAACAGTGTTCACGGAACCTTGGGCGAATCTTGATACCGACAGCGGCAAACATATCGGTGAAGTTAACAGCCTTCTCAGAGCTCATCCCCCTCCCTTACCTTTTACTGGTGAGGTTAGAACTACTTTAATGCATCTGAAACCAAAAAAGGCAACTGGTGCGGACAGGATTTCTGCTTGACTCCTCAAGCGTTTTTGTGATGATCTCACTCTTGTAGTACATAATATCATTGTGCAAAGTATAAAACAAGTGCAAAATATCCTTCTCTTTACAAACACGCTCTGATAACCCCCATAGCGAAAGTACGATCACCATGTGATATCAACGATTTCCACCAAATATCTGTGCTTCCGCAATTATCGAAGGTTCTTTAAAAGATTCAGCTTTTGCTTAACAGTCATGACCTGCAGGTAAAAGATAACCAACATGCCTTTATCCAAGGTCGTTCGACCGTTTCGGCTCTAATTTCGACCACTCAACGATGGTATGACGCTACAGAGAACATGAAATCAGGAAGGAAAGGAATTCATGCTATCTTCATTGATTTCAAGAAAGCTTTTGACTTGGTTAACCACACCATTCGTTTAGAAAAGCTAGCCTTTATGAATATTACAAGAGACGTCTGGCTGTGGATCCAAAGTTTTCTCGCAGGTAGATCGCAACAGGTGAATATGTGTGGAAGACTCTCGTCAATTGCATCTTGTCCGTTGGGCTTTCCTCAAGGATCAATCTCTCCCATTCTTTTTAATGTAGATATAAACAATCTTGAAGATGGAATGCCCAATTATTTAAATACAGATACATGCAAGTACGCAGATGACTGTTTGCAATGTGAGCAGGTTGGGTTTGGAAATAACTGCCATATTCAAAAAGTAATAGATGCTGTATCCAACTGGGCTTGTAACAATAAGATGATCATCAACGCCAAAAAGACCAAGGATATGTGGATATGTTTCTCTGAATTAATTGACAAGCCCCCGAGTATTCATATAAGGGATGATATAATCGAAAGAGTTAGACCCCGTTCATACGGTACCGGTACGAAATGAAACCGGAACGAAATTATTACGGTTAGGCCTTGCGTTCACACGGTACCGGTATGAAAAAGCATGAAACCGTAATGCTAACCGTAACGATTTGAAACCGTAATGTGAAACCGTAATCGTGTGAACAGGTACATACCGTTTTTTTTTATACCGGTGCAGTTTCGTACCGTTATCGTGTGAACGGGGTCTAAATGTATTCAAGCTACTTGGTGTATTGCTACAAGACAACTTGAAATGGAATAAGCGTATCGAAGAAATCACGCGCATAGCAAACAGAAAATTATACCACCTAAGAAACTGTAGGAAATCCTACATTCCGACACATGTAGGTCTCACAATTTTTAAGTCTATCTTTAGACCATCACTAGAGTATGCTTCCCCGGTGAGGGATGGTATACTTAAACATTTTCAAGATGAAGTTGAGCGTGTACAGAATAGATGCCTGAAAATCATTGGTCTGGAAAAAATCATCTAAAATCATTAAAAGAAAGGAGAGAAACTGCCATCAGGAGAGAAACGATCAGAATTCAAGTAAACCCGAGCCGTCCTTGCCATAGCTTATTGCCAGCTCTGGCTGACCACCGGTATAACTTACGGAAAAACAGCAAATGTAGTAGATATAAATTGTCGGGAACTGAGAGACATAAACAATTCTTTATGGCGTGCTTGTAAATATTTCTTATTAGACTAAAACTTATTTTATTGACATTGTAATATTTTTAAGTAATTCAGGCAGCTATATTCTTTAGGCTTTTTAATATTCTTGTTACATTTTAAACTGTAATTTTTGTATAATACTTTTTACCTTTTCCATTGTAAATCCATTGTCTCTTTCTCACTTAAGATGGATACGATTAAATTATTATTATAAATTATTATTATTATTATTATTATTATTTTCAGTACGTTGTTATATGGCTGAGCTTGCTATCCAGTCTGTATGCTAAATGACGCACGCTGATTGGCTGCCTAGCCGTGCAATAAGTTTTTCGTACTGACTTGCTAAATTTGGCGGGAACATTTCCGAGTAGATTTGAAGACAAAGAAACCAGATTCAGGTATGTTTTACAAAAGGTTTATAACAACAAACCTCGTAAAAGAAGTTATAATGTTCTCAGCGATTATGATAAGATGAAAAGTAAATGAATAGATGCAAAAAAACACGATATAATAGTGAAAAACAAAGAAGTAAACCTAAGCCGCTTACTCATGAACATAAAACTTTATTAAAAGCGATGAAAAAAGAAACCAAAAGCCATATAATAAATTCCTTATTAACTCGCTTGTTTGGTCTGTATGGGAAAGTATTTGCCCTCGGGTTTTTCCGCACAACCCTCGGTCCTTCGTCGCTCCGTCGTAACGAAAAACTGTGGCAAATAATTTCCCGTACAGACCGAACAAACGAGATAAATAAGTAATCATTCCAAGGCGCGGTTTTTTTTTCAAAACTGGCTAACATGCTTTATTTACTTTATTTAAGATTCGAGACGAAGGAGTGCAGCATTTAGCAAAAAACTGTCGACGTCTACGGACGATAAATTTACACAGTTGTGAGGTAAGATCATAGCGATATTATTAATAACGTAAATGTAGTAAACAGCGTATTAAAGTCTAATCACCACTTGACGGCATTTTCCGCGCGGGCGTTCTTTTCCCATGGTGTTTTGGAGCAGTGTCACTTGACGACTCATAAGACAAAAGAAAAATTTTGTCCACGCAGAAAATTCCTTCTAGTGGAGACATGGGCATAGTTAACCCATTTTTATATTGGGGGGGGGGGGGTGGGGTGGGGTGTTTGTTCAGCTTAATTTGCCCTAACATTGTATACTTTCATACATGCCCCAATTTAATTTGACGCGTATTCAGGTCATGTGTGGTGTACCGTCGCTTCCTCAACCCCAACACGTAAATTAGATATAAACTAGTAACCAAAAGGGATTTTGACCTACTTTACCGTACCAAATTTTTCCCGAATTGCTGTCTATTTTTTTCCCGAATTTTCTATTTTTTCGCAAACTTTGGGGGAGGGGGGTGATCCCTCCAACCTCCCATAATCTACGCCGCTGAGTGTAGATCAAGCATAAATGAAATTATGAGCAGTCGTTGTATCCTTTTCGCTTCATGCAGAATACGATGAGTAGTTGCTGAAATGTCGTTCATAAAGATGAAGTCCGCGTCCCTTGTTGAGTTGGGATTGGGGTGTTGGTGGCACAGTCGTCGAAGATATGTCACTCATCTCATTGAGTAGATTTTGATCCCAGCTCTGTACTGTTGTCCAATTAAAGTTACGTACAATGGAAACCCGTTCATCTATCTTTAGATGATCGTAAACTCGTAATAGTGAACAGAATATTAACCCTTTAACGCCCCGTGTCCGATATATCGGACATCTAAAAACAAGACGACCAGTGACAGAACAAAGAAAGAACAAAGAAAAAAACCAAAAAAATTCAGGCGTAAAAGGCTGTTTGCACCTGCGACTTTGTGCCTTGCGATTGACATCTTGGAGTATGTGCTTAACTGACGAGAATGTCGAGGACAAACTACAGCGAATCATAAGTGGATATCTTGCTTCATAGACTGTCGCGAGTGTATTGCGTACACCAGGGTAACAACCGCAACGTGCAAAATCGCACGTTTAAACGGCCCTTTATATCTTTCCTTGGCGGGCTGATGCCAAAATGAAAAGTAGCCACACCAGCTTGGATGACAAGTGGTAAAACAGTACTGTGCCAAAAAGATTTAGAAAAAGGTAATGCAGTTGATAATTATTGACCAACATCCTTCTTACCGGTGATGTGGAAATTGATGACAGGAGTTATTGCTGACTATATATATGCGTATGTGGAAAGTAATAACAAACTACAGTAGCTCACAACAGTGAGTACACCCTTTGCACTTTTGAAATTATTTCACTGCAACTTTCCAAGCAGCTGCATTAGTGGCAGTGGCATGAAGTTCATTCGAGTGTAGACATTCTGCGATTTATTTGCACATACAAAACTGCTATTCCACAAAAACAATGTAATATACAATTGAGAATTCTGAAAACAGTGGCAACAAAAGTGAGTACACCTTTATAGCACAGTCACTTAGAATCTGCACCGATGTCAAAATTTTGTGTGAGAACCATTGTTTTTCAGAACAGCCTTGATCCTATTGAGCATTGAGTTCACAAGAGTTGCACAGGTCTTTGCTGGGATGTTCTTCCACTCTTCTGTGATGACCTTTCGGAGCTGTCTAATGTTGGATTTTTCAGGGCTCGATTGGGTTCAGATCAGGCGACATGCTAGGCCACTCTGACACTTTCAATTTCCGCTTCTCCAGAAAGGCAGTGGTCTGCTTGGAGCGATGTTTTGGGTCATTGTCGTGCTGAAATACAGCTCTTTTACCAAGCTTTTGCAGGGAGGGTACCATCTTCTTCAAAAGGTTACAGTACATAGTGGAATCCATAATTCCGTCAATGAATTTGATCTCTCCAGTAGCACCAGCACTCATGTAGCCCCAAACCATGATGCTACCACCACCATGTTTGACTGTAGGCACAACACACTTTTCTTGGTACTGTTCATCAGGTCGTCGCCATACATACTGTACCCCATCAGATCCAAACCAGTTGATATTTGTTTCATCAAACCACAAGACATGCTGCCAGTAGGTCGTCGGGTTTGGATTGATGTGCTTCAGCAAACTGTTTGCGAGCCTTCTTGTGGACTTGCTTCAGTAAAGGTTTACGCCTTGGACGACGCCCATGCAAATTGACGTGGTGGAGTGTGCGACGTATGGTTTGTGCACTTACAGTCTGACCAGATGTTTTGGAAATCTCTTCAGCAATACTAATGGCACTTTTACGTCTGTCCTGAAGAGCCAGCTTGCGAACTTGGCGAACAGTACGTGCAGTCATCTTCCTAGGTCTACCTTGACGACTCTGATTCACTGTCATACGATTCTTGGTAAATCTCTGAATGACCTTGGCCACAGTGGTGCAGCTTAGTTTCAAGGATGTACTGATCTTCTTGAATCCTTGGCGATCTTTATGAAGGGCAACAATTTTGTCCTTGAGATCTTTAGAGAGTTTTTGGCCATGAGGTGCCATGTTGACTATTCAGTAACTATTTGTGTGATATTTCTGAGGCATGTACTTCTTCAGGTTGAATATTTACAGCCAACCAGCACATGGTATTACGACGCAGTGGTCTAGTCATTCGGAATGAATTTAAACGTCACAGCTATCTTTCCACGGTTGGCCAACTTCAGACCAAACAGTCTCTAGGATGCACTCGCTTTTGATGTAACTGTTTTCAGAATTCTCAATTGTATGTTACATTGTTTTTGTGGAATAGCAGTTTTGCATGTGCAGATAAATCGGAGAATGTCTACTCTGTAATGAACTTCATGCCAGTGCCACTAGTTCAGCTTCTTGGAAAGTTGCAGTGAAATAATTTCAAAAGTGCAATGGGTGTACTCACTTTTGTGAGCTACTGTTCCTGAAAAATTGAAGGGCTGTAGAAGGAAATGCAGAGGAACGAAGGATCAGCTACTGATTGATAAGATGATTTCAAAAGACTGCAAGAGTAACCATACGAACTTGGCAGTGGCGTGGGTAGATTACCGAAAAACCCATGATATGGTCCCACACTCATGGATTTTAGAATGTTTAGATCTGGTTCAGATGTCGGACAATATCAAGGGGTTCATCAGGAGATCCATGAGAAGCTGGCGAACAGAACTAACAGCGTAAAGAGAGGTATTAGGGGAAGTCAACATCAGGAGAGTTATTTTCCAGAGTGACAGTCTTTCACCTCTACTTTTTGTCATATGTATGATACCCTTGACAAAAGTATTGAGGAAGGCTAGGGCTGCTTATGTTGTGAAAGATGGAAACTTGAGAGTAAATTATCTGTTTTTTATGGATCTCAAATTATTCGGAAAGATTGAAAAAGAGGTTGACGACCTAGTTTGCACGGTGCAGCTAATCAGCAAGGACATAAGAATGGAGTTTGGAATAAAGAAGTGTGGTATGGTGGTGATGAAGAGAGGACAATTAAGCGGTGCAAAAGGGATTGTGCTAGCAAATGGACAGTTGATCCGGGAAGTGGACAAAATTGGGTATAAATACCTGGGGATATTAGAGCTAGATACGTCAAAGAGAGTGAGGTGAAGAAGAAATTCGGGGATGAATATCTGAGAAGATTTAGGTTAGTGTTGAAATCGAAGTTGATTGGTAAGAACAAGATTAAGGGGACAAACACATGGGCAGTGTCTTTAATGAGATATGGAGCAGATATACTGAAGTGGACGAGTGAAGAACTTAAAGCTTTGGATAGAAGAACTAGAAATATGATGACGATGAATAAAGCTTTACACCCAAAGAGCAATGTAGAAAGAATATACATACCACGGGAGAAAGGAGGCAGAGGTTTAATTAGTTGTGAAGGTTGTGTGAGGAGTGAAGAGAATTGTCTTGGATGGTATGTTAAAGGAAGTGATGAGCCAATGTTAAAAGTAATGGCACGAAATGGTACCATTGAAACAGAAGCAACGATTCTGCCTGAGGAATACAAGAATAAACAAATTCAAGACAGGGAAAGGAACTGGGTGGAGAAGAAAATGTATGGTCAGTATGCTAGAGAAATAGGAGATGGAGTTGACGTGAAGAGGATCTGGAGATAGCTTAAGAAAAGTGACTTGAAAAGGTGTACGGAAAGCTTGATGTGCAGTGCACAGGAGCAAGCTTTGAGAACAAACTACACGAAATACTACACTGACAAGACCGCAGATTCACCGTTGTGCAGAATGTGTGGAGAGAAAGGAGAAAGTGTAGGTCATTTTATCAGTGAACGTAGTAAGCTTACACAAAAAGAATACAAGAGGAGGCACGACAATGTGGCCAGGTGCATCCACTGGGAATTATGCGGAAAACTCGATCTGGATAAATCAAGGAAATGGTACGAGCACATTCCACCAGGAGGGTTGGAGAACGGTAGCAGCAAGATTCTGTGGGACTTTAACATCCAATGTGACCACTTGATAGAAGGGAGAAGACCAGACATTGTGGCAATTCATAAGGAGAAGGAATGTCTGATAATCAATATAGCACTCCCAGCAGATGCAAGGGTGAAAGCGAAAGAACATGGGAAAGTTGAGAAATATCAGGGCTTGAAGATGGAGATAGCAAATATGAGGAACATGAAAAGAGACACTGTTAGTCCTGTGGTTGTTAGTGCACTAGGAGCGGTCTCTACGAATTTGGAAAAATGGATTGGAAAGATTGGAATCGAAGTGAGGGTAGAGCATTTGAAAAAAACGGCATTATTAGGAACAGCCAGAATTTTGGGAATGGTGCTCATGCAATAAAAGAGACGGACTTAGCCCTTGAGACCTTTGACTACTTGCTGTAGCCTGCTCTCAAGGTCATTACCGGATGAAACACCTAAATCCGAACTTGAAGAGAATAATGATGATAATAGTAGTAGTAGTAGTAGTAATAATAATAATAATAATAATAATAATAATAATAATAATAATAATAATAATAATAATAATAGTGATTAATAATAATAATTAATAATAGTTAATAATAATAATGATATTATCAGTATAAAAGAAACGCCTAAAAATCTCTACGTTTCGACGCCATTACAACATCATTCTCAAGATAAAGTAAAAGATAAAAAGAGTAAAATCAGTTCGAGTGCATATATTAATAGTATAAGTTCCCATAAATCATCATAAATAAGTAAAAGCTAAAACGCTAGGAAATAAAAACTTTAGCAGGAAGAGAGTCAAATTGTTTGTTCAATGTTGGTCTTAATTCTTGTATAAAGAACATCTCATAAATGAGACATTCCGGTTTGTCCTCGCAAGATTCTGCGACGCTGCAAGGACAAATCGTCACCAGGGGTCACTTGTTTCTACAGTGTCTGGGATCGTTTTTCCCTGGGAATGAACCATCCCTGTGATATCTACCATCTATCGATGGTCGGAGTCCATTCTCAGTTCCGTGAATGATTAACATCTTATTTCCTAATTTTAAGTCGTATTCTGATTTGTTTAGCTTCTAACGGACCTAGCAATAAAAGCCATTGGACAACATTGCTCAGATCTACAGTTTCTCTGTGTGTCAGGTTGCATTCATCTAACAGATGGTGCTTTGCAAGCTCTTGGACAGGGCTGTCCACATTTGAGGTACGTATGTTGCCACAAGACAGCACATTGCCTCAGGCGCATTTGGGAAAATATCGGATGGTGGATACAGTTCTTTCTTTTTCGAATACGATGGCCAAACTGAATTTGTGCATTTTAACCGTCCTTGGTGCTTTGAAGGGGATAGAAACGCATTTTTCAGTTAATTTCAGAGAAAGGAATCGGAAGTCATCTCGGTTGATCGGGTATCCACAGTTTCGCTCTTCACAGCTCTCGCCCCGAACCTGGAGGTATAACCTTCGTTAGGTCGTTCTGGAATAGTGAGGCGTCATCGCGTACTCCCAGGTTCGGGAGTACGCGATGATCTTTCAGTAGTTCAAATGCATCTCGTTTTCTATTTGATCAAACTTGATAGAAGTTAAACTTTTAAACAGTCTTAGCTTATGGTGCTCTGACACGGGTAGACCAGATAGGTAGACCGTACAGACTGACCAGACAGGCCAAGCTGATTGACTGATCAACTGGCGGACAGATAGACAGACTTTACAGTTAGGCAGACAGATGGACAGACTGGTGGATAGACCGATGGACAGGCGGGCAGACAGGCTTGCGGGCGGGCAAGGAGGGCAAGTAATTCTAACAGAAAAGACAGTGAGGATTGAGCTTATTTTTTGAGCTACAGTGTCACAGCTGTTGGGACACTTATTCTGACTTACTGTTATATGTTACAGGTCCCCTAGCCACGCCATTTTATTCTGTGTATGTTCCAGTTTTAGTCACATTGAACCGGGACGGGAGCGATTTTCAAACAGTATGCGACTCGTACTATTTGGGCGTTAAATATCCAAACTGTCCCAAGGTGTTTTGTCACAGATTGTATGTTTGAGTAGACTAGGTTTTTGTAGGTAGGATGGTATTGAGGTGAAACTTTGTTGGTCGGTTTTATTCAAACATTTGGAGAAACATAAGTCGGAATTTTTCTGCATATTGACAGTTGTCAGTAAGGTGCTCGCGGTTCAAAGAGTTCGTATTCTCAGTGAACAAAAATCTTATCGTCACATTGTTACGATTAAAAGTTTTAAACGATGTGTTGAGCAACTTTTAAAGTTAGCTGTAATACCATACTTCATTCTTGCTGATGGTTTCAATATGAAATGGGGAAGGGTCTACAAAGTAAAGATAGTTAGAAAAGTATCCTATTGCTCAAAAAGATAGAGGCTACTGTTGTAAAACGCTTGACCCTTTAATCTATTTTTATACATCAATCAGACGTCCAGCTTTTCGTAGCCCTTCCTAAGCACAAACGCATTTCTATTCTCTCTCCAAACAGGACACTAGAAGTCGCCCAGTGCTCACAGTTAACAGACACTGGTTTTAGTAACTTAGCAAAGGTAAGATGGTTTGACAGGCATAAGACTTACCACCTTTTTGTGTTGAGGGATTTTATACTCTCGTCCAACAGCCAAGGATTCATATTGCGACTGATCACCTGCTGAGAAACGCAATGTCTGAATGACTGGAAGTCCAACATAATATTTGTACAGTGTAGTCATAAACCTGTTAAAAAACACTGGATTGGCTGAAACATAATTTCCGTTTTTAATTCTTTTTTTCCGAAACCATTCCTCTTAGTCGAATTTCTTTCATTTTGTTGAAAAGTTTTATATTCTTGCACTGGATTTCTTCCAGTTTGATTAATTGGTTTTGTAATGTAATATAAGCTTTAATTGTTGAGTAAATTCACAAACTTGTGCATTTTTAATCTACAGTAACAATTACCGAAACCTGAAATAATGTCGGTCAATCCGAAACAGGATAACAGCTCTGCATGTTTTCACTATTCAGTTGTGTAGTATTCCCCTTTATATCCGGATTACGTGGATCCTGGTACGATATCTTTTCCTGTTAAATCCATTAATAAAAATTTCCCTATCGAAACGACACGCAGACCAACTTTCTATGCGGTACGTAAGGAAACTTTAGGACTATCAATCCTCGCGCAAAAATAGGGTGAAACCAATCCTAAATACCCTAATAAAGTTTTTCCAATTCCAATTCCAATCCAGTTCTCAAATATACCTTTTCCTGTTCATTGTTCATTGCTGTTCACCTTTTGCTGGTAATAACCAGAAAATCACCAACCTTAAACTCATTAATGCAAAAATACGTTCATTTTATTCAATCGACATTCACTAGCGTAGATGCGCAACCATTTGCATCGAAGGGCATTCTATAGATCGAACAGACGACCATTAACACCATTCTACTATACATTAGGGATAAAAAAATTTCAATTAGGCAAGATATTTCTCTTGTGCAATTGAAATTTTATTATCCCTAATGAATAGTAGAATGGTAATGGTAGTCTGTTGGCGCTATGGAATGCCCTTTGATGCAAATGGTTGCGTACCCACGCTAGTGAATGTCGACTGAATAAAATGATTGTATTTTTGCGTTAATGAGTTTGATGTTGGCGTTAATGACAGTATGTTTTCTGGTAATGAACAGCAAAAGGTGTAATCGTTCGTGTGAATAAATTGATCCATTTTTTTTCGTTGTGTGTTGCTGAGAAAACCTGGAACATTCAAACACTTGGAGAAGTGTAGACTAGCACTGATTTCGGGAACACGGCATGAACCAGTCCAGCCACTAACTAATGGGTAATGTCACTAAATTTATCACTTTTCTTCCTCGCTAGGGTTGTCACGATTTAGAAAAAATGGACTTGGAGGAATGTGTCTTGGTATGTTAAGTCATTGTTAACTCTTGCAATATCACTTGCTTCATTTATTTCATATCACGTGGTGTATTCAAATAGGTGATTTGCACGTGACGTCATGGTGCCAACGTTGGTGGAGATTTAACAAAACAATGTCATCAAGGCCTGGTTTTCACTAGTGACATAAGCACAAGTATAATGACATAAACAAGCGTAGTAAGCACTTCATCGTAAACTGAACCCTTGTACTTCACCAGCACAAAGAGATTTACCTGTCGTGAAGTACCTACTGCGCTTGCGTATGCCATTATTCTTATGCATATGTCGCTAGTGAAAACCAGGCCTAACTGTCGTTGCATGTGGCCCCAACGTGGCAGTCGTATCTTTGGCTTTTGGGTCTTAAGAGATAGGTCACAAACTAATGAATCCGTCTATATTGAGGCGAAGGTGCTTGCAGTTGGATGTACCCGATCTTTGTTCACAATTTCGCCCAAATCTTTCATTTGAAATTGAGAATTAGGATTGCTTTTCGACTTAAAGATACATCACAAAAGAATCCGTTGCCCATATTTTTATACGTATAGAATTACTGCCAACTTAGAGCTGTGGTGGGCTAAATCAAAGCCTAACAGTAATCGGTTGTTTACCGGTTACAGAAAAAATGTCCATTATCTGGTGGTTAATCGGCTAAACCGATCAACTGACTCATCTCTATCCGCAAAGGTCCTCTGTTCAATGAACGTGTTGTTCATTAAAACAGTCTCAAAGATAATAGGGAGTATAAGCAAGCTAGTAATTAGTACGGCGACGGCATTTAACAAAGTAGCTTAACGTTACATATTTGAATAGAAAGACAGTGTACTGACGTTGTAATGAATTGTGAATGTTGTGAACTCTTCTCAGTGGCTCTGGTTAGTATGTTAACGTTTAAAGAGTCCGAAACGTCTTCCGTGTTGTGTGTTAACGTAGTCGCGGAACCGTAGAAATGTCCGCGACGACGCACTGCGTAGAAGTAGCACGGTGTTGAAAATACTCTTAGGACTTCAAATTATTCTTTCCTTTTGTTTTGAATTATCATTTCTGTTGTAAGAACACGTTGCCGTATTGTGTGCTGTAGTGTTTGCTTAAACTCCCTACTAACTTTCAGGAACCGGTCTCACTACTAAGTACACTTATCCATCTTTTATTGTGCCCAGCGAGGGAAAACCGAGATTGAACAGGCCAAATCGTGCAGCGTCTCATCAGTTTTATTCATGCTTTCACAACGACTTATACTGAGCGATCACAACCTAGTACGCATTTCGAAATTGTTAGACAGAAACCTGTATAATCAATTGCTTACTTTATTTGCAGATCACGGACTCTACTCTTAGCAACCTGGCCATGTGGTGTTCGAATCTTCGTCAGCTGGTAAACCACCTTAGTCTTTTTATATCCGTAAATTTGACTGCTGTGGAGTTGGTTAATTTTGTAAAAGTGGAAGTGATACATTCCCTTTGCATGCGAAGTGGCAGCTGGTGTTCTTTTGTATTTTTACCTTGGCGAGGGGGTTTACTTTTTTTTCGGGACGGATTTTATTCCGCTAGAAATTCGACTAGTTTCTTATCTTATCTTATAACTTATTGTTCACCTGAAACTATAGCAGAATGTTGTGCCGACATGCGCCGCAACGATATGGGCACTTTCGGGTTCCCCTCATGAATGAAATGTTTCTTCTAGTACAAAATCTAACTGCTACGTCGTGTAATGTCCTATTTAATAGAGTGCTTCACCTCAATTTTTCGTTAGTTAGGATGAAACGATGTTTCCATGGTAACCAAAGTGAATATCAAAAAAAAACCTCAGAGGCATAGTTTGATATTTAACCTTTTACCTGGGAAATTTTCATTCAAATTCACTCAATTATTTGTGAGATAGTATGGTGGGGCATTCTCAGTCAGTCAAACAAAACTTTTCGTGGACAGGGTAAAATATTCTGACTTCTGGCTGACAGTCCATACTTTTCAAAAAGTACAGGCTTTGCATATTTTGGGGCGAAAAACTGTTAATTATCTATGGTCAAAGTTTCGTCAATTTTAATGCCAAGTAAAGGTGAAGCGCCCCCTTAAGGTGGACAAGTAGTGCCACGCCCAAACCGCACGCCGAAACGTAGAAAACAAATCGCCTCTCTTTCTTTGGCATCGTTTATAAGAAACGTATTGATTGGAGGATGACGCGTTACCCATTTGGTATTGGTCCTTAAAGCTGGATATAGAAATCGTTCACGATTAGCCTTCTTAAAATACCGCTTTACTTTGGAACTTCGTTCGGTTATATTTAAGGGCCTCAGTTGAAAGAGTCTGGTGGCTCTGACTGTTAGATTTTAAATTTTAGAGTTTGTCTCACTGTGAACAAATTAGCGACGACGGGATACACAGACTTAGTGCGGGACACAGTGCTGAAGAATACCTAGAGGTTTTGGAGTTAGACAACTGTCCATCGATTACAGACACCGCTTTATATCACCTCAGGTAAACATCTGATCCTCAGTTTAAGCAGTTTCTTAGAACAATGGTAACGAAAGGACGTATGTTAATATCTCCCTTAGTACGTGCCTGCATAATTACCTCCTTAACCACCTCCCTACCTACCGACTTCACTACCTCCCTCCCTCCCTACCTACCTGCCTACATACTCAACAACCTAAGAAGATTATGATTTGAGGGTATTGTAGGTTTTGACGGATGTGTTCTAAAGTTATATGGTTCTACATATTTTTATACTCTATAAATTAACTTATGACAAATTAGTTCTATTTTAAAGGGTGGCCTCCTCTATTTCCGGTCGTATCTTGTTCCTCTTATCCTATGTTTAAGACGTGATACTTTAGGAAAATTTGAAGACTTTACTTAACATGATTTTTCCAACAGAGATTGTAAATCATTGAAAAGAATAGAACTTTACGACTGTCAGTTGATTACACGTGCTGGAATTCGTAGACTCAAGGTACGGTGTTACATTTATAGCTGGTCCAACTTACCACTGTTGTTGTTATTGATGTCGATATCACTGTCTTCATCGTCGTTTTTGTTGCTGTTGTTCGAGTTGTTAGTTTTATCGTTGTAGTTGAGTTGTTACTGCTGCTATTGTTGATGTTATTATGTAAACAACGACGTTGATCTTGGTGATGATGGTATAGATGAACACGGTGATAAAGATGGTTATGGACATATTGATAATGGTGATGATGTACCTGGTATTGATACACAGTGATGATGATAATGATGATGATGATAAACGTGATGTTAGTAATTGTGGTGATGATGAGTGTGATGGTACTGATGAACATAGATATATTGATTGTGGTGATGTTGCTGGCATTAATGAACATAGTGATGATGATAAAATTGATCTTGGTGGTGGTGATGGTGAAGATGAGGGTGAAAATGATGATGGTATCGAACAACACGGTAATAAAGACTGTGATGGATATATTGATTGTGGTGATCTTGCTGGCATAAATGAACGTAGTGATGATGATAAAATTGATCTTGGTGTTTGTGATGGTGATGATGAGGGTGAAAACGATGATGGTATTGAACAACATGACAAGATAACTGTGATGGATGTATTGATTATGGTGGTGTTGCTGGTATTGATGAACATGGTGATGATGAGAAAATTGATGTTGGTGGCGGCGGCTGATGAACACGGTGATAGCAATGGTGATAGACGTGATGGTGATCGTGCTGCTGATATTGATGAACATGATGATGATGGTGATAAAATTCGTGTGATGGTGGTGGTGATGATGATAATGGTGATTGCATTGGTGAACATAGTGATGATAATAATGGTGATAATAAGTTGATCAGAAAGATCAGTTATTGTTGTTCTTGCTGTTGTTTCTTCTGACACGGCTGCTCCTTTTAATTGCTTGTTTTACACAGAAATTTAATGGAAATTCTAAGTTTGATGTTCTTTTATTTTTACTAGAATCACCTCCCTAACTTAAGAGTTCATGCGTATTTTGCGCCTGTCACACCGCCGCCAAGCGTCGGAGGAGGTCGCCGTAGAGTTTGCCGATGTTGCACGATTGTATGATATATACCAAAGATTTAGCCAGAGTTTTAATGATGTGACACAAAGCGACAATTTTTAAACACCCGTCATTTTAATACCAGGTCAAAGACCGAGATCATTCCTTTTCCAGATGCAAAGACCGGTTTACTAAACCGTTGTGAATTCTTTTACATTTCGTTTTACATAGAACAGTCTCGTTAGCATATTTAACTTCGTATCATATTTTCATTTTACTTTGAGGGATTGTGATAGATAAACTTTAATCACTTTGGTGTAGTATCATATTCTAGTTCAATGTGTATAAATTTACCGTAGCAGTGTACCTAACGTGAAGTAGGTCACTCAGAATGTACAGGCCAGTTA
This sequence comes from Heliopora coerulea, assembly GCA_030142905.1. Lineage (NCBI taxonomy): Eukaryota > Metazoa > Cnidaria > Anthozoa > Scleralcyonacea > Helioporidae > Heliopora > Heliopora coerulea. The sequence continues at coordinate 1,753,597 of JASJOG010000013.1, forward strand.
AAGTATCGGCAATAACAAATATTAGACTGTTCAGTTGTGTTGTACGCCTTAGTTAAAACGGTGGGCGTTTGATTTTTATAGTATGCAGATATATATTATCGTTTACCGCATCGTTTCAGAGTAGAACTCCTGTCGAATTTAGAAAATAACAAAAATATGAGTATAATGTTGCGTGATAGCAACGAAACATCCGTGTAAATAAAATTCTTACAAAACCATTCCATGGCTTGCTTATGACTTTTTTTTAAAAAAGATGACTTTTCATCTTCGTATTTTGAGCTAGGCTGTCATAGTTAACTACTCCTGCATGGAACAGCAAGGAGAATATGAAAGTAATTAGCGAAGTTTGGATCAGTGAGCGCCACCACGAATAGGCTATGGGTCTCGATGCATTTCCTCCCATGAAGCCTGTCCAAGTCGTCCACCGACTATAGCTGAAGTCTTGGAGTCTGCACCGGAGTAGAGTGGGCACTGAATCGGATTGGTAGCATGCGATGGGTTTTCTCTGTGGGCGCATATTCTCAATTCTGCAGTACTGCTTGTTTTGAATCAATTCGATCTTTCGCCACATACCTTGCTTGTTGGCCCTGATTATTCAGCCAACAGAAGAATTTCGAATAGAAATAGTTAACTTTTGGTTATTTTTTGAGTATGTGACGGTGTTTGTGGAATATCGAAATAGCGTATAACCTTAATGACGCAGTAAATAAGTTCAAAGCGGCCAAGCGGCCAGGTGTGAGTATTTTCTGTTGGGGTTTCGTACAGTAACATACGCTGCTTCACAGTTTCACGAAAGGCTTGCAGATTTTTGGTCCTCGCCTCCCATGGATATATCGTTGAATATCCGAATTTACAGAAAGCGACGAAAATAGCGTTGTGTTACAGGTCAATAATTAACATTAATACTGCGTTAATAAATATATGTTACTTTGAGGCAACGAGGGGATATGTGACTTATTCGCTGAGGGCGTAGCCCGAGGTGAATGAATCACATATCCCCGAGCCTCAAAATAAATTACTTATATCCCACATGGACGAGGATGATTTGAAAGACAATTGCAGAGATAACTTTTGTTCTGAAGATCTTTCGGAATGGATATCTAAAACGCTGAAGTAATACAATGGAGGTACGAACATTGTTAGTGGGATTTTGAAGAGGTATATTTAAATTACAAAGTAATTAGTTTGGTTGGTTTAATATGCTAAAACTTAGACTTAAAATGAAGATGAGAGCCCAGCTCAAAATTCGGAAATGTAATGTCATCACACTCAGGAATTAGACAGAAACACACGAATAAAGTTTACCTGAAGTTCACTGACGTTTCGTTGTCGACGCGCAACATTTTCAAAGTAATTAACAGATCGAAATATAGTTTTGTAAATATAATTAGCTTAATATTTCGATCTGTTAATTACTTTGAAAATGGTGTGCGTCGGCAACGAAACGTTAGTGAACTGCAGGTAAACTTTATTCGTGCGTTTCTGTCTAATTCCTGAGTGTGATGACATTACATCTCCGAATTTTGAGCTGGGCTCTCATCTTCATTTTACGTCTAAGATTTCTGCCCGGTAAATCTTTAGTGAACATGCTAAAACTTGGTAAACATGAGTGGTAAGTCAGACGAGATTTCTTGAACACAAAATTAGTGTCGAATCGAATCAGACGGAACAGGTCATAAGTACATAAGTTCTCTTCTTACGTACCAAAGGGTTAGTTTAGAAGATGAAGAGTCTGTTTCAGACGTTTCACAAAGAACCAAGGTTTGCTTCATGAATGGCCAGCAACAAAGGACTTTAAGGTAGACGATAGCGTTTCCCAAGCTAAGTCATGTGCTTTCAATGTAAGCAACTGCTCAGTTGTATTTAAAATGTGAGATATTTCACACATGTTTATAACACTTGTTAAAATGTGTATTGTTGAAGTGTGCCCAGAGTTCCTTATCTTTTCTTTTAAATTAGAAGGAGGCTTAGGAGTGGCGCGAGGAATATTACAATGGAATATTTAGGGGAAATATTAGGAGGGAATATTGGAGGGGAATATAAATTCATTATACCATTGTTTTCCTTCATTGTTTATGGCCCTGCATGCCACGAACCTTTTAGACAGTTGATTGACAGGAACTTTGAATATATTCACCCCAAAAGAACAAAGGAAACCGAGCCATGTAGAATATAAAGCCGGTTAAAGACTTCTTTTGTCGGCGAGATGGTTATCAGAGCGTTGCACTAAATTTCTTGAACGGGTATACAAAAAGTGACTTCCCAGACGTCCAGCAAATGTTAATGGTTTTAGGTTCGCTGGGGGTGTAATGCATATTGTTAAGGTAATCAGATCCTGAAGCGAAAATACACGTATTTTTTGCGACGGCAATGCACAGTAGCATTTGATCTGGGAAGTGCTTGTTATCAGAATGCTTAGCACCGTTCAAACAAATCTCTATGGAATTATGAATAAAAAGCGTAGGTATCGATAAATTGTTTGCAGGCTCCTCAGTACGTTGCTTGTGTACCAAGGGGCCTAAGTCAGAGATCATATAAAACTGGAGGGGGTATGGAGCAGAAAGTTCGGGTGAGATGGAACTCCGCCATTCTGAGTAAATTGGAGGGAGGTGGGGCAGATTTCTCTTCTCCAGGCCCTTTTCCGTCTATTCCAGAACCTGGAAATCGAACAACTGAAGTTTAGGGTACTGTTTCGTGTTTGTTTCCCATTACCTGAATAGTCGAAAACCGCTTCTCTGGTTATTAGTCGACGATTATATCTATTATTGCTTTAAATGTTTTCCATTCTTTTTGAAAAGACAAAAACAAGAGGCAAAAGTAAAGTTGCCTATGACCCTGACCATGAACTTTTCATCCGGGCATGTTTGTTTTGCCCCCGAACTTATCCAATATGGCGACAATTTTTCCCGCGCATGCAGTTGAGCAACATTTTGCGCCAACACCGCCTCTAGTTAATATATGATCTCTATGGCCTAAGCATAGACGTACGGGGTGGGGGGGGGGAGGCAGGGGGGCCAACTGCCGCCCAAAAAATTTGGAGAGGACCAGATTCGGGCAAATAGCTCAGGTAGAATTGGGAAAAATAAATTTCTAAGCGTGATTAAAACAGAAAAATTTTCAAAAATCAATAACGATGAACAAGAGTTTGGATATTAGCGTGCATTCAGGTTGCCATATGTATATACCGTGTACAGTATGTAATTGTTATTCCTAGGTTTTTTCTAACTAAACATTAGAGCAGAACGATTCTGCCCCCCAAAATGATTAGGGCCCGTACGCCTATGGGCCTAAGTACTGTTTAGAATATGGGCGGTGGTGGTCTATCGAATGTAAAGGCACGAGTGGAAGGAGAGTGGTTGTATATGCGATACAACACCGATAGGAGTATTTAATCATAAAGTACTTCGATACGAATACCTGGAAACGTTCATGTTCTTCAAAAATGGAGAAAATTGCAACAATTGTAGTCGAAAAATTAGCAAGAAAAGTTTGTGTATATTGTATCACATTTACAAGAACTCATCAAACTTTAATTTTCTTCTTCGTGAATTGTTAATGAGTATTATATGTCTTAAAATCATATTTATTTTTATTTATAATATTTGGTAGTGCAAGATGCAATATACCTCAAAGAACCTTCAAATGTTTGCCAAGCGTCAGTTATCTCACAGGCTGTTGACACTTAACATGGCATCAAGGCAAAATCAAATAGTCTGAAAATCAAATAGTCGGAAAATCAAATAGTCTGAAATTAAGAATGAAAGCCATCTAAAATCGGCCACGAAGGGGTAAAGACTGAGTGGATGCTCCGAAGAAGAATTGAAGTGAAGGAGAAAAGTGAACTCTGGGTTCCACAATTATATTATGCCATGATTTAAGTAAACTCTATTGAATTTTTGTGATTTGCTTTGCGATTTGGAGGTTAGGTATAAGCTGTAGACTGAGGGAACTTGGATAAAGCACTCAAGTTAAACTGGCTTTTTAGCAATTTTCCCAAGCAATGCTTGCGGTCTTAGCTTCTATGTTTCATGATTTTAAACGCGAGAATGATTATGTAACTAGGTAGTCTTGTCCAACTGTAATTGGTGACATTCAGTCATTCTTCCATTCATTTATTCATTCATTATTGAATTATTTATTTAATATTTATTAATTAATTAATTATTTTTTTGTGATTCTTTGGGATTTCCTCCGTGATCCGCCGTCCGCCGTTGCGCGTCCGTATTTTATCTACACCAATGGTATAAGAATAGAATACTGCGTAGACAGTGATGAATTAGGTAAAAAGTTTAAAGGTTGATAGCTGCCGCGACTGATCTCAAAGAATTCCACCGTTTCAAGTAAAGGCCCTTGGTCAGAGAAAGGAACGCGTTCAAACCCCCTGGTACCCGGGTGGACGCGAGGTTGTTATCACCCTTGATATAGGCTCGCACCCAGGCCATGCAACGGGCGGTTCCCTTGGAAGGTGAGGTGTAACCGTGATACTGAAATATCAACCAAATAACTTGTATGATATTAGCTTTTGCCTTTCGTTGTTCTGAACGGCGTCAAAGCTTTTTTATCAATCATCGCTAATCAGTGACTCGTGATTAAATTATAATCAACTGACAACTTGCCTCTAGGCATTGATGGGACTTCAATATGAATAAAGACCACTCACAAGATCAACGGGAGAGAATTTTAAGAAACATTTGTTCTAACAAAAAATCTTTCGTAAACCAGAACGATCCAAATCTGTCGAGGAGAGTTTGTAGTGGGAGTAAGGTTTCACGTACGTTCGACCGACTTTCATACTTTTTCTCAAAACATTGGGATGTTTTTCTCGTGTTTTGAAACTATTTTTTGATGTTTTGGAATCAAAAGAAAAAGAACCCTTGCTCTTGTGCAAAATATCAAATTATACGCAAGAAGGGTAAGGTTTTAAAGTTTGCTGAAAAGAAAACGAAGGCGAAGCGAAGCTTTTTAAAGGTGTTGACTCCTTGGATGTTCTCATTCAATTACATGACATTCCTTCTAGTCTATATTTTTGGGAATATAAGATTGAAAATTGTCGAAATTTAAGAAAGTTGTCGTATGACAGAGATCATATTTTCAAATCACACGCTTGGAACTGACTTGTTTTAAGTTTTCGTGAATGATGATCTGGAGCGACATGACAACAAGAATAAACCAAGATTCTTTTCGTGATTGACTTTGAGTTTGTTTCATCCCGGTTCATACAAAACGTTTTGCGACTGTTTATTTTTACACTTAAGGTTGCTTGGGTTATGTGATCTAGGCCAGTGGTGGCGCCAGGGAATTCTCGACGCAGGGCTAACGTCCCCGACGGGGGGCTAAACCAAAAGGGCTAAGACTACTCTCCCTTTGTGATTCCCTAATTTGAAGGTCGAAAACACGTTATTTTTCGCAAGAATAATCGCAACAACTGACTAGAAGCAGTTTATTTTTAGATTTGACATAAGGAAGGGTCTGTTATCTTTCTTGGTTAAATCTGTAACGAGTATCCATAGTTTATACAATATACAAATGTGCTATCGTCAGTGTAATTCTTCGACAAATTGTTAGTTTTTCCCCGGCAGAGAGCTACGGTTTCCCGACTGGGGGCTGTAGCCCCTTCTGCCGCCCCTCTGGCACCACCCCCGATCTAGGTTTAAAACCGGGTTAAACTACACCTTTTTTCAATTGAATTCAGAAATTTCCAAAACGATTTCAGATATTTCCAAATGATATTCAGATTTTCCATATGGATTTCAGATGTTTCCAAATGATATTCAGAAATGTCCAAAGGGATTTCAGACGTTTCCATATGATATTCAGATTGTCTAAGTGAATTTCAGACATTTCCAAATAATCAGAAATGTCCAAAGGGATTTCAGACGTTGCCGTATGATATTCAGTTTGTTTAAGTGAATTTCAGATATTTCCAAATGATATTCATAATTTCTAAATAAATGTCCTTACCACTATTGACAATTTGTTGATGTGCAGAGAAACATGCAACGTGGTCCTTACTCTCTAATATCGCTTGCTGACCGAGAAAAGAATTGTCAGATTAACTAATAATAGTGGAAATTGGCGAGAGCTTGCCAAACCGTTGGGGGTAAAATACAAAACTGCGTATACCTGGATTCGCGCTGATGCTGAACATCCAAAACCCAAAGGTGGACGTCAGAAGAAGCTAATGGATGATCAAATAGATGACGTTGTGGCCATGATCGAAAGGGACCCTGGTTTAACTTTAAACCACTTGCAAGAGAGAACACAACAAGCATTTGGAGTTCACCTTAGTAAATCAACTATCCACAACTACTTGAATGGGAAACTCATAACCCTGAAAAAGGCACATGCTATTCCTGCAACAATGAATTGTGACGCCAACAAGGAGCTTCGGCGCCAGTATGTTGCAAGAATTAGTGAGTACATGCGATAAGGCAAGATGATTATTTGGATGGATGAAACCAATATTAAACTTTTCTGTAGAAGGTCTCATAGTCGCGCACGTGTTGGTGACAGAGCAGTTATGCCGCTACCAACGTCTAAAGGACCAAATGTTCATGTTGTGTGTGCAATATCTGCATATCAGATGATTCACAGTACAGGACGTCGTGGAGCTTTTAAATCTGATACAGCAAAAACTTGGGTTTTGGAGATGCTACAGAATCTTCCGGCTGGAGTAAGAGTTGACTCCGTAGTTGTCGTCTGTGACAATGCACCTTGTCACTCCAAGTTTGAAGAATGTGTAAATGACTACCCAGGGTTAATTATCTGTCGTTTGGGACCGTACTCTCCAATGCTGAATCCCGTGGAGATAATTTGGAGCAAATGAAAGCCGTTGTAAGACAGCAAATGCGAGTTCCGCAAGTTGAACTTCCTGCAATGGGTGTACAACGTCTGGCTTACGTCGAAGGACTAATTGATAATGCTATGAGATAAATCGCTGCACGAGATATTGTAAATGCATGTCAACATACACAAGACTTTTTCCAGCGTGCGCTTAATTTAGAAGACATGGACGTAGGGGCGTAATGCTTCTGCTGTTTTATTTTATTAACCTCTTTAATATTGTTGTGCGATGTATTTTGTGAATTGATATGTATAATAAAACAAGTGTCTGAATTTTATTAGTATTCTAAAATGCATTTGGAACTATCTAAAATTTATTTGAATTATCTGAAATTTATTTGGACATTTCTGAATTTGAAATGGATTTATCTTAAATTCATTTGGAAATTTCGGATTTTGATTTGAATTATCTGAAATTCGTTTGGAAATTTCTGAATTTCACTTGAAATATCTGAAATTCAATTGGAAATTTCGGAAATTGATCCGAAAAAGGTGTAGTGCACGTATTTAATGCAATCGCAAATGCAAATACAAGTAAAATTTTGTGTTAACTGGTTTAAAACAAACGTAAGTATAAGCAACGACAAAAGAACTTCTGTTTTCGGATTAGGGTAGCTCTTTGGGATCATTTACACGATATGATTGTCGTATACGATTGTTTGTGCTGACCGGGAGTGTCGTAATGTATCAAAAGCATAATTCCTGCTTTCGATTCGCTCACTGAAGTGGCAATACATCCAGAACACTTCAATGAATTAATCGGATACATGAGAACGAACAATCATATACGACATTCGCATTGGGAGCCCTCGGATCTTGAACTCATGCTCGCGCTAACGTTTATCTATCGTGCTTTTTGCCTATCCTTGCTGCTTGCGTTGTCCCTCAGGAATGTCTGCTTTTTCTTATCCTTTGTTTTGGCTTTGAGCTCTCGGGTTTCTTCAGTCGTATGAATCGAGTTTATAAGTTGTGATGCTATGGTGCTTTTATTCCACAAGAACCGTTAGTTTTGGGTGAAGTAATTTCATCGGAATGCTCTACAAATGGACCATTAAATATCTGCTTTCGCTTGTTGAGATTTGCCTTTGCATTATTAAAACTAAGCTTGAAGCCTTGTACTCTCCAGTCAGCGGTGTTCGCGTTCGCATGAGTCACGCGGAAACACGCGGCTTTTTTAAAGGATCAGCCGACGTCGGGTGTGGAAGGTTTGAAACTTCTGATTCTAACTTCTGGAGTTAACTCGGACACTTTAGGGTTTATCCGTCCTTGGTAAGTTAAATGTAGTTCGTTGTCATCCGATCAGGATTTCAAACGGTAATTTTTTGTTAGAGGTTTCCTTTCGTGACGAATAAAATCACAGTACTTATTGCACTCTGTTAGCCTCAATGCACGTGTATTGAGTTTTACTTAACGAATTAATTGGTTAAATGGCTGATCAACTATCGTTAAGCATGTTGTTGTTCTTTGACTTATTTGCTAATTTGTTGCTACACAATGCGTGTGATACTTTGTTGTATCTAGTGTCGATGATTATTTTGTTCCGCGCTTTAAGTTTCCAAGTAATTGGGCATATGCGTCTTTTCGTAACCACCGCCATCTAAAACTCGAATGAGTTTGTTTACAGTCACTGTTCGTCTTGGGAAATACCGAATGTGGAGACAAGCAAATCATGTGAACTTCGGAAATATCACAGCAGCTTCTTAAATATCTTTCACAACAACTTTTCTTCTCGTGCATCTTGACTTTATTTCAACCGTCAGTGTTCTACTTTTCAGACAATTCGTAAATCAGATTTTCATCTACTCTATGTAAACTTATACATTTACGCAAAATACGGCCACAGTTTTTATTCTTGCCGCAAGCAGACCACCAGCGAGAGTAGACAAAGAAAGAGATGCAATTTTACAACATCTTTGAGAGCAACTTAGCTTGGCATGTTCGAAATTAATAGCTATTGAAACAGGATATGGTTACCGTTGGTGAAAACTCTGCCATACACTGTATTTTTAAACTTACTCATGTTTGTATCATAAGTTTACAATAATTGTGGCATTAAATCTTTCACTGAGGGAGCTCTTCCCTTGACAAGTAAAACTGTCTGGCATTAGCCAGAGTATAATAGTAGAAGCCTTATCTTGCTGGGAAAGAGTCAATGATTTTAGTGGTTAATTAATATTACTCAGTTGCCTAGCAAGGTTGCCTGGAGGCAAGTTTTACATTGGGACCTTTCCAGTTTCTCTTTGTGGCTTAAAACACACCAGAGCCTTTCCCTAAACACTTTCAAGTTTGCAAGAAGCAAAATGGTCCAAATCTGGCAAAATAATGGAACAGTTTAAAGTCACCCTCTGGCTTCCAGATAACTGAATGGTCCCTATTTTATGTATAATCCTGGATATTTTATCGTTATAGTACCTTAGTATACCATAAGTTGGCACCCATCCAATTACAGTTCTGGGGCATTTATCCCTACCTGCTTATCTCTCCTTGTTACACCTCTGATATTACTGTTTATTTTCCATGTATGCATTAACTAATTTTACTGTTAATCCCTGGCACATGTGAGTGGTGACCAAGTGATTTGAAAGAAAGAAAAATTTCATACTGTAGATAAAAATTATCATAATCCAAAATTTAAAAAAGGCAAGGTCTGCCTCTCTTGTGTGTGTTCAAAGGCCATTTTCAAATTGAAAAGCAAGTTTACTTGTTTATTTACATGCATTTTGATAGACTATTGCCTCTGCATTTTAACCATTTTTCATGAATGTTTAATTTGCTTGTAATGTGCTGTATGCTCATGAAGAAAGGATCTATGGTGTTTAGCAAAGCTGTCATGGAGTGAAGATTTTCTCCAGGAAATTTTAATTTTTTACAGTCTCTAGGCTTCTACTTTTAGCAAAGGAGTTTTGCTTCATTTGTTTTCACTGGAAAGTCTCTTCTACAATTTTCACTGTTTAAATTCTGAATATAAGAATGCAAGTCCTGCTGAGGTTTTACATACACAGGAAAAATCTCCATTATTACATAGGAATTCTTAGATTAGTTGCAGAAGCTTTCACAAAAGGCAGCAAACATAGAAAGTTTTGCTCTACTTGCCAGTGAAAATGGCATTAGAGATGACCAATTGAATAGTTGCTTATAATAAGGCAAATAAATATTTGGAGCTTGTAAGTCAGAAAAGCATATCTGATTATGAACTTTGACTGTTCTTATGAGTATGATGTTTGGTTGTTAAGACATACAGTGTAGTTGTGTCCCTACCTTGGATTTTGGAAAGTACCTTGCACAAAGCTAACTGTAGGTTAATCTCTGTGGTGGTGTTCACACATATGTATATGTGTAAAATCTATATGCAAAGGTGTATGTAACACTACAGTGTATAAGTAAGTGGGTTGCATGTAATGTCAAGGTGGCCATATTAGTGATACTTTAGCAACATAATCTTGTTGACTGCAGTGCCTCAGGGCCCTGAGAGAACATGAGTGTGCAGTCCGTGGGTGCATAAGATACTTGTTAATTTAAATGTGTTATATCTATTTATCTATGTGTTTGTGTATGTTTTTGTTTATGCACTCAGATATGTGTGGCATATTCAAATACACATAAATTGAAATATGCCAGTGTAGTTAATTCGTGAAACAGTAATAGCTTTGAAGTTGCTACATGTAACAAATTTTGTTGACTATGTCGATATTGAAACACTTTTGGTGTGGCACACCCAAACATATGTGGGTGTGGTAGCGTGGGTGTTTTGTTTTTGTTTTTTTATTGGAAAATATATAGTTTGCGTATCTCTTTTATTACCAATTTCTGGAACCTTGTGACACCACAGTGACAGCAGAAGTGGTCTGCCACACCTGGCAGTGTTCTGATGAATAATTTGTTTTGCCAATAAGTCATTTATTAATAAAGTCAAAATTGTTTGTAAGCGTTTTGTGAGAAGGCTCCCCTACCCAAGATCCTAACCTGAAAGCAAAATGCCAGACCAAAAAAAAATTAACTTCTGCAGGGCCAGGGCTATGTTGACGTATTTCCATTTCTAATCATGCATGATGAATGCTGTCAGTAATTCTCATTAGAAATTACTCGGAATCACCTAACAGATGCAAAACAGGTACTTTGGTTACCCATAGTTATGATTTAAAATTTCAATACCTTTTTTAAGCAAAGGTTAACGGTGGCAGCTTCCCCCCGTGCAGGCGCCGATCAAAATAGAGCAAGGCCTTGGGTCAATGTGTCCCGCGGGGTCCCATGAATTCTATTAACTAGATTACAAAATTACTACAGAATTTGAAATTTGTTGTATCGTGTAACAACGTTGTGAAACACAACGTACAGCTTGCAAGGAGTGAAGCAGATTATCAAGGTCCGCAGATTTTGTATGAAAAGAGAGCAATCGTTACAGACGGTGGCGGATTAACACTATGGCAAGCCCGGCGCTTGTTACAAACTGGTTGTGATAGTTCCAGTCTTTTCGTTAAGCAGGTCAGCAGACAAAACTCTGTCGTTCATTAATAGTTTTAGCCGGTTATGTAGATGAGTTCTGCTAAAAGTGGTCTACGCATGTAGTTTCTCAGGTTCTATAATTAAGTTTATTATACATTCAAGTTTCATTCTTGTTTCTTGTTGGTCAACATTCACAAGTTAATTCTTAATGTCCGGAAGCCGTGACATAATTTCCGCCGAATATCGTGAATTATTCGACGGAGCTGCCCCCTCCCCCCCCAAAAAAAAAACAAAAAAAAATTATTGGATGACGTAACCAACTCAAAGCCGCGAAAATAACAAAACATTAAAAATGGCCTGCAGCAGTTTGGAAAGTTAATCGCACGAGTCTTTTTACTGCAAATCTTTTCTTGTATCTATCGCTGTTCTCAATGTGTAATAAAATATCATGCTAAGCCTCATCCAATAAATGGTTATACCTATTCGTACATATATATTTATGTATATGTATAAACTGTTAGTCGTACCCAAATCTAAGCAAAGGGCTCCGCCGGTTGTTAATCCGCTCCTGGTTAGAGATGAGGAAGCCGTGTGCCTTGGGTATTGCAAGGCGCGGGGCCTCCTCTCAAGCCGACAAGGGTAGGGCCCTGGACCATGGCCCACTTGCCCAAGGCACTAAAACTACCGAATCCCCTTGATCCATGGCAGTACGTCATTTTTCGTCATGACCCGTTATGGATTGTCGTTTCTTGCTGTTCAAACTATGTTATGATTTCTGTACTCTGAAAAACTCTGCGCTGCAGACGGGACTGCAAAGAAACGCACAACTTTTTATATATGCTTGCCAGGCGCTCTTACCTTTGGACCGTTAGAACTGACTTGCAAGAGTAAGGTGACTGTGCGGTTTTAGGTATGGAGCTCGGACCTTTTTTCTGGGTACCGAAGTCTAAACACAGCTTGAAAACAGCACGGAACAACACTTCAAGAACATCCAGCTGCTATTTCTCACGTAAATAAAATCTGACTTTAGACTTATTGGCTTTCAGTCCAGTAAGTCGTTGCCCGAATGACTCGACTGAGGTTTAAATGCTGTAACCTTACCATCTGAGCTCCAGGGGATCAATGGTTAGAGCGCTTCTCTACAGTTTTGGGCAAAACGGCTGAGACAATTTCCTCAAAGTTTACTGTTGGTGTACACCGGCCATCCCTCCATTCGATGTTGTTGCGTAGAGCGACCCATTTTTGAAAGCATCAGATACAGTCTGGAGCGAGGAATGTAAGTTTGTGACCTCTAAAGGTTGGTTTTAACCAACATTTTTCCAGTTCGATACTAGTCTCGTCAGGTTTTGTCCAACGTAGTAGGTTGTCATACATCGCTCTACTTTGTGAGAGGTTAAAGAAACGTAACTTCTCACGAGCTTTGAGGCATCGCGCTACGTTGAGGTTTCAAGCTATATTTTTTACGGCTTGTGCCACTTTGGTGGAGAAAACATGCGCAAGACACAGATTTAAGTCGGAGCGGCCTCGTCAAAATTTGCTCAGTGTCTTCTAGAAACTGATCAAAACGTTTAATCGAAATTTTTGACAACTTTTATCCAAATCTGATTGTTTTTCATGAATATAATGGAATGATATGAAGTGTTGCATCTTTTTATTTAAGTGGTTAATTAGTAAATGTTCCAAACATCTGTTTCCCTCCATTATTAATTTCTGTTGTAGAGAGAAACCAAAGGTCACCAAATATGATTCCTTTTCGCGTGAAAAGCTTAAGTCCACCATGTTCCCCATCGTCGGGATATTCTTACATGTACCATGCTGTGGATGGTAGGGCACCAATTGTAGTGGATGCACCAACTAGTGATTTCAGTAACGATGAATTAGCATTCTGTTCGGTGGTGGATATCCCATGGAATGGCAGAAGTTCTAAATCTAGAGGAATTGGTGAGTTATGAGATGGCGTCTAGTTTTGTTTACGTTAAGGAAGAGCTTTTTTTTAATAAACGAAGTCGTCGAGCCAGTCAATACTAAATAACCAACGAAGTTTGGTAATTAACTAATCAAAGATATGTATTTCTTTTACTTTTTAGCGATTAATGCCCTCAGGATGTGTTTCAAAATGTTTTGTTTACAAATGATGAGTGGGCGTGAAGCCGACGTTCCGTAAAATTGTTTTAAAAATTTTAAAAAAAATATACGTGAAAACAATTTTGCGAGGTGTATGCTAAAACAATTATTCACCTCCACTTCGGTGAATAATTGTTCTTTACTCATGATACAAGTTGCGTTCAAATAGATTGAAGAACTGTTTGCGTACAAATAAGGACGATTCCGTATAAAATATAAAATTATTAATCAGGCAATGGTTTTTTCTTTCCGTTTTTTGAAATGTTATCAAGTATCACAAGCTTGTTTATGACATGACCGATGTATGTCACACTAACACAAGATGAATGCCAGTTTTTAACTTATTTCATTTTTGATATGAATCATTCCATGCCGTTTTTTTCAATGTTGTTTGGTATCGTGGAGCCGGTACTTCAAAAGCACTAATCTTTGACTACCAGTATATCTTTCGTTTAGTTCCGTATATTTTTGTTGAGCAAACGCGTTCGAGGTAAAGTACACGACACGATGTGCGGGTGGGTACTGCTCTGGGACAGGTTAAGAAGCTCCAGGAATTTCATCTGTTAGAAAGCTCTTGCAACGACTGATAATAAGTTGTAATAAAACGTAGTACCATATAAAATAACCTTTCCAAATCCACATAATGATTTCATAATCTTTCGTGTTGCTTCTTCGGCAATGGTGCGGACGCCCACTGAGCTACTGTATGTATAACGGAACGGCAGGAAGACCCCCAAAATGTGTCTTCAAACTGATGGCTTCAGTTATGGGTTCTTGTTTTCATGGCACAGAACACTGGCCGAAATTGCAGGGTGATTATTATCAACGACCAATCAAATGTCGCTTAATATCCTCTTGAACTGTCCGTTTTATGGAACGAAGCGATTTCTGGATAATCCCTTGAAAACTTGACTAGAAAACCAAAATAGTGTTTGACATTTGTGAAAGTATTTCAGCAATGCGATGGATTATGGACTTATACTTTTAAGCGAATGCTTCCTGAATCCCAAGTTCGGTAATGAAAGATAACCATATTTGTAAATAAAGAAGAAACTATGTATATAGATTTTGAACAAGGTATTTGCTGAAAAGTCTCATCAATGGCCCACAATTCTGTTAGAAACACAGGTCTGTGGTCGCTGCCATTAGCAGAAGGACCCATAAATTTCAATGCTGACGCTACTTCTCGGAACTCAAACGTAATCTGGCCACGCGATCCAGTTATGCAGAGGTCAGTGGATTCATCGGGTCAGTGGATTCATCGTTTAAAATGTTCCAGGCGCTCCCACAAACGACGTATTACTTCCAACGAGAGATCGCTTCTCGCGTCTAAAACTGTACAATTGTATGTAGACGTCAATTCAAACTGTGAAGAGGAAAGCTGTAGAAGTATTTTCAACCGAATTTGTAATCTTTTTTAACATTAGTGGAAAATTGTCGCGATAGTAGACGGCACGAGATGGAAAGCGGGCCGCCCATTTTGACTGGCTACTGGCCTTCATCACGGCCTTGCTCAACCGTTGTCTTGCATTTGTTTTACTAGTAGGCCCTATTAAAATAGATAGTGACTTGTACTGTAATCTTTTGCTCGTAGTTAACCTGTCTTGATAAAACGAAGGAAAACAGGGTTTCAAAAAGATTTAAATTCGGTAAGTAGAGAGTTATGTGAGGCGGTTTTCGAAAAAACCGAAACCGAAAATCGTCGCGAAGAAACCGATAAAATAGACATAACCGATCTTTCTCATTAACTAATTTTTTGTGGATCAAAAGAAATCAAGAATTGTGGATTTACTTCATGAAGCGATAATATTGTTGAAATCGTAGTAGAATATTTGACGTTTATTATTTATACATCATAATTTGAAATTTTATGAATTTAATACATGTGCTTTTGATTGTGATATCCGAAACATTAACCTGACGTTTCAGTGATTGTACTGATGGTCCGACAATGCGCTACTCGCGTCGAATCAAAATTCATGTTGAATGCAAAGTCGACTAAATCAAATCGCTAAATGCCGAATCGGCGTGAAGGAAACCGACAAAACCGATCTCTAAAAAAAAATCGATCTTTTCCGGTTAACCGATTAACTGCCTCACACAAGCAGAGAGCTCTTAGCTACTTACTGTATTTCAAAGTAACATGTTCAGCATTGGTCAGATGCGATTATAACTTATTTAACTTTGCCTAGCTTGATTCTGTAGTACGAATATTCCGTGTGACCCACTGAGTTACCGAAAGACTAGTTCGATACTTGCAAAATAAACTTCGGTTTCCACCAATCGTGTGGCTGGGAATAAGGAGTCGGCGTTCTTGTCTTTTTAGGGTTCAGTGATCTGACCTTATGAAAGTTAATCCTGTGCTGTCCTTAACTAACTCCTGTCGCACTGATTCATTTTGCTTTTGTTACAAATTTCTCTCTCGTAGACCAAGAAAGACTGAAGGCAGCTGGCGATTCTTTTGAAATCATTGCTAAACGAAATGGCATAAAGGTTACAAATCCAGCAGATAAAGAAAATAAGAATGGTAAGGCGAACAAACATCTGACACATCAGTTATTCGCACGAGGTTTGCTTGTGTTGGTAAGTCAGTTGATGCTGAAGTTTTTGCTGCCACTTCAATATTCTCATAGATTAACGCCCAGATTAGAATCATTTAGATTTTGGACAAATAAACCGACAGGTAATCAGAAATATCCCGACTTCTAATAGTTCTCGTACTTCGAACCACAGTGGCGTAGCCAAGGTGGGGGGGGGGGGGGGGGTTGGAGGGGGACGTCAACCCACCCATAGCTACAACGAACTTGAGTTTCCAGTGCAGTAAGGAGTTCATGATCATCACAAAACAATATCACAAGCTTTGATTTGCGAGCTTGAAACCACTCTCGGTGTCGCTATAAATTGCTCATACGTACTATCTAAAGTGCTGAAGTTAGGATGTGAATTTATTGGTAGCAGGCTATCGAGCAGACGTTAATCACTGACGAATGTCGATTGTCTGCAAAAGTCCGCTTTATAGGCCACTGAGTATAGTCTGCGCGAGAACCAGCCGCCCGTGATGCTCTTACGCTCTATATCACTGACAATTTAATGAGCATTACTGCTGACATTATTTTGGGTAAAAACGTCACCAAAATAACCATTCTTTTTCTGCAGCAAAACATTCTTCCTGACGGTGTTTGATGGTGTTACCGTCAATTGTATTTACCCGTGTGTGCTCCCAGAAGACTAATATGTCCTTCTTCTTTTTTAGGCATGAACTTGGCATTTTTAAACTCTATGAACGTTTCAAGCCATATACTTTCGTACTCCTTGTCGATTAAAATACCCAGATACGATGTACGGAGATTAATCTTCTTAAACATCCAGACTTTCAAATTAAACCCTGCTTTTTGAAGTTCAGTGAAATATCTGGAGGCTGGAGCCCCCAAAGCTGGCTTTATATTTAACAATTACACAGGTGATTATTTGAAAGAAAGTAGTGAACTACCGCTTCTAAAATCTCTTCGGTAACATTTACAAAGATAGCCGCCATCTTGATTTTGAGCCTTCACTGTTATATTTACCTTTAGTGATTATCGAGATTTAAGACGTAGTTTTCTGGCCAATCACTACTTGAGGTTTTCGATAATCACCTGTGTAATTATACTAAGAGATTGTACATTTTTGGGCGTGTGGAAAATTTGTAGTGGCAGGAGCTCTTCGATAATGAAATCCTCCCAAGAAAAATTCCTGGCTAAGCGCCTGTCGAACCATAGTCATCATAATCCTGATCAGTTAATAATTTTCTAAGATTATAACTTCTGTCCCTGCTTTAGTATAAATTTTGAAGTGGTAAAAAAGTCAGACTATGTTAAAAAATTAAAAACTAAATGAAACAGTTTCGTGGGATACAACTAGCCATTTACATTAGGAATTGCTAATATTTACTGGCAGATTCAGGGGGGTGTACGGTGACCGATGCCTGCCTTGTGAGCTTAAGTTACCAGTTCAATAACATGCTTTTCTTTTAGAAAACACCGTGGAAATGAATCCTTCGGATTATTTTGAGATTTTGGCAAAACGGAATGGAATCAAGGTATCAAGCCCTGATATTAAAAGTGAGACCCCCAAATCTGGAAGTGGTACGTATATGATACACATTTGTTCATCTATTGTACTCGACTGCGAACCTCCTCATTGGTATTCGGAAAATTTAGGTTTCAGTCAATGTATAGGGCTAGAAGATAATTTTAAACCTTATTTAGTAACCAAGGGCATAGTAAACCCATTTTGATTAGGGGGGTGTCCACCTTAATTTGCCCGACTATTGTGTCCTTTCAAAAATTGGCCAAATTTAATTGGATGCGCATTCAGGTCATGTATGGCCCTGTTCCCTAAGTTCATATGTTCCCTTGACCCTGCATCACTAATACGTGGGTTAAGTATAAACTAATACTGAAAAGGGATTTTGACCTACCTGCCAAACTAAATTTTGTCCGAATTGCTATCTATTTTTTTCCCGAATTTTCTGGGGTTTTTCCACATACTTTAGGGGGGGTCACACCCCATAAACTACGCCCCTGTTAGTAACGCTCTTCATAGGTTGTTTAACCCTTGAAGGAGAAGTAGAATAAACATCCTGTGTGTTACAACAGCTAAGAGTTCGTACAACAGCTGTTGAAACTTCATACTCTAGCACGATGCTCCAGCACAGGCTTTCATATGAGCGCAGCTTTCTTCTGGTGCCCGAATCGCAGGCGCCTTGGCAAGGGCACTGACTGAAAGGGGGTAACACCATTGAACATCAAGAAAACTGGAATAATATCTCTTTACACCTGGCCATGTGATTAAATGAAGCCAAAATGAAAACAGCCCTGTTGGTCCAAAATACCCATGTATTTCCTCGCACGCGGAAGAATCGGGCACGCAGGCAAAGTTGTATTAAAACTTCATTTTCATTATGGTTGGTTATTTTTGGCAAATAGCTAATTCTGCAGACATGATCATTTGATTTATAAGAATAAAAAATAAAACTATCAAAGAAAAACCGAACTTTAGGTTAGGTTTTTGGCAGAATGTCTTGTTTTATCGCGTAGGAGACTGGGGTGACGTATATATCGACCTTCATGTCGGCCTCCATGTTTTCTTCAGAGTTCAGTTTGCAGATATCATTCCAGTCTTTTTAGAATTCAATGAGTAATATCCGTTTATCGTGCTTGAGCTTGGGTACTAACTAGTCTGCAAATTAGGCTCAAACTGGCGAGGTTTAAATGCTCTGAATAACAGCACTCCAGAGGTCCAGAGTGCCTATCGAGTCTGAATAACGTGCATTTTGAGATCCAAACCTGAAAAACTGTTTTGAATCGTAAGTAACTACAGAACCTCAGTAGCTAGTGACATAGTATAGATCATTTTATTATTATTATTATTATTATTATTATTATTATTATTGTTATTATAATTATTAGAAGATAGTTCTGTTTCCAGTGGAGTATTGTCACCTACTGCGAAAGTTTTTATAACCAGAAACAATCCCTACGAAACGGTGAGCGTGAATACAAGCGACGAACAAGAGTTATATGAAGACGTTCGCGAATTTGATGCACCTGGTTTATTAACTGCTATCGGAGGGTACTGCGTGAATGGAGTGAACGTTCTTGAAGGCGACAAAAATGTTGATGCTCTGGAGATGTTTGAAATGATTTTAGAAGAGAAAAAGGAATTTGAGAGGAGGCAGGCTCAATTTTTTCAAGAATTTATAAAAAAGCAAAGCAACAGTAAAAAAGAAATAGAGACCTTGATGGCTGATAAACAAGAACTGCAGGAAACTGTTGAGGCAAGTATTCTTTGCTGAGTACTCGGAAGTCGTATGTCGTGGAGTGACAGATTTGTTGGTTAAGTTTGAAGGAAGCTGGACGTTTAAAGGGTGGGGACGATAAAAAATGTTTAGTCGAAGAATGACTTTTTTATTGACAATTTTTGTTGACATGCTTAGAAGGGAAAGCAAAGTAATTTAAACGTGTCTAATTCGAAACAACATAATGTATAACACTGGAAAAATATCCAACCAATCATCCGTCACCTTGTGATTTTTTGTGAAATTGAAGGAATTCACCAGCTTTCTCTTTCTATTTTTTGCGCAAAATGAAAATCAAGAAGCTCTGTTAAGACGTGGCATTATTTTGGCTGTCACTGTTGCATCTTTGAACCTAGTCATTGTTGCGTCATTGGCTTTTACCCAGCTTGTGACGTAAGTGACAAACATTTCATCTAAACTGTTTCATAGAGGTTCAGGCCGACGACATTAGATTTGCCTTTAATTTCTAAACTTCAGATGCATCGATGTGGTTCATTATAACTGTTGACTACTTCGTGTTCAATAAGGCATTTTGTTGCTGTTCAGGAGATCTGTATATTTGGAGGCCCAGGCAAATTGCATTGAAAGTGATACTTGTTGAAGTGAAGTCTGTGTTAAAATACCGTTAATTAAGTTATGTGCTATACTGTGGTGTGCAGTAGAAGTTCAGGGTAGTATACTGACAAAAATCGAGAAAACAATGTACTGACGTTTCGAAGATTATATTTGTGACCATTTTACAAACAAAAAATGGGAAAAATGATAAATTTAAACACTTTGCTCTGACGAAGGGCTTTCGCGCGAAACGTCAGTACCTTGTCCTCTCTTATTTGGCAGAGTACTTTCTTTAAACTTTTTCTACTTCACCTGAACTGAAACGAAGCACTCCATTTCTTGATTAAGGGAAGGACTTCAGAAAGCTGCCGTCGAATGGTTCAACCGACGGCGTAGTTCTGAACGGGTAGTATGTTCTCGTTGCCTTGCCATACAACCTGGATCGTTGGTTGTGTAATCAGGGATAGGCAGAGTTGTAACTAGTGGGGTGTGTGGAGGGGTGGGACTCCCCTAGTTGAAAAATCTACCTTTTTCAGGCAATTCATCCGACAAAACACAAGCTGTCTTAGGCAATTCGCCTAATAGTGCATGGTGATTTGTCGGACCAGACTGTTTCCTGGTATATGCAGCTTATAATGCAGTTCAAGCGCTCTTCGTTCTGCTGTCCAGTGCCCAATCGCCCGCAGATAGTTACCTTGTTGCTGAAGCCTGAGGACGAAGTTTGAGATTAAAGTAGCCTCATTGACGAGATCGAAAGCTATAATTCCAGAGCAACCACGATTTTCTGAAACCATACCCTTTTTAAGCAATTTCTTTTCAGGCTGGCAAAACCTCTACCATTACCAATATTTATACCTAAGCCACGTGACTGGTCACAAACGTCGTGTTATGCCGACACTTCTTCTTTGTGTACGTTGATACTACAGTTTAACAGTACATCGTCTTTCCTTAGGCCTTGACAAGTAGGTTGAAAGCCCTGACAGACGAAAGAGATGTCAGTCTTGAGCCGCTTGAAAAGGATCTTAGACAACAGGAGAGCATATCCAAAGTATTGTCCGAGAATATCGAAGCTATGAAGGAAAGAAACACGTTGTAAGTATTGTTCGCAAGGTGTTAATTTTTTAAATTGGGAAGATAGATGTCAGACAAACGATGCGATAATATCAATGATAGATCACTGAAACAATGATTGTGATGACCAAATTCGTGAAGAAATATTTGGGAGAACTACCTTTTGAAATGGATGTCGCGTGAAGGGTTTATGCGTTAATGATGCTTGAATATTCGATTTCTTTCAAACGATTTCGGCTCTTTGAAATCCAAAGATTTTGTTGATAAAGCTTGCCCCCAGATCGTCAGTTTATAAATAACAGCACTTTATTTAAACATGGTAACTAGAATTATAAATGTAAATTTCCTATAGGCCCATAATTACGTAACTAAGATCGCATACTGTCTGTTTCTTGATAATACTCAATAAATTCATGAAGAAAAAACAAAAGAATTCAAAATTCAACGAGTAATTGTAAATGTAATACAACCCCTGTTGTACGTAGACTTTCCGTGGTATTTTCTCGGCTAAAATTGTTGCAATCTTTGTTATTTTTGAACAACAAGAATATTTTCATCTATTCGTAACATAAGTACTTTACAACCTTTACGTTGGTGTTGTATAGGAAATACAATCACTCGCCAACCGCTCATACTTGTATGACCGATATAGCACCGCCGCTCATATTGTAAACAGTATTTAAACTTTTACCTTTTCCAACACCTAGAGTCTTTTTCTAGACTGCTCTACCCTGGACGTTCAACTATCACAAACATCTATTATTTATACGTTGTTTAAATGTGCACTTTTTAAAGGTTTGTAAAGAGACACGTCCGCAAACCTGATATGTTTTAGTAGAAACTTAGTCGAGTACTATTGCAAATACTGCATTCTGATTGGCTACGCTACTCGCTATCCGTCGATAGATAGCGAGTAGCGAAAATAGCTTCCGCCTCTCGTTTTTGTGAAGTTTCTGAAGACGAAATAGATTGCCTACTTGAAAGTGCAATCCCAGAGAAGACGAAAAATGTTCTTTGCTAAGTGTTTCTACTAAAACAATTAGATTATTCGCTCTCGATTTCTATGAGGTGATAGTTGACTCGGGCTTTACCCTCGTCAACTATCACCTCATAGAAATCTCGAGCTCATAATCTAATTGTTAATTAAAGGCTTTTAAGACAAGCGTTCTGTTGATAGGTTTGTAAGGCACTCCACGACCATCTGTCAAAGTAAGATTAAAGGGCTTCACCGTAGTGTCGAGAAAGTCCATAGGTCGATTAGAACAGAAATAGCCAGCCAAATTTGAAATAACAAATGTCCTTAATGTTTCCTTACTTTCTCTGCGTCGCCCTTAGGCTGAGCGATGAAATAGAAGTTATGACAGAAAAATTAATGGAACTAAAAGGAAAGGACGCCAGGTAGGCAATTTGGATAAATTGACCCACTAGTTAGCTGCACAAGTTGTCATTTCTTATTTAAAACCAAGTATCCTGATTGGCGGTTTAGCTGGTCTGTATTAGAATAAAACGTTTAACTCTTGTTTCAAAAACTAATTCATGAGGAAATACAAAAGAAAATCATACAAGTATCATGTCTTAAAGTGTGATAGGAGCACGCTTACTTTCCTCCAATTTTTCGGAAAATTACAACAGTAATTTTCAGTAGAGTCACAAAACGTCCAAGGTGGGCACGAACTGCCAAAATCGGTTTAGAAGCAGGGGAAGCATTTTCGACGAATGAGGAGGAACACCAATTTATTAGGGGCTGCATTGAAGTCCTGGGGACCTTGAACCCACTCTTGGTCATCTGCTACATTGTGTATATCTGCTTATTTAACCTTTTTGCAACCAACTTTTGTAGGTTAAACTCTGAGGTTGAAACACTGACACACAAACTAAATGAACACGAAAGAACTAATCTGAGGTGACGAATTTAACCTTTTATACGATAACTATCAGCATATTAAGCTTCTTCTAACATTACACCATCAAAAGCTAGTGAAATGTAATTTAAAGGGGTTTAACCACACGTTTGCAGATTGAGTAATGAGGTAGAAAGGATGACGCATCTACTTAAGGAGCTACAGAAGGAAAATGAAAGGTAACGGTTTTAACGTTTGACCGAAAGAGCACAATCAAGGAGATGGAACACTTTTCCCACCCGCTGGGGAACAAGATTGACTGTCCAAACAAAGCTTTTAATTTTATTCCAAGAAGGTCGTGTCTTTTATGTGTAATATTTGTTACAGGAAATGCATTTTCGGACGTTTTTGGGGCTCTTCTGTTTTCAGATAGTTACGACGTCTATGTAGTTGACTCTAGCTACCGCCAGAGGATTTTATTCGTCAGTGGGAGACCTATCGTTAGGAAAGTGTTAATTTTGTCTCCTTACCTTTCTGACTTTAGTGCATAATATATGAACGAAATAACACGTATTCAATTTACATTTAAATTATTTTATTTTATTTATTTATAAATTTACCTATTTACTTATTTATTTATATTATTTATTTGTTTATTTGATTATTATTTTACGTATTTGTCCATGTACGTATGTATGTATGTATGTATGTATGTATGTATGTATGTATGTGTGTATTATTTGTTTGTTTGTCTTTTAATTTATTTGTTTGGTTTTTTTCACTGTAATGTGAGCGGATTACCCCAACATGCTAGAGGCCCAATTACTGGGGATCCGAGGACCTACGATTTAATGTCGCTCTTTGAGAAGACGTGAAAGTCTTACCATTGGCTAATGTTGATGCAAAGGTAGTACTTTCACCTTAATTATTTTAAGACCATGAGTAGTGGTCTAAAATTATCCAATAAGGAATCGGATCCTTGACACAAAAAAATGATACAATTGACAAATAGTTTCTAAATTACTTATGTCACAGACAAGTAATCTATGAGTGGTGGTCGCTTTCAAGAAGTTCCGTTCAATTTGCTTTTAATCTATTCTTGTATAATGTTTCTAAATACTTCTTAAAACAAGAAGGTTTTAGGTGGGACATCAAAGTAATTGTAAAGATATGAATATGGCTTGCGAAACTACAGCAGATACACTTACTGTTTAGTGATGGAGCACTTCAGTCCTAAATGAAAAAAAACAAGCGCAGGCTTCATCATCTCTTCCAACGAAAGGTGGGCAAACAATGTTATGAAAAGGGGAACTCTAGTGAATCCTGTGAATTCAAAGTTTCGAAATTTGCTGATTTTGATAACACATTTATTTATTTCCATGAAATATTTAAACAGGGATGTCCAATTCAGTGCATAATGGTTTAAATGGAGCCCTGGTTACAAAATCCTGCTGTTAATGAACAAAGCAATAGTTAAAGTAAAGTAAATAATAGACTAAGTTCTTAATTGTTAGATTTGGGATGATTCTTCAGCTCTTTCTTGAATTTCAAGAAGCTAGTTTGTTTCGTAATTTTGATTTAAGCATGTTCTACGTTTTCGCTCCATTGAACTGAGCATTGATGCTTAATGGTCTTTGCTTAAGGAAGAAGAAGTAAATTTGTGTCATATCTTTATTGTGGAAGTCACGGGAATCGCTAAAATCATGAAGCAAATAAACAGACGCTAAGACATGGAAACACATACATTTCTGTTCTGATTTGCAACTTAACGGTAATAAACCGTTAGCGGAGCATTTGTACTTTGTTATCACATCAAAGACTAAACGATCTGCCTTATTAAAATGTATGTTACTAGTCAACTTTGTACTCGTTGCTGTCGTTGAAGGATTTTTTTTACCATACCTGTTGTTAGGTTGAACAAGGAGAAAGCAGTTATGAAACAAGAACTAAGGAGGTACGAGAGAATGAATAGAAGGTAATGCGTCGGATATTTTGCTCTCAAAATGTCATGAACTATACTCAATCTTATTACAAAATTTGAAACCATCATTCAGTAGCTTTGTTGCGATTCGTGACAATGGGAATGTTCAAATCGCCAGAATATTTTCGAGGTTTCGTTTTGGACCTTTAAAGGCAAATTTTTCTTCAGCTACTTCAATATCTGTTCAATTGGATCAACCAAAGTAAGAGTTTAGTTACCGTGTTCGAAATTTAACAAATCGTAGAACTTATTAGTCATCTTTAACCAGAGTCTACGAATTCCATTTGTCTGAAAAACCTGTAGAAATGACGAAAGTTTAAAGAACTGTATGGATACCGTAACTCTTTCCCTGCGCGCGTTCTCCCCTTGACGAGTAAAATCTTCTGACGTTAGCCAGGGAAAAATAAAGTCTTATCCTGCTGGAAAGAGATAATTGAGATCGTTATAACTCATTCCCTGTGGGCTCTCTACCCTTGATGAATAAAATTGTTTATAAAATAACGTGACTCGTTCGTGAGCTCTGATTGGTTTATACCCGTGTTTGGATAAGAGTATCCAAACACGGGTATAGACCAGTCAGAGATCGAGAATATAAACCGAAATTTCCCGCCAAAAGTGTATTGAAGTTTGTTTTGCACTTTTAGTCTATTTTATAAAAGAAAAACGTAACAGTTTTCGTTTGTTTGAATCTTGTGATTCAAACACTTGGTAAGTTTCTTGACTTTCAAATAGCTTCAAAAAACTCGATTGTTTTTCTTCCATTTCACCTACGTTGAAGTATCTTCGCTTTGCTGATAAGGGTTCGATCTTCTTAAGTTCGCCTCTAATTAGCAATTGATCATTTTCGGGCGAATTGCTTACTTCATCATTGTGTTCATTAAGTTAACCGCTTTTCGTCGGAGATTATTTTATAAACGAAATACCAACTGGAATCCTGTGTTTGGATATTGTGATCCTAATTCTTGGGATGTTGCTCGACTTTCGAAAAGCTAAAAACACTTGCCTAGTGGCTCGTGTTTGTTTACACTTTTCTCAAGTCTCTCAACATCCCGCGTGTTTGGATCACAATATCCGGACACTGGAATCCATTTGGTGTTTCTTAAATGGCGTTAGCCATAGTAAAGTAGTAGTAGTGTTATTCCACCGGGAAAGAATTTGTTAAGTTATTTGTCAGTTATAGTTACTTATACGTTACCAAAACTAATATAAGTTACTGTTTAGGGTTGATGCATTACATATCAACCTCCGGAGAATAAAAGAAACTGCATGAGCCGATAATGATATGTTATATTATCTCTCGGTAATCTTACAGGAAGACCAAATTTAATGATTAACTACACTGCGAAAGTACTCACAAGCCTCAGTTGGATAGAGCGGGATCCGAACTTGCATGCATTATCAGCTCACATTAATCCGATTCTATTGCAAAGTCACCCTCAAAGTAGCCCGAAGATAAAATATCATAATTGCATGAGGATGTGTCAAAAATAGAGTGGAAACATTTCAGATCCTCATGGACAAACGATGTGGCGAGAATTTTGTGCACTTAAATTGGATTCATCTACGATATTGTTCCCCGTTTACTCCACAGTTCCATTGATGGAACAATGATTCGATAACCCGTAGATGCTTGTTCGGATCCCGCTCCAGTTAATTTCTCAGGTAGCTTTCGCAATGTCGATCATTTTTTTTCCTTCGTGTTAGCCCAAGAATGACTTTAGAATTGTGTTCCAGTAGCTAAACTCAGCTAATTCTGGTCGGTAATTTTATTTTGAGTATATTTAGTACCATGGTAAGGTCTAATAAAACGAGTCAGTCTTATATGAAGAGCTCTTTGGATTGATTCCCAACCGTTTCAAAGGACTTAAATGTAAATCGTCCAATCTTACTCACTCATAGGCGGTGTTTGTCTCAGGTGCTGATTACATGAGACCGATACGAATTCAGACCGCTACCAAAGTGAAAAGTTTCTGAAGTGTTAACATGTGACCGGAATGAAACTAAAGCCATGTTCTTGCGAACATTTCAGTCCGGATTCTGAGTTTTTGTTCCCAGCAACAATGCTTTTCATATTCTTTTCCACATCTGTGGTTGATTTGGAGAGATTTCGCATTTTCATAAAGAAAATTTGGTACAGGTCCGAGTTCGAACCAGTCTGAACTCTGATTGGTGTTGGGCCAGCACGCGAAACCAGTGAGACCCGTCCTAGCTTTTTTTCGAACGGGTCTCATGTAAACAAGAACAAGGATTTGTACGTGGAGCGATCTCAAGTGGTGCGAGTCTGACTTCGTAGGGGTCTCTTGTAATCAGCCCCTTAGTACTCCTCAACTATGTGGTGGCTTTTGTAGCTAATAACAGCTAACCCTGATGGTAATTACTCAAAAGGAAAATATCATCTTAAACTCAAGATTCAAGTCAGCAGCGAGACCTTATTTTAAAACTTTACAAAACTAAAACCAGCCGAAAACTTTTTGACGTTTTTGGCTGGTTATGGCATTTTGGTAGTGTTAGTCTTGTCCTAGATCTTACAAACGTTTTTTTCGAGCAAACGTTATGGATTGTAGTCAAATATCGTTTCTCGGTAGTACTAATTCTATTTTTTAAATGGTGTTTTTAACTAAAAAGTGATGAATTAGAATTGTAAGAATTCCTTTTTTTGTTGTACCTATAATTTGTTAAGAAGCAAATATTTTCTATTTTTAAATTATAAAAAGTATTAGGCCAATTTTTTTGTCGAAATATTGTGAAGATATATTACATACAGCCAAATTCTAAAGTGTAAATTTCATGATTAACCTACACAACTATCATCAACTAAAAAGGTTAACTCGTGCGGGATTCGAACTCACATCTTCAGGTTTCCGGACCGTTGCTCAGCAATGGCGTGGCATAGGGGTGCTCGGGAGGGGCCTGTGCCACCAACAAATTTGATTGGGCAGATAATGGTATTGCTTAAAATATTTTTTCAAAGCATCATATGTTGCTTTCAGTCATATCTCTGGCAACCTTAAATGTAAAATTTAACCAGTAGGTTTAATTCCAGGGCCAAAATTCTCTCCAATCGTGCTTAGAGTTCCCAGATTGCCCCCCATTCCAAAATGTAGGACTGGTCAGGCTACTTATGCTCAGCTGTACTAATTGAGCCGTCGACTTAATTGTTCTAGGTAGTGTGAAAACTCCAAGAATGAAATTTTTCCATACTAAATTTCTATTTTTAAAATGTTAAATTTAAAGGAAGAACTGCGTCGATGTATCTGTTCAAACAAAGTCGCTCCTTCCGCACAATTTACCTGTAAACCAGCCTCCATGCTCGGCTAAGAAATATCCCGTAGGAAGTATGGACTGCCTTGACAAAATCACGCTGGACGACGACGACGACGACGACGACGACGAAGACGAAGAAGAAGATTGGAGTGTGGTGAATCACAACAAAAAGGCTACAGCCAAAAAGGAAAAGACTCTCTGCCTTCCTTTTGCCGAGAAATGTCCGACTGTAACAAAGAACTATCAAAGTAGAAGGAGAAAGGGAAGTTTGTGTGAATTGCCATTAGACGAGCGCTTAGCTTCTTCTCTTAATGGGAGTTCCAAAGAGGCAAGCGTGGAATTGAAGTCGAAAGGGGCTCCTAAGTTTGACCTTAGTTGTGAACGAGATGTTGCTAAACCAGTACAACCGAAGACCGACGTTGTGAAAGGCGACGATGGCTATGTCATATCGTGTGTTGTCCAGCACTCGAAATCGTCAATCCAATCGGCTCACGTTGATTTTAAACAGGAGAAACCAAAAGAAAGAACTTTTTCATCGAGCATTGATGATGGAATACGGAGTGTTACCGACAAAACATCAAATTCTGGCGATAAAACATCGTGTGGTTTCGTTGCAACATCGCGCTCTGTAAGTAGAATGTCTAACATGGACGGAGCAATGTCGATATCTGAAAACGCGAAGATGAAAACTGGAGTTGTAACGGTTAACAGTGATACTAAATCATCCATTACTGAGACTGAAATGTCGACTTGTAAAGTTGCTGATGGTTTAACATCAAACATTGAAGCGGCCGTCAGTGATATCACTACGGCTACAAGTACTGCTGATACGACATCGACTTCTGTGAGAGGAACAATGATAGGTGAAGACGCTGTTTTTACCCGAAAAGTAACTGACTGTGCCATCTATGGCGTCAGTGGAGCGGTTATTGATACAAACCTTCCAGTTAAGCAATCTCTTGCAAACCTCGATTACTTGGCTAAGCAGCTTGGATTTGGAGAAAACTGGCATCAAAACATAATGAAAACGTGTTCCATATTGCCGGTTAGTACCGTGCCACTTCCAATATTTGATACCGCATCTTGTAGTCCCACCATGGGTCAGATGTTGTCCGGTGCAAAGGCCGTGGATGTGGATAAGTCAAGATCCATGGTTGGTAGTTGTATGGGCGCTGCATCAGTGGTACCGCCGTCGACTACATATCTGCTACCCGGTCGACCAGACAGTGGAACATGTTCCGGTAACGTCAAATTCCTTTCCTGTCAAAATGGTAATAACCAGACAAGTAGAGTCAGTGGTGGAACAACCAACTCCGGGGAAAACACCCAGCAGTCAAACACGGATTCATTTGAACGCTTGATGTTTCGCCTCAGGGAGAAATTTCCGTCAAAAACAAGGTTAGTAAACTACGTCCAGCTGAACAGATTCCTACAATACCTTAGGAAAGTAGCTAAACGAACCAAAGTGTTTCTCTCCACTCTTCCGACTTGTTCTGGTAAACATCTTTGAAGTGCTTATGAGGCGAAAAGTAAGTTTGACTTACTTCAAAGAACTCTTATAAGCACTTTAGGAGAATCCCAACACCTGTCAAACGAAGCAGCTAAAAACAGGCTGTTATTTTGTTGAAATAAATAAAAAAATGATCTGTTTAGTCTAAACTTTCTACTGCTATTAATTGATATACAGGTCTCCTTTTTGCTAGAAAAAAAGCCTGTATCTTGCGGAACGTTGCAGCGTTGAAACGTTCTCCATTATTTCGAACTTCGAATTTCGTTTATTTGCAGTAATCCCAAATACCAGCACTTTGAGCAAGATTATATCATTGATCTTGAGTCATTTAAGTTATACGGTATAAATGTAAATTCTGGTATGGAAGTCACTATTGGTTAACTTAAGTCCCTTTTTGTCGACCTGAAGCATGTCCTCCCAGCTGACAAAGGTTAAAGTGGCCACTTTAATCATTAAGTGGGTCTTACCGTAATCAGAAACCTGAATGTATTTACAAGAATTTGACTTGTCACAAAAATTGTTTCAAACAGAGAGACTTTGAGGTTTGTAATCGAAAAAGTTATTTAAAAAATAATTGGCGCCCACATGATTTTTGAAGAAGCCTTCCATCATTTGGATATCCGGAAGAAAAGTACTTTTACTGTTGATTTCAATGGCCTGATATTTGGTAGTGACTGGTCTTGTGGGGAAAGACATGGTAGACTATATATTTGTAAGTAAATAAATGGCACATTTTAAATTCCGCTTGAACAGTAAATGCCGGTGAGCCGTATAATTTTAAACAGACTGGATGAAGACTAAATGAAATTTGCTTCTCAAATGTTCTGAAGCGGAACGTTCGACTAAGTTCACAAAGTTGAATCTGATACTCAGAATTCAAATACCGCTCCTTGGGAAGAAACAACTGTCTCTCCCTCTCTTCGTCCCGTGACCACTTTGTTCCGTAATTTTTCACAAATATCGTGATTGTTGAATTTCAGAAGTGACCTCGTCATCTACCTTAAGAAAGCAAAATCTAGCTTTGGAGAACAAGGCTTTAGGAAGAAAAAGCTTGAGGAAATCGTGAAAAAAGTTGGTCAGATTATTGATTTGGTAAGTTTTATTGGCGATCACCAGTTCTAAAGCTGTCAGTTTAGAAACGTTTTCTGAGTCACTGATCAAACCAGTAACCTTCTGAATGCCGGTGAGGCCCTGTGACCATTGAGCAACACGCAGTCAGATGGTGGAGGGAAGGCTACTTACAGATAACTTATTAAAACCTGGGATTTCGGATATTAGGAAAAACCACGATATTTGTGAAGGTAATGGTTTTCCTTAGGTGACGTAATATGGTGACGTCACACTAACGTCATAAAAAAACTTGAAAACTTCATAATTTTCGCCATTATTAGCATTATTCTAAATTTTTAAACAGAGCTGATGGTCGTGAAAAGGTACGTTCATTAACCAAATTATATCACTTAATATCAGGCCCTTTTTAAACTTTCTTAAAATCCAAGCATGAAGTCCAGACTCCAATCACAATCTTTAAAAAATGCTTTTTAAAATATATATGAAAATTAAAAGATTTTTGCCTTTAATGACGTCACGATTACGTCGCATCTTGCTTGCTTGGCTTGCGTTGTTTATTTCCTTTGTTTGACTTGCTTGATCACTAGTTGCTTGTCTTGCTTGTTTGTTTGTTTGTTTGTTTGTTGTAATCCTGGTACTTATTCTGCTGTAGTATCCACATCGTACAATTCGTTTAAGCTTTAGCCTTTTATAGTTAAATTTAGATCGAACTGACAACTTACGTGACGTCATTTTAGGAGGTAAAATCCAACAAAATGTGTTGCATTTGTCGAGACGTGTTGGAAAATGATCAGAAAGCTCTAGAATGTGGACATATGTTTCATGAAGAGGTATTTGATTTACAGTTAATTTTCATTGTATTTAGATGTCTGTTTTCGTTAGCTTTCATTGACGTAAAGGATAATCAGAACTCTCATTTCGTGTGATGGGTTTTAGTTGCGCAGTAGCTGAGTAGTCAACGGACAATTTGGGTCGAAGTTGTCAATATCTTCCCCAAATACATGTCATGACCATTTTGTGATTAGAAATTATTATATCCTAGTGTGTGGCTGAGTGGATTTCGAAAGAAAGGACTTGCCCGTTATGCCGTTCTCATGCACTCACTCAAGAAGATTTCCCAACGCTACGATAGAATTTGTTTTTTCTGGCCTGGCAACTGGTACCTTGTGTTGATAATAAGTCATATTTGGACAAAAGCAGTAATGTTCCTATTTTTCTGTTTCGTCTTCAGTTTGCATCTTTCTGAAATTTATATATAGTTGCGCAATCAATGAACTTCAAAATTTGTGTTGTTTGAGGCTTCCGTTCTAAAACTATCTGTTGGCGCCATGCTTGCGGGGGAAAATGCATGGAATTTAGCGGTGTTTGTTGCCTACTTCTTTTAGTTGGAATTATCACTGTTTTCTTCAAAGAACAAGAATAAATGCAAATAAATGAGCTCTCCCCTTGTTTGTGTCACCTAATTCTTCACACATTTCAACTTCCCGGCAAACGTGGTAACCCCTACGATTCCATGTTCATACAACTGCTTCGCAACAATACTAGCCTTTTTGGGCGTAGGAGTTCGTAGTTGAGAGGCAAAACGGACCCCACACCTACTCCCGACACGCACGTGTTGTTGTGAAGTTTACTTAGTGAGTGGTGGAATCATCTGTGTTACCAAGTTTCAAATGTGTGGAGTTGGAGAAGAGAAACACAGTTGAACCTGTATATAACGGCCCAGTATTAAGCGGCCAGTTTCCAAAGTCCCGATGTTTTTTCTATAGAAATACTATATTTGTCACCTGTATTAAGCGGCCACCTGTATTAAGGGGCCGCGGCCACAGTTTGCCTCTCCCATGTCTGTCTTTTGTTATTATTTTTACCTGTATTAAGCGGCCACCCTCGAAATGGAACCCGAGAATATTTAGGTAAACACGCATATCACATTTTATATGGACTTCATTCTGTTCAAGTGATCTGTCAACATTGTGAGCAAACAAAACATTTCCTATATCACTACACTGTATAACATTTATTGATTGTTAGCATGCAGTTCAGTGTCGCTATTCTCTACTCGAAACTTCTCTTTAGCTAGGTTGTTCTTCAGCCATTTGATTGAAAATGAATCGCCTTCAAACGCATACTTGCAAGGAATTTCCAGGCCATAACCTCCACCTCTGTTGACGCGCTTGCCCTTTACAACAACTTTTCCGCAGTTTGTTGGCCGTTTTAAAAATTTGGTTAGCCATAATGCCATCAACTTAAGGACATGACCAATCACTTCGTAATTGTCCATCATTGCGTTAGGGTGAGAATATGGTTTTGAAGCAGTCTTGCTGCAAACAGATCTTGTTGATCTTGATTTACGTTTTTGGCGAGCAACTGCCACAGCATTCGTATCTTTTTATTTTGTGGCTCTCGTTTCAGTTCAAACAACTCATCGACCTTCGGCTCCCAAATACCCATGGTACCGGCGAATATAAGAATCTAAATGAAAAAGTTCCATAGACATTTTAATTTCAGACAGAATTGTAACAGTGTAGCGACAAGAGAGTGTCATTCAAAGCTTCCGCCAGTGATGTAGCTGTCAAAAAGGCGACAAATGTGTTCTAGTATTTAGCTGAACCCAAACAATACTGCCCAAAGCGCAGCCTGTGATTACTTTCGGACTTTACTTCATCCGCGATGTCTAATAAGAAGCGTAAATATCTTTCTCTCAGCGAGAAAGTACCGGCAATGTCGACAGTTAACGACTTGCTCTATAAACAAAAGCTTCAAAAGCCGAAACGCCAGACATATTTGTCTGACTTTTTAACGTTGCAGTAATTATTGCCTTTTATTACCTACGAGCCTGTGAGCTGTATATCATGTCACAGAAATATTGTTGAGCAAAGATTTGTTTTTCCTTAAGACATTAGGTTTATATATTCTATCGTTACTAGTACTTTTCATTTAAATGTTATATTTATAATACAAATTGTTTGAAATAGTACTGCTTGTCTCATTCTTTTCTTGAAAGAGGTGTTGGTTAAATTTGGCCACGCCCAAGTCGCCCCTCATGGAGTATTTTCGGTCATCCCGTATTAAGCGGCCACCTGTATTAAGCGGCCACTTTTCAAAATCCCGAGGGTGGCCGTTATACACAGGTTCAACTGTAGCTTCGTATGCCTTCGAAATTACGGCAGTCATCATCAAATCAAGTTTTATGGGAAGGAAAATAAAACAAACTCGAATTTTAGAGGCTGTAAAAGATTTGCGACCGACGGGCGATCTTGAGCCGTAATTTTTACTTCGAGCGATGAGTTACTACGCACATTGACATCGCGACTGTGCAGCCTTGTCCCTCTACTGGGAACTCGAAAACGTTGGAAACGAAATAAGATCGAAAACGTGGCAGAAACAAGTCACTTCAAAGCAACCAGGGAGTGAAGAAACATCAAAGGTGACTATATAATCTCATAGTTAGTCAATTTTATTCTCACATTGTGCACATGTACGAAACTAAACAAAAATCCGTCTCAATACAAATGCTGTTTGTTACTTGAAATTGAGCCGTCTGTGGGGAATCATTAAAAAAAACTTAATACCAAGGTACGTTTAAGATTAAGTTTACGTTAAGTTATTTCTTCACTATGTTTTTTCCCACACAAATTTCGCTATGTTGAAACATGCTTTTGGTGTATGGTTCCCATGACTGTATGACTGATCTTGTTTTTCGGTCTGTGCGTAAAATTATGCATGCTGAAAAATTTACGTAACCATCCGATATTTTAATATAGGACCTCTCGGTCCAATAACCCTTTTTATTCCGAACCGCTAAACTTTGGCGGGAAAACCTTTGAGCTGGTTTTAATGAAATTTAAGAACTAGTACGTATCTGTAATAAAAAATTCCGAATTACTAAATGTGGTGAAACACAAGTGCTGCTATTGTTTAAAGCTAATGGTATGAAAGTACAATAAATGAATTTTTGACTGGTGGAAACAGGAGGCTAAACAGGCAAGTTACGAAACCCAGTTAAAAATGGGGAAGAAAACCAACGAAAAACCACATAATATTGCTCTGCCCGTGCTGAGAAGTATTTGCCTTCGCTTTTTTCACGCAGAAGTCTCTCTTTCGTTGCTTGGTCTGTACGAAGACTTCAGGAAAATACTTTACCGCACGAACTTTGCTCTGAGTTAAAAAATATTTAGCTTTGTATGGAGTATTGTGTACAAAGTTGCACCGTGTGTCCCGGCGTTATCCTGTACACAAAGGGAAGGTGTTAGCGTTAAATCTATTTGGCTTTCTCACTCTAAAGTGTGCAAATTACACAAACAGCCAAGACGACCGATTAATGGAGATCCGAAGACCTACGATTTAACGTTGTTATCCAAGAACACACAAGTTTTATCATTTGCTGATGTTGTGGCAAATGCAAAACTTTCTCCTTAGTTATGACCTTAGGTATTGGTCCGACGGCGGCAACTGGTCTTTAACTCGGTGCGGTGCCAATGTCACGAGGATAAACGGCTCCCAAAGATGAGACCCTAAATGGCTTAGTCTGAATGATCAACCTTTCCAGGGGTGAATAAACTGTTATGAAACTGATATACTTACCCAAATTGAAGACCTAATCCTGAAAGTAATTCTAACCCTAACATGTCTGATTTGAAGCGTTATTCAGACTCTAGAAGTTCGCCAGAAAAAATAGCGATGGATGATCGACAGTCAATAGTAACTGTGTTTTACGTGGCTGGGACGTCACTCATTTTAGTTGTCACTGAACAGGAATGCAGTGTGGCAACCTCAGTGCACGACGGCAAACTGAATTGGTTGGTTAAATTTGGGTTCGGACTTTGCAATGATCACTCACACCTTAGGTTCTGTCAGGTCTCGTCTCTTGCTTATGTACATTGAAATGTAAAGATTTTAATTTTCCTCATTCACCTGAATTCCCACAGAACGTAAAAATAATGAACGGAAGTGCGTTCACGAATCTTCTAACTCGTAGAAACATCAGAAAATTTTCACTCGTAACTCATTTATCAGAGTAAAACTGTGAAACAGTACAAAATGGGCAGCAAGACAAGCACTGGATTATAGATGAACGTTCGTCAAACTCATACCTCAGAAAAACGATTTCTTAGCCCGAGAAATCGTTTTGCTGAGGTATGAGCTTGACGAACGTTCATCTAAAGCGATTCGTTATACTTCAAAGCCCCCACATGCTTTGCATATATCTAAGTTAGGACAAGCACTTTTGTGGATTGAAAAAGAAGAAAAAAACAAACTAGTGTGTCCATCCTGCCTTGCTACGACGTGGAGGTCCGCTCGCTTCGGAGATGTTCAATAATTCAAGTGTCTAATCTACAGACAAAAGATGGAAGTTGTGACATCAATTGAACGGCACAGTACTTATTTTGTGATGCAGATTACTGAACGGCTTTACATCGCCCACCAGAATATAAAAATCGAAACTCGGAACATTTTAACTAAACTTTAACCAAGCTTTGATGACAAGTACGTCCTATGGTTATTTGCTTACTCGTATATTCACAATTAACACAGTGAGTTGAAGACCATTGAGACTGGCTGATGCAGGCTAATCCGACAGAGGAAGGGGCTGAAACGTAAGGCTGTGAGAGTTTGGCTGTCCGCATTGTCCCATTTGCACGATTCCATTGTCGTACAGAGTTGTTCGCTCCGAAGAATTTGATTAACTTATTGGAATCGTCAGGACTAGGTATTAGGGACCTGAATGTCTAAGTCGTCAACTTGAACGAGGGCGTTCTTTAAAATATCGCAATGTAAAGAAACCAAAGTTTATTGACCACCGTGCTTGATACTTGGGGCTTGATTTATGACTTGTAAAACGCTTCAGTTTCCCTAGAACGACTGTTTTCTCCTTTCAATTCAACCTTAAGGAGCAGCTTTTATTTATTGCGCGGGTTGACGTCATCATTAAAACCTGAAAATGTCCTGGGTAACGTATGGAGAACGAGGTCGGTGCTGAGGGTGGTCGAAAGAATAAGAATTATTTATTCTCTTTGTTTTACATGAAGAATTCTATTAAAGGACTTCGTGGTTGAAGTTGACGTCGTAATAAGGTCCCTATTGCCATAATAGCGACCGAATCGAGAGCAGAAAAAGGCACAAGTGAAGACGCGCAATCGTATGCGATAATTGTATTGTATAAGTGAACCCTGCGGCGGACAGTATCGCGAAATAAGGATATTGAACTAAGTCGGTAAATTTTCCCTGAAACTTCCCGTTTTTCGTTATCTGGGTGTGAACAAAATAACTAGAAGTCGTGACACAAGTGTCCTTCCCATACTATAACCTGTTAACGACTATTAAACTGTTACTAAACTAAAAGCAAGTTTCGAAATTTGGAATCAAACGGGAATCTACTCCTACTGATCACTGACATAAACGAGATGCTGTAAACAAAACAGACCACTATTTTACGAGATCGTGATAAAAGCTAGCTTAATTTGTGCAAATTAATTTTTTACCATGGTATTAGAATACGTCGTGGTTATATAGTTCGTGTTTTCTTCAGGAGTTACTAAAAATTTTGAGAAATGATTTTGGCGAATGAGCAGTCGAGCAAGTCCTGTAATTCGATTTTCGGTCGCGGGAGGAAAAAACAACTGAAAAACTGCCAAGGTGAAGTATACGCTAACCCTTACCTTAGCTCTTTAAAAGAACAAGTGAGGTTAGGGATGGTGCATAAAGTATCAGATCTAAAATAATGTATATATAACTGTCCGTCCAATAGTACTCAAGAACACTAGCGTTCCCAAATCATCACCAGCCTTCAAGTCGATTTGTTGATGTCAAATGGTACATCACAACCCAACTTAATGTCATCCGAGTTTCCATATTTCTTTTGTAGTCCGTTCTTGTATCCATCGTACAAACCGTGAGCGTCAAGGACATTGCTAGTTCCCGCATCCAACTCAATCGCATTGCAAACATGTTTGTATCCGAAGACTTTGGGTACCTTGGGAACGATGTCACCCTTTGTGACGAAGCGCAGTGTACGATCACAACCAACCATCTTTCGGTAGTAATTTACTAAGCTTTGATCACCAATGAGCGGGGCACCATAGGTTACCACAGCGTCTGGACGTCTATTCAACTTTCCAGCCGCGTAAACAGCAGCGATGGTAGCTTCAGCTCCACCAAGACTGTGGCCAGTGAGAACAATGGTGTAGTCAGTCGCGGAAGCCGTTTTGTATTCTGCTTCAAACCAAGTGGCTATGTTGTCGTAACAAGCTTTGAATCCTTTGTGACTTTGAATCTTCGTGCCACTCACTTCAAATGTGGTTGGCTGGAAATCGATGTTCTTGAACCAGTCATTCAGACTTGTAGGATCTGTTCCGCGGAACCCGAACACAATCAGTCTTTGTTCATCATTGACAAACTTCAAGACTTCAGTATTGCTTTTCACGTAGCCGGCCGCCTTCCAGTTTTTCGTTCCACAAGCTGCCTTGTCGTAAGGAGCCTCGTATTTGGGTAGCAAGATGATCGGTTTGCCGACTCCTCGACCATAACTCTTTAGGGCGACACCCACACCACGGTTATATCTTGGTCGCGCAGTCATGTGGGGATCTCTTCGGCAAGTGCACCCGTCGTTGTTGTAGCCGCTGGGACACCTTGAGCACCCTCTCTTGAATGTTAGGCCGCAAATATCGTACCAAGGACATCTGCTGTTGTCCGAGCCAAAGATATGAGCATCTCGGAAACAGGTTAAGCCGTCGTTTCGGTAACCGCTGGGACAATCTCCATAACACATAAAGGCCACCTTATGAGGTCTATTCTTCGGACAACGACGATAGCACAGGGCAGCTTCTTCTGACGGGTGATCACTGGGACAGCCCCAGCAAACTGGACCAATGCCTTTAACGAATGACCAGTCATTTGGTTTCGAACAAGGCTTGTAACACAACGCGGCATCCTTTTTAGGGTATTCGTAGGGACATCGAGGTCCAAATGCTGTGGCGGTTGGGTTTTCCATGATCACACCATTCTGGAGATATTGCGAACCGTCCATGGGTAAATACGTCGCCTTTGAGATGCCGAGGGTTAGTTGGATGAGCTTGGTTGCTGGAAATGCACCGTCGGCCACTGCACCAATGCACCATACAACAAAAGAGATGAGAGAAGTCTTAGGAAACATTTTCCCGTGAAAATCTGAGCAGTAAAAATTGAACGTAACTACTTCATGGGCTCTTAAGATACAGTCTGAATGCAGGCTTATTATACCACCCTTTTAAATGCGAATAGAACGTAGTCTAGCAACGGAAATAAATTGCACTGCAGCTAACCAAATATAAATTAAGTTTACATTTCGTTTGTTAAACGTATTTTTTTGAGGTAATATATGGTATTTGAGAAGCAGTTCTATTATGTTAGTCAGAATGTTTCGGAAACCAGATCAAACAGCTAAACGATGTAATTATTAATTGGTCATACGAATTAAGCGTAAATTACCTCCCAGAGGTTTCGCTGATAATCGATATATTTTATCTGTACTTATGAATAGGCATTTTCTTGGTCTGAGACTTGATTTCGGCTCGACGCAAAACTTGGCTAGCAACTTGTGCAAAAATACTTGCATCTTATTAAATACTAGTCACAGTTGATTTTATTGGATTGAGTTTTTGCACTTCGGTTACAGTGGATATTACGTTGATTTTGCGATAAATGGAAATAAGTCTTAATACTTGTCATATCATCTCGGCTAGAATACCTTAGCAGATTGAGACTCAGACAAGAATCTCACGAGCTAAGGTGCGTGGCTGTGTGTATATTAACTGGATTTCGTACTAATTCTGAATTTCTAATTACAAAATACATGAGTCAACTGTTCAAATATATACACACGTACGTAAATATGTAAGAACGTAAATATTTGAGTATAAATGTAAGAATGACATGGAAGATGACTCTTCAGCGCACGTTCGAGTACACGTTTTGGCAGGAAATACGTTTCTAACATTCACACCAAAATAGTTCTTGGAAAGCATGCCTCTGCCCCCCTGAACAGTCGGTGCTTCACAGGTTAGGTTTAGTCTCTTATTTTCAATTATTTTGCGACAAAAAAAATAACTTCTTAAAACCAAAATTTTCCAGACCTTTCTTTTGATGTTTGCTACATAAAAACCTTATAATTGAAATTAGGGCGCCAGACAACCTGAATAGGTATTCAAAAACAATATTGGTTCCTCGTGAATTGTGATGTATCACCACCTTTGCCTACTCTCTCCGTAGAAGCAATGGAATATCCTGGCAGATGTTCCATTCCGCAGATAGACCTATCTTCTATTTTAATAACTTCTTATCATCTTTATTTACATATCTACTTATGCCTGTATTAATAGAAATGTTAGAGAAAATATTTTAGATGTGATTAGCGAATTTGGTAGTTTACCGCCACGAAATTTTAATATCACCGTGTTTTGATTAAAATTCGTATGGCTTTATTTGGTAGACTCTTCTAATAAAATTGATGTCTCGATTTATATGCCACAAATGTTCTGAACTACTGAAAGTCGAATTATTCTTCCATGGGTATTTGATTCTAGTCCACGTTTCGGTGGTCTTGCAGCGCGCAGCTTCTTTCTTAGTCCGCAGAATGAAAAAAAAGCTCCATTGAAATAAAAGCTCTCTGTAGCATTTTTAAATACGCAAACCGTTGGTGGGAATTGCATTGGCGAATCCAATTATACAGTTATGAGTGCAAATTTTAGGATTAAAATTGATATCAGGACTCGTCTTTAACGAAAGATCACAAACATCGCGTTATTTAGTTATGAGATGCTTTATATTTTTTTTTAAATTTAATAGATGCATATTCCTTTTACAAAGTGTCTTTTTATACCTTTGGTTTTAAAGGTTATTGTAGATGTTGCCAAGGGATGGAAATATGTGGTTTGGGAATTCCACAAATACCGCTGGCGACCGGGAACGACGAAGCAGGTCGTTCCCCTGATTGGCACTTTTTGGGTCGAAATTTTGGTCATTGTAGTGTAGTTTTGCCATTAACACCTAACAAAGTTCTTTCGACATAATCAGGATCGGAGTTGTGGAAGAGGATTTCTTCTTTTCTTTTTGCACTTTTCGAAAGTCACGAGACTCACTCTTTTAGACACTTTCTAAAAAGTTCTATTTTATGTGTTGCTGACCCGGGGGTCCAACTTTGGTCGGAAAGAAAAAAACACTTTCCAATGTAGCGAAATGATCTCTTATCCTCTAAAAACGGTGAGGGATACCTGCTTCCAATGCCCTTCCAGTTCCTACCCTCCTTGAATGATCTACCTGTAGAGGTTACTGGGTAAAAAGTGTGATATGCAGGCTTAATCTTTTGTTAATCGTGAACGGACCGAATACCAGGCATAACTGTAATTTTAATCGCTGCCATAGCAGGCGGCTTTTCACGACATTTAACCACAATCAACATAATACTTGACAAAACTCGCGACCTTGAGCATTACCTTTTCATCTCGATTTTTTCCCGACTTATTTTATCATATCTCAAAACAACTGAAGACGTTTGAATTCTTTCCAAAGAAGGACAAAAAATAATAAATTCCTTACTCTTCCTTTTTTATTAACAATTAGCCCATAATAAATAATGAGTTATTGCTTTCAGTGTTTTACTGCACCATAGAAGGAAGGAATGGAATTAATGAATTATTTACCATTTTTTTCGTTTACCATGTTTCCATATGTTATGTCCTTGTGGGAAAATATTTTCCCTTGGTTTCCAGAATGGTCCACTGCATTGGTCGGCACTAGAACAACGGAACCATTGGGGTTTATCGTTGGGTGTCACCATGGGTAACACGTCTATTGTTAGGATTAGCGTTTAAGAGTAGCGTTTGGATTAGGGTTAGGACTAAGACCCCAACCTTAGCCATAGCATCCAGGATAATTCTGAATCTTAGGACCAAAAACATTTCAGGATTATCCTGGATCTTGGGTGAGGGATATCAGGTAAATAAAATACTTAATTTTTCAGTCCCTGTCCCCACACGGTTACCTGGTCTCAATGGATCCGTTCTAGTGCCTACGCGCGGCATTGGACTGTTTCAGGAGGCCATGGAAATATGCTTTTCTTCAGGTACTTCCCAGTCGTTAAATGAGATATGTCACGCGTGCACACATATACATACATGCATGTATATTGAGCACTCTACAGGATGAGTCATGCCGCTAGTGAATTTGCGCACGCTCACTAGTCTCTAGTTAGAGCACTCTGGCATGGCTCAGATGTACCACAAGTGTGGGACATTTGAGTTGCCTATATAATATAGGCTTCTCCATCCTGCTCGTCAGCACTACACTGATGAGGCCCAGTGGGCCGAAACGGTCTGTAGTTATATATATATATATATATATATATATATAACTAACCCGTCTAACCCAACTAACCCGT
Source organism: Heliopora coerulea (assembly GCA_030142905.1). Classification (NCBI taxonomy): domain Eukaryota; kingdom Metazoa; phylum Cnidaria; class Anthozoa; order Scleralcyonacea; family Helioporidae; genus Heliopora; species Heliopora coerulea. The sequence goes on from JASJOG010000013.1 coordinate 1,795,549, forward strand.
CTGTAGTTATATATATATATGTGCGATATACTCAAGTCACTAGGTGGAGTCCGCTTGATATTTTTTTCTAGTAGCTAGTTAGCCGCCATCTTGAAAAGGAACTTACTCTCATTGTGGATCAGTTATCAGTTGTCCAGACCTTGAACAAGTGTTCCCTCAGTCAAAACTATTTTATTTATGATCAGCTTTGTATGACAGGATTGTCTATGATTCTGAAACTAGAGATTTTCTCGTTAATTTAAGGTTAAATTTGTTATTTGGTTGGGTTTCATTTGCTCTAAAATTATCCGAAAATCGAGATGGATAATGAATCATTTGAAAAGAGTTAAATGGGAGTAGTATACCGCAAATTTGATTAAAATGTAAATTTATTACTGCAAATAGGTTTCGGCTTTACAAAGTGAACACCGAAGCTGTAAAAATGTCCTTGATTATGACAAGGATTGAGATACGAAACTGGATAAATTATATGTAGACTACGACTTGGCTAGATTTACTGTATACGTACTTTTAAGGCGACTATCACATTTATTTGGGATTTCTTTAGTTTTGGGATATGTACTTGCTTCTTTGAGTTGAAAGCGTTCTTTTCAATCTGGAACCAAAATTGTCAAAATATCATAGAGGACTTCTTAAATCCACAGGATTTGATATTGCGAAGGAAAATATGAAAAGTTTTAGTACGCCAAACTGAGTGATTGATTCGCTTTTCGAAATCAATCCAATAGCTGATCATGAAAGATTTTTGTCGAATTGTTAGTGTTAAAAATTTGTAAATGGGTAAAAACATTCAGCTGCCGTTCCCAGTGATTTGCTGAATGGAAATCGTAATATTAAGAGGATATTTAAATATCAGAACACTGCTTAAACATGGATATGAGGAGACATTTCGTAAAATTAACTTGGCAAATAAAACCAACATTTTTAATAAAGACTTTGTCGACGTTTCTTGGCCCAGGCACAACATTCTGAATATGAATTCAAACATGATTGATTGTGATATAGCGTATTTTCTCGAATAAACGCCCTGTTCAACAAGTCTAGGAGGACGGTTTTTAAGTAAACCCCGGGGGTGTTTATTCGAGGTCCTGGCGTTTATTTGCAGACAAACTTGCAAGTAAAATCAATCTCTTCAATAGCAGCGCTGCGACATACTAATATGCTGCTTTGGTAATGACAAATCTTCAAAGGAAAAGTAGCGACGTAACAAGACCAGGATGTTGTACAACAAAATAAAACATGGTGAATCCGAGAAAGTGTACTTTAAAATAAGATTTCTGCGAGAGGGCTAGGAACGAGGGGGTGTGAAAGCATCTGAACTGAAGAAAGGATTGCTTAGAGAGCGTTTTGCTGGCCGGTTCGGGTTAGAGTTACGTATAGGTGGTATATGTTTTGAAGTATTTGCTTAGGTTCAATTCCTTATCAACTGATTTGTTCTTAAAGTCCACTCGAAACCTTATTTTAAGGTATATTTTCTAGCAATCACCATATAACATGGCAATATTCACGTTGAAATCACTCGTTGAACAGTTACAGGGACATCAAATCCGCCTTGTTCCTTGTTTCCTTGCTCTTTACAAATCGTGTGTTACTGCATTAACCTGACGATGATAATAAATCAACCTTTAAAAACATGCCGCAAAATTCCACTTCATCAATAAACGCTGGACCCCGATTAAACGTCGGGACCAAAACATCGAATTTTGAATAAACGCTGGAGGCGTTTAATCTAGAAAGTACGGTATCCACATTTCCCTTCCATTTCGGTGGGTTCCGTATTTCTCGCATGGGCCATAAATGGAAGAAAAAGGCCTCGGTCCGCTGTTTACAGCACGGAGGTCAATGGCTTAGGGAAGGAGAAGTGGAGAGTTGGACTCCTTGATCATGTTCAGGACTATTGTTTTGTTTATTAGAAATCCGCTGAAAAAACGTCGGGAGATGAAATGAAGACTTTAAAGTATTATTCCAAAATATAATACAATTGCATCCCACTCTTCCACGACGACATACATTTATACTGAAGTGAAACCCAGGTACTCAGCGACGGGGTTCGGGACTCATAGTTCTAAAACAAAAGATATGAATTTTGTTCATTCAGCCACGGCATAATGTTGATAAATAGTTTATACCTGTCGAACTGTTTTTAACTTTTTCCTAATCCCCCTTTTGACAAATTTTGACAAATTTTGACACTTCATTTTCTTCTCACATGCGCTCTCAAACTTGCTGAAGCAGCAGAATTCATTAATCACTAGTAATATACATAAAAAAACTTCTTGATTCTGATTGGTGGAGAGCAGTTACATAATCTTCTGGGCAACGGTGCAGAAAAAAGGTAATCTTAATTTGCGCTGAATTACGTTTTTCCTCGACTGAATGATATTTAAGCACTGTATTTTTTTTTCATATATATTATCCTTCAATTTCGAAAAACACACACCTGTTAGTTTTTCAAGGAACTCAAATAGCACTCGTTTTTTGGACTCGTGCAAATTTACGTCTGACTCTAGTCAGTGCTCACTGGGGCGTTATGAGCACTACCAATATCTAGGGGCAGACGTAACAGGTGGCACCCCCATTCCCATTGTTAACTGGAAACAATGAAAATGAGAGTGCCAACGACGAAATGACAATATGCTGGGGGATAAGGTTATAGCTGCCAATGCGATATTTTTATATTTCTTTTATATAAAACGTTTTTCCATAACATCAGAATTTGGCATCACAACGTTTAGCACCCAATAGTAATTGCCCACCCCTTCCCCCTCGCGACACTACTTCACATTCCCCAAGAATTTACTCCCGCGCAACCCTAACGTTTCACCCAGTAGAACATTTCTCCCTGCTAAAAACAGGTAGTCTTTGACGTGTTTAATTCCGAATGTAATTAACTATCGACTGCTCTTGATTAAGTTATATGGATCTCTGGGGCTCCCCACGGAAACCTCTGCCAACGGAGAAGAATCGAAATTTGGCTGTATTGAAAAGGTAAGAAAACAGATTTTTGCTGTCGACTCAAATAACAGTTAAGCGTCTTGGGACGTATTTCGTTTCACGAAAATTCTTGCAGTGTTAAGAACAGTTAAAATCATTGTTATATACTCATAGCCCTTCAGAGAATCAGTTACAATAATTGATAGATGTGTGCGTGAAGTTCTGCAGCTTGATGACATGTTATTGTGACGTCATAATGAAGTCGTCGAAAAAGGAAAAATTCTTTAAATTTTGCGCTTTTTTTAGGTTAGATTAATTTTAAGTACGATCACAATGTGGATTGTCTTCCCCCAAAAAGTATGCATGAATTGCTAGGATGTTAAAAAAGGAACCTGAGATATGCATTGTATTGTATTTTTTGGGTAAAAATGTCCTGTAATAATGTACAAAAGTACATCAAATTGTAATAACTTCGTTAAACTTCGGTTACTGAATAATCGTATGAATAGTTTTTCATACATAGCACCCCTAATTTAAATAACCTTTTCAGAGGTGGATTTACGGGGGTGCGCACCGGACGCGCGCCCCCCTTTTTTGAATAGTTGTCATGTGACTTTTTGCTTGGTTACAAAGCATCTGCATTAAACATGTCGACCATCAGAAAGATTCGCAGTCACCGTCAGTCAAAAAAATATTTCATATTAAGTCCCAAACTTTTCTATTTTGTTTAGAAATTGACACCATGATTGGCTGAAAGAGACACTGAAGTGACAATCAGCCATGACTGTTAATCGAAGAAAAACTTGCCGCTTGAGCCCGGCAAACAAATTTGACTTTCGCAAAGAAGAGGTTTTGGTTCGCGCAGTTCATGCTTTTGTGATGACGACGGTAGCAAAAAAGTTTTTCCTTGAAACCCTGCATATTCGCATAAATTTGGAAAAATATTCCGCGTCCCCCTTTCTCAAAATTCTGGATCCGCCTCTGCTTCTGGTTCAAACATGTTCGTTATGGCGAAAACTGTTGAGTCTTAAAGTTTTCCGATGACATTACTTTGACGTCACCGAACGAAAAAGCTTTGACTACATATTCCACACCTCTTTCAACACATACAATATCGTGTTTGTCACTTAAACTAGAAATTCCAATATATCTCTCGAGAATCCAAGTAACAATGTTAATTTTTCAAAATTCTCAAAAAGACAAATCCTCCTGACTATAACTGGAAGAGGATATGCAATAAAAAAAAATCCACACAGAATTTGGCCGCAAATAAACAACAATCCAAACTGGAAATTATTTTATATTTAAACTGCTTATAGTCATATTTACAAGAAAATATGGAGATTGCGCAGCCAGGTTGAGACATAATTTTGAGACACGTTCTCTGACTAAATTTATTAAATATACAATGTCGTTTGTGGCAGATGAAGCCACATATGACAAAGTGAAAGAAAAAAAGCCATTTGGCCGTATTGAACGAGAACTGAATACTAGACTCCTAACTTTAAAGAACAAAGGAAAAATTGATGAAAAAACCTACAAACGATTACGCTCGACAAACCGCTTACCACCAACTATACGTGGCTCAGTAAAACACCACAAAGAAGGCTACCCGCTACGACCCATTGTCAATTGCATTGGTTCCGCTCTCTATAACATCTCAAAATTTCTCACAACCATACTTTCACCCATCCAAAACAAGAATGGTTGTTTTGTCAAAAACTCTTCTGAGTTCGCAAGTGAGATGACCAAAATCAAGATTGAAGATGATGAAGTTATGGTTTCCTTTGATGTCGTCTATCTGTTTACAGCTATCCCCGTCAAAAAAGCCTGCCATTACATACGGACAAAACTCGAACAGGACAAGACCTTAAGCTCACGTACTAACCTTACTATTGACGATATTATTTCACTTTTAGATTTTACACTTTCTAACAATTATTTTATTTATGACAACGACACTTACAAACAAATACACGGATGTGCCATGGGTAGCCCTGTTAGCCCAGTTATCGCTAACCTTTGTATGGAAGCAATTGAAAATATGGCCATTCAAGCGACTCCTACGAAACCAAAAACATGGAAACGTTTTGTTGACGACAGTTTTTGTATTATTAAAAAGACTGCTATTCTCACTTTCTATGATTCTTTGAACAACATTGACCCTTTCATTACTTTTACTATGGAACTCGAACAGGACAACAATATCGCTTTTCTAGATACCCTTATAACACGACAAGGTAACGACCTCAAAATTGACGTATACAGGAAACCCACACATACAGACAGATACCTAGACTTCAACTCACACCATGACATTAACCACAAAATTAGCACAGCCAGAACTCTTATACACAGAGCACAAACACTACCAAGCACATACGATAGCAAACAGAACGAACTCAACCATGTAACGACAGCCTTACAAAACAACGGATACCCAGAGAGAGTTCTGAAACAAACTTTGAAAGACTTGACAACTAACAAACCCGTACCATCACGTGAAGAACTGGTAGGACAATTTTTTCGAATGTGTGACTGAAAATGACAAACCAACCGGCTACGTTACTTTACCGTACGTGAGTGGGAGAACTGACGCTCTCAGACGTATACTACAAAAACATAACGTTAGAGTCACTACTAAACCACTACGAACGCTACAACAAACTTTTCCTTCTCCCAAATACCAAGTTCAACCCGAACGACGAACCAATGTCGTCTACAATATATCTTGTTTGGATTGCTCGTGGTCATACGTTGGTGAAACAGGAAGATCATTTGAAACACGAAAAAAGGAACATATTCGGAATGTTAAAAACTATAAAAAAGGTTCAAACATAGCTAACCATTCATGGGAAAATAATCACAATATCGACTTCGCTAATGGTAAAGTAATTGATGGTGGTAACTACCGGACACGAAAAACATTAGAATCTTGGCATACGGCTTTAATAGTAAATTCGGACAGTAACTCCAAGCCGCTTCCCAGACAGTACGCTGTTCTTGTCAACAAGCATTGTATTCGCTAATTGCTTCCTGCCACATAGTTTCGCAATTTAACACGCACCTATAAATATCTACATGCCATTAATTTATGTCACTCTTGCCTGTCGAAGACTACAGTTAGGTAGTCGAAAGCTTGTATATTTAATAAGTTTAGTCAGAGAACGTGTCTCAAAATTAAATCATATTTACGTTTAAAATTTCAATTCTGCTTTATTAAAACAAAAAGTTCGGTGAGAATAATGTTCAACGGCTTAAAAAATGGTATGATGTCCATCCTTACAACTAAATTATTAAACAACGAATGATAGGATCAATATCCTGAATTATTTGCGGGTTAGTGGTAATTCGTGTCGTTTTCCAATTAGACTTCTCACTCATTTTGCCTTAAAGAAAGATTGTTTTATTAGATGACCAGACTTTCCGTCTTAAAAGTGGAGCATTCTCATAGGTTATCAAACGGATACCAGCATTACGGACAGTTCATGATTGAATATTTTTCTGACATTTTTTTAACTTAAAAAATGATAAATTATACGTTATCTCAAAGTTGGTCACAAATGTCTTTAAGATCTGCTATGATAAGGATTTATTCTAAGTATTCATTCGGAATTACAAGACTTTAGTGACGAAGATGAAACGAATTACGAAACCGACGAAGTAAACAAAGAAAACATGAACGAATTCTGCAGTTTTATCGCTGACCAAAAATCGGAAAATGCAAAACATAAAACAAAATATGACAAGCAAACCTTGTGCAAGTTTTGCGAAAGAAGGACGAGAAAAGAGAAGTAAGAGACATACTTTTTCCAAGGTAAAACATCAATAAAAAAGAAAAATGGCGTATAAACCTGCAACTCTTGCGTATTTTCAACTAAGCATTCATTGACACCTTAACACAAAGGGTTCAACGGTAAATTTACTCACAGACGACTTTAAACTTTCCTGAGAGGTTTTAAAATCCTGATGAAACCATTAACGGTCGAATACGGTAAATGTCATCATGCACAAATCACTCTCGAAGTGAGAAAGACTGAAGCAGACAATTGTTTTGCCGAAGGATAATTTTGGTGACCAAAAACAAGTAGCTTTGCAGCGAGTTACCTGGTGGCTGTTTACCTTCCATTTTTGTTTCGAGCCAAATATACATCCTAACGTCTTCAATGGGGTGACATTTCATAGAGAAAAAAATCCTGATTGAGGCAATGAAATCTTTATGTGGAAAGCGGAGAAAGCATCCAAAGACTATCATGGCCTGGACAACTCTTCTGGACGACGAGTGTTCTATCCCACTTCTCAAACAATTGACCATGAACGCTGTCCGGTTAAATACTGGAAAATGTTCAAAAATAATCGTCGTACAGAGATGAATGAACCAGAATCTTAATTCTACTTTACCAATAAACACCAGCAAAATTCAGGCGGTAATATTTCGTACAAGAAGTCTCCCTTAGGGAAGAATGAAGCCGGGAAGCTACTTTTGAAAGCTGCTCAAAACAATTCCGTTCGCAGAACTTGTACATCAAAGCTACTCGATTCAGACGTACCTGTGATTGTGCAGCTCAGGTAAGTGGTTACCATAACGTGAAAAGTCCCAAGACTTATACTAATCGACATCTATTCAACTTCAGCAAAGAATGTCGTTTTACTAAACTTAGTCGCTTAGTAAATGTCCTGACAGCAAGCGAGTTCCCTTACGTCTTTTGTTCATATAAATCAGAAAGAACCCAGACAAAGCGTTGCTGCAAAAAGTGAACAGTTGGCAAATGCATATTCCAAGGAGCTAACTTTGAGAACTGCTCTATCAAGTCATAAATTGTCGAGTTACTGAGGTGGCGAAACCAGCCGCAGGCACCAAGAAAGCCATTTCGTTTGCCGGTCTTAAATGATTTACTGGCTTCAGTGTTCAAATAATGTAAACAACTTGCGAGATATCCATACTAAGGAAAAAAGAACGAGACCAAATTAAATTGCTTCAATACGGTTCCTAAGTACGGTTTGTTTAACAACGTACCAGTCCCCGAGCTTGCACATGGCATTTTTGAGTGACCGGAATCCATGGATATATACATATGTGTATGTAACATGTAAGTGTACATACACATGTTAGATACATGTGTATGTATCTTTATATATATATATATATAAAGATACATACACAAAGCAAAAATTTTTCTTCCTAGTCACCACGCGTGTAACAGGACTCCACGCACGTCAAGATTAGTACCCTCGCACCGCGCTTCGCGCGGTGGGCGAGAAGACTATTAATTCCAAACAGAAATAAGTTGGTTGCTAAACCAATTGTCCTCGTCAACTGCAGCTTGTTAACGGAACACGTCGGAGACGGGGAGGAATTTCGCATGGAACTTTTACATGACACTTCACAGGGACGGCGGAGCCGGTGGGGCTGCCGTGGCTGTAGCGTCCCACTTTTTTCCAAATGTAATGTTGAAACAACTACGCTTTAAAACACATGTTGTGAAATTTCCCAGAGAAAATGCTGTATTTTTATCTAAAGCCCCCCTCCTCCACTCATAATTCCTCTCCGCCGTCCCTGCTTCAGTTCAGGGAAGAATGTTCTACTACTACAACGATATAAAAGCAAGGCTAGGTTTTGAAAATTGTGAGGTAAGCGTTACACAACACGCATGCATAAAATCATATGATCGTAAGACGTCGTATTTTAATCGGAAATGTTCGGTATTTATTGACCACTGTTCAGCCGCCGAGTCACAACCGAGAGATTGGTCCTGTGGCAACACTCGCTGGCACGTTTCTAACATGGCGGACACAGGTTTAATGTTTGATAAACATGAGAGCTTGGATATATTAAGGTAGATGAACGATCTTCAAGCTCGATACTCAGAAAATGATTTCTGAGCCCCAGACGGGGATCGAACCCGCAACCTTCTGATTACCGGTAAGACGCTCTAACCATTAAGCTACCAAGACTCAGATGGTGAGCTAAGGTGCAAGTTCGATATATATATGCGACCTAAGCGGAAGCCACTACATATTAATAATGATTGATGCCGATTGATATTCGTCTGATGATGACTCTGAAATAGAACCGAAATATTACCGTTTTTCAACTTGTCCGTTTCTTGTTCCAACTTGAATATCAAGTCACACAAGAGATGACAATTTTCGGTCTGTGTTTCATTCTTTACTTTTTCAAATTGTCCTCTGGTTGTGGTAATTGTAAGAGAGTTGAATGATTTCCAGTCTTTGAAGCCGTGCAAACAAAGATAGTCCTTCATGTCGGCTAAATTAGAAATAAATCGAGCATGAGTTATTACGGGCTTTGGTTCAGGCTCGTCGTCACTCTCCTGGATGCTTTGTTACTCGTTGATTATTGAGTTCTCATCAACTGGTGGCGCTGTTTCGAGAAAGTTGTCTGCAGATATAATTTCATCGAAAGTTTGCTGATCCATACCACGTGGAGCCGCCAACAGTTGAGCCAACGGAATATCATCATCTTCCGCCCACGAATCTTCATCGCTATCATATTTGGACACAAAACCTGCATGGCGGAAACAGTTTGCGATTGTTTTTGTGGTTATCTCAGACCAGCAGGCGACAATCGTATTCATAGCATCTAGCAAATCGAACGTCTAAGAAAATTCGCTCGCATCTTCGTACACGGTAAAGTTTTGCAACCGCCCAAGAATCTTGGTTTTCTACTGTTTCCAATCACTGAAGCATTGAAATACTTTCGAAAGGAAAGGAGGATTTGCAGCAATGCATTGAAAATTTTTCTTTGCATATAAGCGATTTTAGCGCAAAATTTTCAATTTTTCTTTTGCATATAACCGACTTTTGCATATAAGCGATTTGCATGTAAGCGGATTAAAAAAAGGAATTTTCTTAAGGTTTGGTTTTGGATTTCCAAAATCTTTGCATATAAACGGCTTTTGCATATAAGCGACTTGCTTATAAGCGGCGGCGACTGTATATATCGAACTTGCACCTCAGCTCCCCGTCTGAGTCTTGGTAGCTCAATGGTTAGAGCGTCTTACCGGTCATCAGAAGGTTGCGGGTTCGATTCTCGTCTGGGGTTCAGAAATCATTTTCTGAGTATCGAGCTTGAAGATAGTTCATCTACCTTATGGCGGACACAGGTATTTAATTTTTCTAAAGATTTATCTTATGCTATTAGATGGGAAAACACCGACTAGAAACAGCGGACTATTACTTTCAAAAATTTAAGAACCGTCTGTCATATACTTTTATAACTTCATTGTAGGTAACAAAAAGAAAGGTAGGAAAGAAAAAGGGAAAACGGTTCCCCTGACCTCTTTTTCGTCGAGTCAAGCTCCACCGGGCAATGCTAGTAGTGTTGTATATGCTTCCAAGACTTCAAACTGGGCTGATGAAAGTGAAGATCTTCCAGTTCATGGTAGGTTCACGGTTCGTCCTGTTTGAGCAATATCGTTAATTTTTTATATATCGTAATGAATCAAGAAGCTGGAGTCCAGAGATGTTCTTAACCACCCAACCGCTCACATGTATCAAACATTGATAAGTCAGTTTACAATTCAACGTTGCTTTCACGCTGTATGTGTCCAGCTTCACAAGTTTTGAACTCTTTGTATTAATTTTATCGTGTTTCTACTGTCGCTAGTACTGTCGTAGTAGTGTAGTTTGACTAATGATGATGAGATTATTCGTCAGTTGACCGCTGTATTACTGGATTGTCTCAAATTGCTGGTAAAGTAAAACCAGAGACGACGTCTACGTTTTTTTTCGATGGAAACCTTCAGAAGAATCGATGAGTTTTGTGTCGAAACTTGGATTTTCTTCACTTGATGATACTCTATCATATATAATAACTGATACTCCAACACACTTGGAAAATGATTTCCCAAGGGAAGAGATTAGAGTTTGAATTGGGGTTAGGTTTCTCTTCTCACTTGCAGCAAATTGAAAACAGTGATTTTACATTACTTAAGATTGTTATTGTTAGTTTGTCAAGATTAGCCATCTTGCATTACTGTAAAATGCTATTAATGACACTACAAGGAGGTTTCCAACATGACACTGACTTAGACCATACCATTGTCAAGTGCCCTGTTTTGAAGCCTTCAGATAGTGCCATCGGCTTGTGTAAACTCGATGAGAAGACTAGATTATGATTACACGGGAATGTTGCTAAATGCTGATGTGCATGGAGAATTATTATATGTATGACAACAACCAGTAGCTTTCAGTGTGGAATGTCTTGAGTAAGTTGAAGCCAGTAGATGTATCCAGTCCTGCATGTATGAGTATAGATTTGCTGGATACCACTTACCAGGTACTGGCTTCAACCTGCTCAATAAACTGCTAGATGGTGTGGCTGCTAGATACCAGATGCCAGAGAAGGAAACATGTTGGAGCAATCTTGCACTGTTTCTTTTTTGACACATTTATTTGAAATTAATACCAAACTTACATATGGGGTAATACTCAACTGTTAAAATATAGGTAATAGTATGGCTTCAGTTGCAGTTTGGAAAAAACATGTATGAATGAGTTCTTTGGAGACTACTAAAATAGCAGTAGTGTAAAGGAGGAGTGCGCATCTTGACACATTATTGGATATGAGGTGACAAAGTCCTGGAATATTTAGATGAAAAAGTCATGAATTTTCATTTGAAAATGTTCCGAATTAACAAAATTATTTACACAATGATGTGATTGTGGTAGCTTGGTAATTATGTTCTTAATACGCACGCTCTCAAGCTGTTCTCTCAGTAAAACTGTCTGAGTCCCTGACGGGAATCAAACCCGTAACCTTCTGATCGCCGGTAAGACGCTCTAATCATTGAGCTACAAAGACTTAGATGATAAGCGAAGGTTAAATTTGTGTACAGGCTCGTATAGATGGTAGACATATGTACTGCCAGTCTGCAAGTCTCGATATGTCGTCTATTACTTTTATGTTAATCAATGATGTGATTGTGGTAGCTTGGTAATTTTGTTCTTAATACGCACGCTCTCAAGCTGTTCTCTCAGTAAAACTGTCTGAGTCCCTGACGGGAATCGAACCCGTAACCTTCTGATCGCCGGTGAGACGCTCTAATCATTGACCTACAAAGACCATGGGCTTGCATACATCCTCCTGAAAGAACACCACCCATCCTCCACTCCAAATAAGACATCCAGTGGACGACTCCCAAAGACAACTGATTCACCACCGATCTGCGTACACCAAATAAATCAGGACCATAAACCTCCAAGACAACTTGGGTTTAGCAACCTACAGCCTTACAACAGATCCTTGCTGACAAAAACTCTGTACCAAACACTGGAGACCAACCTTGAAGTTGCCTAACCGGACTTAGACACTGTGCTTCGCAATTTTCGTGTACATAACTCAGTAAGTGTATACTCACTTGTAAATATAGCCCGGTGTTACTGCTACATACACTATCATCTCGTGATATGACACTTTTGTAACACTTTTTATGCAATTTGTACATCCGAATCTTTATTATACATACCTCCTTCCTCTACAATAAACACACCAACACTGCCCTTCTACATAACACCCGTTCGCAGAACTATGTTGACGTATCCATTACGCAGCAAAATACAACATCCATTCGCAGAACGGCGCCGACATATTCATTCCTTTGCAGAATATAGAACAAATTAAAAGGGGATCCCACCCCCACGGCTATCGCCCTACGACCCCTACCACCACAACTCTCCCTACACTACACGCAACCACTACCGCGCACTACATGTCAACTGGGAAAGAACAACTCTACCTATTATATATTCACGTCACAACTTGACCCCGATCTCACTTACTGCTCACCGATCGGCTCCTACACAGTGCGAATATACAGCAGCGACCTTTTTTGTTCCATACGATGGCACGACGCGTTGGATTATCCAAGCCACACAACAATTTTGGTAAGCAGACACTTTTTCTCTTTACACTATGATTATACTCTATACTGATTTCTCTGCCTTCCAACTGCAAAACATCGACTCCCAACCCCAAATCCCTGCTGAAGAGGCAACCATAGAAGGCCGAAACGTACGTCCAGGGTTGTGTCCCAAAAGAATTATGCACGAGACAATGTTACGCATCTTTTACTGTCATCTTTTACTCTCTTCTTTTCTCTTTATATACTATATAAATACTCAATTTTTTACTCTGTACCACATGTCCAACTGCGTAGCCATCTAACACCTCGCATCAATCCGTAACACGCGGTGGGTTTTGACTTCCCTTTCCTACCAGTGTGGTTCCAATTACCTACTCCAAAACCATAAAAAACTACTATCTATACCAGACCTGGGCATCTTACGGCCCGTGGGCCACATCTGGCCCTTTGGACGTCCCTGTCCGGCCCGCGTGAGTGTGAGGTCAATCAGAACATTAATGAAAAAATATTATATAATATAATTTATGATGTTCATACTATACAATTGTGTTGCTTTTATTTTGAAAATCGTACCATTTTTGTTTTATTTACGTGACGCACGCGTGTATTATGCATCCAGGACGTTTATTATGCTTTTTACAATGGGAGAAAATGAATATTGAGCAGAATAAAGTTATCGTTGGTTCGGCCCTCCAACACAGTTCAGGTTTCTCATGTGGCCCCTTGTAAAAATTAATTGCCCACCCCTGATCTATACGAACCTGTACACAAATTTAACCTTCGCTCACCATCTGAGTCTTTGTAGGTCAATGATTAGAGCGTCTCACCGGCGATCAGAAGGTTACGGGTTCGATTCCCGTCAGGGACTCAGACAGTTTTACTGAGAGAACAGCTTGAGAGCGTGCGTATTAAGAACATAACAACCAAGCTACCACAATCACATCATTGATTAACATAAAAATAAGAGACGACAAATGGAGACTTGCAGACTGGCAGTACATATGTCTACCATCTATACGAACCTGTCCACAAATTTAACCTTCGCTCGCCATCTGAGTCTTTGTAGGTCAATGATTAGAGCGTCTCACCGGCGATCAGAAGGTTACGGGTTTGATTCCCGTCAGGGACTCAGACAGTTTTACTGAGAGAACAGCTTGAGAGTGTGCGTATTAAGAACATAACAACCAAGCTACCACAATCACATCATTGATTAACATAAAAAAGAATAGACGACACATGGAGACTTGCAGACTGGCAGTACATATGTCTACCATCTATACGAACCTGTCCACAAATTTAACCTTCGCTCACCATCTGAGTCTTTGTAGGTCAATGATTAGAGCGTCTCACCGGCGATCAGAAGGTTACGGGTTCGATTCCCGTCAGGGACTCAGACAGTTTTACTGAGAGAACAGCTTGAGAGCGTGCGTATTAAGAACATAACAACCAAGCTACCACAATCACATCATTGATTAACATAAAAAAATAATGGACGACACATGGAGACTTGCAGACTGGCAGTACATATGTCTACCATCTATACAAACCTGTACATAAATTTAACCTTCGCTCACCATCTGAGTCTTTGTAGGTCAATGATTAGAGCGTCTCACCGGCGATCAGAAGGTTACGGGTTCGATTCCCGTCAGGGACTCAGACAGTTTTACTGAGAGAACAGCTTGAGAGCGTGCGTATTAAGAACATAACAACCAAGCTACCACAATCACATCATTGATTAACATAAAAAAATAATAGACGACACATGGAGACTTGCAGACTGGCAGTACATATGTCTACCATCTATACGAACCTGTACATAAATTTAACCTTCGCTCACCATCTGAGTCTTTGTAGGTCAATGATTAGAGGGACTCACCGGCGATCAGAAGGTTACGGGTTCGATTCCCGTCAGGGACTCAGAGAGTTTTACTGAGAGAACAGCTTGAGAGCGTGCGTATAAAGAATAAGATTATTTATTATAAGTAATAGCATGACAAGAGGGAAATTAGTGATTAAATGCCCCGAAGGCGAGGGAGGTTTGTGGAAAGCCCGAGGGAATTTCACAAACCTCCCGAACCCGAGGGGACATTTAATCACTAATTTCTCGACATGTCATGCTATTAGTTTGTAATAGTATGATAACCGAGGGCGATTGATATGTATTGTATGATATTAGTATGATAACCGATGTATTGTTTAAAAGTCATATGAGAACAAAAACATTTTGAGTGAGCATACTGGCGTGTATAAATATGAGGTAGATTTTACATACGTTGTTGTTCGATTTGTGGAGTATGAGAAAAGCCTACATTCGAACGTAGATTTAAGCGGCATGCTGCAAGGTGCTACTGTACATGGAGAAGTACATATACACATCAATACGAGTAAATAATTTTTTTGTATGAACAATTTTTATTGTTGTTCAGTTTAATTATGGCTAAATAAGAGTGTTTTGCTGTTGTGCATAATGATTGCTTGTATGTTTGGCCATGCGAACAGAAGCAGGCGAATTATAATTCGCCCGGTTGTGAGCGGGCGAATTATAAATTGCCCGCTTGAAGGGGTATTTAGTGCTTTAAACGCCCGCTGAGAACAATAGAAACCGAGATGATCATGGTATTATACAGTTAAACATCTTAAGTAGCAAAAAAGTGTTTTGCACATCCAATTGATCCAAAGTATTGATTGTGCTTAATTGTTACAGCCAAAGCTCCAGGGTACGAAACTCGGTTCTGTTGCTTTTCTATGGTGTTTCAAATGTTGTAGTTTGTTTTATTATGTATAATTAACACAAAGTGTGGTAATGCTCTACTCACTGCAAAAACTAGTTCCTTCAGTAAAGAAAGTGAATGGTATTTGATGACATTTGAAGTGATATTTTAAAATCCACATTAGCATTTAATAAGTGGTTGTAAATCCTAAATGTTGGTAACAGAAGCTAGGTTCAACCTAGTTCTTTGTAATTATAGTAGTGTACAAAGGATTTAGTGACAATGTCTAAAACACTAAAAAGGATTTGAGAGAACTTCTCTTCAATGTTACTGTAGATTGTAAGTACACTAGAAGAGTAAGTGTGCATTAGATAGTGGTGCTGACTGTTTGAGGCTGACATGGGCACCATGAATAGTGGGCACCATGAATATATGACAAGGTACTCAGAGAAATTAAATGATGCTTAAGAAATAAGAGCTTTTGAAAAAAATGGAAGGCCCAAGAGCTTGTCAGTTTAGGCCTAGCTGGAATACCTATTTCTTGTGGCTTTGGATATTTAACTAAACAAGGCTAGCAGGGTTTTATCTAGACTCAGATGGGAGATTTTCCAACATGAGCTAATGCATATGCCATACAGTGTATATTACTGCCGAAAAATACACAAAAATTTGCATTCTAGAAATGAAAGGTTTGTGAGAGTAGCTGTGGTGACATGTAATGAAGCATTATAAGTTAATGCCAGTTTCCATTACAAAACTACTTTTGAGAGGTTACCTGAAAATATAAGTCATCTGGTTTCTAGTTATAAAGTTAACTTATCAGTATAGGCTTTAACTTGATGGGTCAACCCCCAGAGAGGCAAGGGTCCACTGTAGTATTTTATTCTGGCTAATGTCAGACAATTTGATTCAGCAGAGTGAAATGCCTGCACTTTAATAGGTTTACAGCCAATTTGGTTAGCCTGTTAAGGAGCAAGGGCCAGTTTAGAATTTTGTTTAGGTTAACAATGGCTAATTATATTACACCAAGTGAGGCAGCGGTCCTTCAATGGGTTAACTACAGACTTGGTTTATCCAATGAGGGCAGAATGTGCACTTTAGAATTTTATCCTGGCTAATGCTAGATGATTTTATTTAGCAGATTGGTTGGCTAATTCCTCAATGGGCTTATTTATTGGTAAGAAGAACAGATGGGCAAAATTTGTCTGAAAGCATAGTCTAAACATTACAATTGTCTTCCAAACCTTTAATGTTGAAGGTTTCTTTAACATTGCTGGCATCATGCTTGTGTTATGAGTTGACTGTGTACTGTATAAATCCAACTGAAATCTATTAAGCAGCTAAAACTCTTTACTGGTCTTACAGCAGTAGACACATGTAGTCTTGGAATATCAATTTTTAGAGCAATCTACTGGTGTATGTGTATGAATATGAGTGTGTGGATGTATATGTATGTGGTATAATGACTGGTTCAGTCATTCCCCAGAAAAACTGGAGTGCTTGATATGATAGTGTAGGGCTTGTGTACACATGCTGTCTGATATTAAGTTTTTGCAGCTGTTGCTACTTGGTGTCGCATGCTTTTGCAATCTTCAGTTGCTTTAAAAGTTTCGTTCCCAAACTGTTGACACAGTTACCAAAATGCAAAACTAGTATACATGTTTTTGTGGGATTGTCCACTGATACTACAAGTAAACCGAAATGAGCAGTTGTTCATAAATTAAATATTGAGTAATTTATTTTAAACTTTCTCTTTGTTATCGGTTGAAATATATTGTCAAATGAAGACCTACAAAAGGCCATATTTTTGGAACATCTATTTCTTGACCATTTTACGATGGTAAAAATGTTTACTAGAAATGAGCAATTTTTACAGCAAAAACAACTCAATAGCTTGTAGAAATACTTTTCCTTGAAAAATTTAATTCAGATTTGCCGTATCTGAAAGTTGTTTTTGCTACAAGTCGCTGTGTTTGTAGTGTATTTTTTGTTTTCCTATGGTATGTTGTCAGTATCACTTCATGCTATCCAAAGATTTTTGTGTTGGTGAATATGCAAACCTTTTTTTTTGAACGTGGGTAAATGTACACTCCACCGCAGGGTGAAGTAACTGCAGAGGGCAGATTTAAATGTTAGACACTTTATTATTGAATTGAATTTAATAAAATACTTGAACAGCAAAATTGTATAACAAATATGAAGTAACTGTAGTAAAAAAGTACGATAGAAATAATATGAAAAATTACTAAAAGTACATAATCAAAAAAGTCTACATTAAAAGAGTAAATCAAGAGGCTGTTATGGTGAAGCATCTTGTTTTTGACTACTATATAATAAAAATATAAGCGGAAGCAAATTCCGAAAAAGAAAACCATCTTTTAACTTAAGATTTAAGTTAAAGAAAGATGAAAACTGTGAAATAGTGATATTTCGATTTTATTGCAAAATCATCTTCAGACCAAGTGAACTAACATAAGCGAACCTAAGGTTTATATATACATGGGAAAGTGATTACATCATTGATGAGGAATTGAGGAAACGCCTACTTTATTTACAATGATTGATTGTGTCAGTAAGTGACACAATCAATGATTGATTGTGTCAGTAATTGATACCTGTTTGTGAGTTAAGTGAGCTGAGTCGAGTCATCGTATTGTCGATTTTTATCCCTGCTACTCCGTTCCAAACAATGGGTACAACTGCTGTAGTGATTTTAGCGCTCCTACCATTCCTGTAGTTTTGTTATTTAACAAACAGGAAATAGCTTTGGTGTCTCTGTGCTGTGATAGAAACATGAATGACGTAATTTCAATCGGAAAAGTGAAAACACGAGGTGCAGCTGAGTGTTTTCTGGTATTTTTCGGGTTGAAATGGCGTCATGAAGGTTTCTATTACAGAACATAGACACTAAAGCTATTTTCTATATGTTTTATAAAATAATCAAGGTTTTTTCGAGTTTTTTCTGCGGAGGGCAAATGTAAATGTTAGACACTTTATTGGTATGTCTAGGGGAGGGGAAAACTGGGGGAGGTTTCAAGAAACAGCTGCTTAGGAACAACAGTGTTTTGCTTTTGCATTTCTAATAAGAGCATGATCTTTTCACGGCAGGGAGTCCATCGTGGAATGATCCGGATGACGTACAGGAGGAGGATATCTGCCATTCTTTTCAAAATGTGAAGGTTTTGTATCTTGATACTATTACCATCATGTAAGCGTGTGCATGGTCAGAAAATTTCAGTGACGCCATAATAAATTAAAAGGCGTATTTCATCGTAAGGGTTAGAGTTAGCGTTGCCCCGATTTTCATATCACCATATCGGATGCTGGTATGTCGGCGTTAAAATTGATTACTTATTAACCGAGTGTGAGGTCTGTACGACAAAGTATTTGTGTGAGGCTTTCATACAGACTGAGCGACGAAGTAGAGAGGTCTGTGCGGAAAAAACTGTGGACAAATACTTTCCCGTACAGACCAAACAAAAGAGGTTTATAAGGAATTTATTATATGACTTTTGGTTCCTTTCTTCATGGCTTTTAACCCGTTTTAACCCATCATCGTGGGTTAGCGGCTTAGGTTTACTTGCTTTTTTTTACGTATTCTTTCGGGTTTTTTGCATCTATTCATGTAGTTTCCTGCTTAAAATTATCATTGGGAACATTTAACTTCTTTTTTCGTAGCTTATTGTTACAAATCGTTTGCGGAACATACCTGAATCTGGTTTGTTTGTCTTCAAATCAACTCGAAAATTTTCCCGCCAAAACTAGCCGGTCTGTATGGAAAACTTATTGCACGGCTAGATAGCCAATCAGCGTGCGTCATTTTGCGTATAGACCGGTTAGCGAGCTCAGCCATATAATAAAACATAGTATTGACAGTTTCCTTAGTGATATTACCGATATTGGTCTATGTTCAGGTAGCGGGCTACACCAAACAGAAATTACTGCGCAAGACATCAACGCGAGAATAGGCTGGCAAAAACGAATGTGACATAGAAACAAACAAATTTCCGTCCCGCTTATGCCAGAATTTTGAGACAAAAGACGTTACTCCTAATTCAGAAAACTTGCAACTTGAGTCTTAGGAAATAACATATAATTAAATGAGGTCCTACTATGAGTTATGGCTTTTAATTTTGTCCGTGTTTTTGAAAAACTGAAGGTCATTGGGCTTACTTGCCCTACCAAGGAGTTTGTAATTTGAAGAAGGAAATTTTCGGATGCCTTACGATTACGGCACTTGAAAATTTCATTTATGAAATGTCACCTCAATGTTATGTGATCGATTGTAAATACCAAATGTTCATTCAATACACCGCAATACTTGCTGTGCATACATGTTGTCTTTCTCTTCCACAGTTCCACTATTCAATTTCAGGCAGATAAATAAGTTTCTGACAGTCACATTCCTGTCAACGTTTAGTTTACACAGCTTGTGAAAGCCCGATATAGGTATCAGTTATAGGTAGTGATTGGCACTCAAATACCGGTCATCGAAATATCGGCAAATTCTCATGTGGGTTCAACACTACTATCTAAAAATGGAGTGCTATTTAGGCAGTTCTGAACGTAGTAGTAAACGTTAAAGGTAGTACTCTGCGAAAAAGGGTAGAGAACAAGGTAATGACGATTCGACAGGTCAGCACCTGGTTCTCTCTATTTTTGGCAGAGTACTACGTTTAAACTTTTTCAACACTAATGTCTGGTTTCAGTTGGGGTTATTTTAGTGGTGGTTATGTGTACGCACACGTTACTTGCAACTTCATCTTGATGTAGTGTGAGTTGGACAAAGCTTCCAAAAACCTTTCCTGTTTCGGAAGAAGTTACAGTAATGTGAGGAAGTTAATCGGTCAACTGGAAAAGACCGGTTTTATTTAGAGATCGGTTTTGTCGGTTTCCTTCACGTCGGAAAACCGAAAAACCGATTCAGCATTTATCGATTTGATTTTTTCAGCTTTGCATTCAACGCGAGTGGCTTACTGTCGGATCATAGGTGCGATCATTCGGAAGTCAGGTTAATGTTTTGAATGTCAGGAACAAACGCATTTGTATTAAATACATAGAATTTCAAGTTTTGTTGAGTAAGTGATAAAGGTTAAACAATCTGTTATGATTTCAACAATATTTACGCTTCATAAAGTAAACACATGTTTCCTAACTTTCTTTTAATGCACAGTAAATTAGGTTATGTTATGGTTTTATCGGGTTTTTTCGAAAACCGCCTCACGCTAAGTTATAGGAAGCAAAGAGTTGCAGAAACAACCAGTTATAGAAAACATTCACGCACATGAAAGTACGTATGATGTTACAGCTGGCAAAAAAACTGAGAATTTATTGGCACCGATCTCATTTACCTGTTGCCGAAGAACCTTCGCTTACAGCAGTTATTTTGGTAATTAATCAAAGTTTCTTCAGACAGAATCATTTAATATGAACTCCACGTGTGTAATGGTGAGGCAAACTTTTTTGATACTTGTTTGTGAGTTAAGTGAGCTGAGTCGAGTCATCGTATTGTCGATTTTTATCCCTGCTACTCCGTTCCAAACAATGGGTACAACTGCTGTAGTGATTTTAGCGCTTCTACCATTCCTGTAGTTTTGTTATTTAACAAACAGGAAATAGCTTTGGTGTCTCTGTGCTGTGATAGAAACATGAATGACGTAATTTCAATCGGAAAAGTGAAAACACGAAGTGCAGCTGAGTGTTTTCTGGTATTTTTCGGGTTGAAATGGCGTCATGAAGGTTTCTATCACAGAACATAGACACCAAAGCTATTTTCTATTTGTTTTATAAAATAACCAAGGTTTTTCGAGTTTTTTCGCCGTCATTCATATCTGTACTCCGACAGAAAACGAGGGTCATCCAATCAGAGCTTGCGTAGGAATGTTATTTTATAAATATACTTAAACTTTCGGATTGTAATTTTCCGATCCATACATGTTCCTTATCGTTTTCCGTTTTTTTTCTCAGGTCAAAGATTCAGGTTTTCCGAGGGAATCGGAAAATGGTAGATTGAAGGGTTTTGGTAATGCAGAGTTTGATGATGTTGATGTATTTATGAGAGCTCTTTCTCTTGATGACGAGGTACATGTTTGTTGAGACGTTTATTATGATTCATAAGACGCAAGTGAAGATCAGTCCAGGTTTTTTTCCGAATTTTTGGCTATTGATAATGCAATTACAACGAAATGCTTTTTCTATGGACGTAAAAGTGCCTCTATACTGGGCAGATTAGCGCTTCGGAAGCGACTTGTTATAAAGGAGGCGAAAAAAGTACGTCACTTGAACTTTCCGCCCCAATTATGGTACTGAACTCTGCCGAAAAGATTTTTTGACACAATGTAAACCATAACTTATTTTTTTCCTCAACGTTTTTATATGGTTCTCGTCTATAAGTAGAATCCGACTCACATCTCACAAATAAGTTCCTAATAAGGAACTTAAGCAACGATTCTTTTTATGGCGACGGTAACATGAGTGACTGAGTGAGCTGTGAAGAGTTGTTCCCATCAAAATATGAAAGTTAAGATGGCTGAAAATAGTTTCAGGTCGTGACCACCGGCATTTAGCAACAAAACGCGAGTGATTCTGTGTCGCGAGATGGACGCGTGTTTCAAACTTGTAAAAAACATGGCGGCAGAGTTTATTTCTTTAGATCTTGTCGGCAAGCCCGGAGCTGGCTCTCAATTTCGGGGGAGGCACTGCCGCACACATAGCCGCGACGTGGACCAAAAATTGAGCTAGGGGTCTGTAGTCGTCTCTGGGGGGGTTGTTCCCGAGGGCATCCTGGTCGCATTCTGGGGAAATTTTATAAATACGTTTTTCTTTTTTTTGTTGGTAAGGAGGGCACGACTTCCATTATATTGTGGTTGGGGGGGCACTGCCCCCCCAGGCCCCCCTCTGCTCCGGGCCTGCTTGTCGGGGTGTGAAAGGCGGTTTAAATCTTTTCTTATTTTACTAATATCAACACTGGCTGGCAATAAAATTATCTGGTTTATTATAACAGATACTGAATGAAGAAACAAAAAGTTTAATCAGTGTTTATGATGATTTGGGCTCGAGTTGTGACGATGGCTCGATGAGCGTAAACAAACATAGGTCGTAAATTTTTCTTTCGTCTACCTTGTGCCCCATCCTGTTTTCCTTGCTGGCTGCAACAACTGTCTCGTTGAGGGAAGATCAGTGTGTATGTTCTGACTTACTAGTGTGTATGTTCTAACTTACTAGCCATAAACATGGATTCCTTGCTTGGACGTAGAAAGTCTAAAGGCAGTGCTCTACCGAATAAACCGAGATAAGGTACTGACGTTTCGAGGAAAAGCCCTTCATTAGAATCAAATGTTAGTTCCTTGTTTGGCAGCGTTTTACCTTCAAACTTTTCCTACGTTGAATCTAAATTGAATGTGTGAATTTTCTCTTGCAAACGTTTTAAATACTGTTGACACTAAATGAGCCGCGAATCACTTCTCAATGCTATTTAGACAAATCAATAAAATAATGCATTGACCTGTCTTGTCATAACTTTGTAATAATTTTGTAATAAAGTAATAATTCTGACCAGGTTGTCTCAAAGCTACATGAATATCGAAATTTGCCGTATTTGCGAGGTTTCACATGGAGAAATTTCTTCGTTTTGTCTTGTAATAATTCTGTAATAATTCTGTAATAAAGTAATGATTCTGACCAGGTTGTCTCAGAGCAGCAAATAAATCATTGAGAAAAACAAAAAAAGTCCATAAGTTGAGACCACAGCTCTACGCTAAAATGGCGAAGGGAAAACGCGGCGAAAATCGATGTCACATAATATTGCATTCTCAGTCTGCCATAAACTCAATGTTTAACCTGTCTTATTACACTGGATATCTCTATCAGGTGTAACTGTAAGCTGTTCTCCCTGGAGGTATGGTCCACCCCCCATATTTCGGTATTACTACAGGTGGAAACTCCAGCACCCGGAGGAGACCATTGCTGCTTAGCGAAGGCAAACTGCACGACACTTCCTTCGTACTTAAAATAGAGTGATTATAATTTATACCCTTGTGCCAGTTTCTAATGTTAATCAAAATTACGTTTAAGACGTTGAAAGGAAGAAGAATTAGAGTTGACGTGGCCGGGCAGTCTCAGGGCACAGGTAGGTGGTTAGCAGTGAGTTGTTGCGTTTTTCCTAAAATAATTATGTTATGACTTGAGGACATTTTTGTAAGAGAGTTTCGTTCATATTAAAATGCCTGTGAAGTATAAATAGTTTTGTTTAAGTCACTTTATTGCGTCTTAACGCTAATGTTCAGTTTTAGACAGACAAAAGCTCTTTTATGTAGTGTTTTCCTAGCTTAGAAGTTTACCTTTTAAAGACAGTTGGTCTGCTTCGGAAAAGACGTAGTGATTTGAACGACTCAGTTCAATTTGACTTCATTGATCCCTTACTCTTACGACAAGTTTGAATTGGAGGCCTTGGAATGACTTCTCAAAATCAATTAGTGTATTGGCATAATCAGCTAGTGTATCAATAATGAATGAATGGATGAATAAACCGATTGCGTGTAATCAAGTCCAAGGACTTGAAGTATTATTTCCAGTCCAAGGACTGGAAAAAACAGTTCAAGTCCTCTGCCTAGTTCTTCAATAGTATTTCAAGTTCGCTCACATGGTGCCATTCAGCTCGTCTGATTGATTGATATACTCATGAATTATTAATGAGTTTGAGAACGGGATTTAAAACACGAAGCGATAGTTGAGTGTTTTAGATCCGGTAGAGTTGGTACTGCGAGATTTTTAAAGGTCTCATAAAATGAACCTCATATTACGCAAATTTGCGAAGGAAGTTTTGAAATTTATGTTTTCTAACCCGAAAAAATGAACAACCTCACATATAAAGTCACGTGAGTCATCATTATATATAAAGACAAGATGCAAAATATGGTTTTCCTTTGTATTTTCGTCATGAATTCTTAACTAATTTTATAAATATGTATTTATTACCGTAAGCCGACAGCCGATGTATATAGTTTACACTGAGAAGACGTTCCGTCCACAAATTTAGAGTTGTCTCGAAGCTGGCTGGCTAACGCATGTTATCGGACATCGCTCAACAGCACTAATTTTCTTGTATGGTTAATAATGACGTTTTGTGCTTGTTTATGTTTCACTTAACTGTGCAAAAGAACGGGCAACTGTTTACGATATACTATGCTCTGGTGAAGCAGAACGTACGTGGACACTTTGTCACTTATTGGTCTCTGTTGGTTTGTGTTTTGGTCCATTTGGCATTTGGCAGCATCCATTTTGACCTGTTTCATTTTTAGACAAGGAAAAAGATAACAAAAGTCGTGAAGTACCCTCTGAAGCTGATGGCGACTGGCGAACTGGCTCAAAAGATTCTGGCCCCACGTTAGATCGCCAAGACTACCGACTATATGGTGACCGTTCTTTCTGCAATTGTAGAAAGAAGGGAGAATGCCCGTTAAAAGGATTGTGCCTAAAAAAGAATTTAGTTTACCAGGCCACGGTGAAGACGTGTTCTCAAGATACAAAGAAAATCTACATTGGCATGACCAAGGATAAATTTAAAACCAGATTTACCTTGCACAAGCACACTTTCAATAACATGGATCTTAAAGGTAGCACCGCACTGTCTAGATACATTTGGGAGTTGAAGGACAATAACGAACGCTATAGCATTGAATGGTCAATTCTCTATCACAGTAAACCATACACGAGCGGAGATAAATCATGCGACTTGCGTGCTATGGAAAAAAAGCTGATTTCCAATGCAGATGAACGCTTTTTATTGAACAAACAATCTTAACTGATTTGCTTATGTATATCACTGTAAATAGTTTTAACTTTTAGTCTGAGGATCGCCGTGCAGCGTGAAACTCGAGTCACAGTTTTTTATATTTTTATTAAATTTCCATTAAACGTATAATACGTAGCTCCACGACTTGATTTGTGTTGAGCACTGTCGATATGTAGTGGACATATCCAAGTCTATTATATATATATATATATATATATATATGTATATATATATATATATATATATACATATATATAATCACAACACAAGATTTGGTTACTTCGTAAGAATAAAAGTTAATCAAAGATCTTATGAAGTAACCAAACCTTGTGTTGTGATTATTCCGCTCTACCTCGGTATTGAGCACTCTGCACCCATATGATTTTGTTATTGATACTTGTTATCAACACATATATCTATATATATATATATAGAAAGATATATACACAATGCGAAAATTTTTCTCCCTAGTCACCACGCGTGTAACAGGACTCCACGCACGTCCAGATTAGTACCCTCGCACCGCGCTTCGCGCGGTGGGCGAGAAGACTATTAATTCCAAACAGGAATAAGTTGGTTGCTAAACCACTTGTCCTCGTCAACTGTTGCTTGTTAACAGAACACGTCGGGAGGGGGAGGAATTTTGCATGGAACATTTACATGACACTTCACATGGACGGCGGAGCCGGTGGGGCTGCCGTGGCTGTAGCGTCCCCACTTTTTTCCAAATGTAATGTTGAAACAACTACGCTTTAAAACACTTGTTGTGAAATTTTCCAGAGAAGATGCTGTATTTTTATCTCAAGCCCCCCCCCCCCCCCACTCATAATTCCTCTCCGCCGTCCCTGCTTCAGTTCAGGGAAGAACGTCCTAGTACTACAACGATATAAAAGCAAGGCTAGGTTTTGAAAATTGTGAGGTAAGCGTTACGCAACAGCAACTCGCATGCATAAAATAATATGATCGTACGACGTCGTACATTAATCGGAAATATCCGGTATTCATTGACCACTGTTCAGCCGCCGAGTCACAACCGAGAGATTGGTCCTGTGGCAACACTCGCTGGCACGTTTCTAACATGGCGGACACAGGTATTTAATTTTTCTAAAGATTTATCTTATGCTATTAGATGGGAAAACACCGACTAGAAACAGCGGACTATTACTTTCAAAAATTTAAGAACCGTCTGTCATATACTTTTATAACTTCACTGTAGGTAACAAAAAGAAAGGTAAGAAACAAAAACGGAAAACAGTTCCCCTGACCGCTTTTTTGTCGAGTCAAGCACCACCGGGCAATGCTAGTAGTGTTGTATATGCTTCCAAGACTTCAAACTGGGCTGATGAAAGTGAAGATCTTCCAGTTCATGGTAGGTTCACGGTTCGTCCTGTTTGAGCAATATCGTTAATTTTTTATATATCGTAATGAATCAAGAAGCTGGAGTCCAGAGATGTTCTTAACCACCCAACCGCTCACATGTATCAAACATTGATAAGTCAGTTTACAATTCAACGTTGCTTTCACGCTGTATGTGTCCAGCTTCACAAGTTTTGAACTCTTTGTATTAATTTTATCGTGTTTCTACTGTCGCTAGTACTGTCGTAGTAGTGTAGTTTGACTAATGATGATGAGATTATTCGTCAGTTGACCGCTGTATTACTGGATTGTCTCAAATTGCTGGTTAAGTAAAACCAGAGACGACGTCTACGTTTTTTTTCGATGGAAACCTTCAGAAGAATCGATGAGTTTTGTGTCGAAACTTGGATTTTCTTCACTTGATGATACTCTATCATATATAATAACTGATACTCCAACACACTTGGAAAATGATTTCCCAAGGGAAGAGATTAGAGTTTGAATTGGGGTTAGGTTTCTCTTCTCACTTGCAGCAAATTGAAAACAGTGATTTTACATTACTTAAGATTGTTATTGTTAGTTTGTCAAGATTAGCCATCTTGCATTGCTATAAAATGCTACTAATGACACCACAAGGAGGTTTCCAACATGACACTGACTTAGACCACACCATTGTCAAGTGCCCTGTTTTGAAGTCTCCAGATAGTGCCATCGGCTTGTGTAAACTCGATGAGAAGACTAGATTATGATTGCACAGGAATGTTGCTAAATGCTGATGTGCATGGAGAATTATTATATGTATGACAACAACCAGTAGCTTTCAGTGTGGAATGTCTTGAGTAAGTTGAAGCCAGTAGAAGTATCCAGTCTTTCATGTATGAGTATAGATATGCTGGATACCACTTACCAGGTACTGGCTTTAACCTGCTAGTAGATTGCTAGATGGTGTGGCTGCTAGATACCAGGTACCAGAGAAGGAAACATGTTGGAGCAATCTTGCACTGTTTTTTTTTTTTGACATGTTTATTTGAAATTAATACCAAACCTACATATGGGATAATACTCAACTGTTAAAATGTAGGTAATAGTATGGCTTCAGTTGCAGTTTGGAAAAAACATGTATGAATGAGTTCTTTGGAGACTACTAAAATAGCAGTAGTGTAAAGGGGGAGTGTGCATCTTGACACATTATTGGATATGAGGTGACAAAGTCCTGGAATATTTAAATGAAAAAGTCATGAGTTTTCATTTGAAAATGTTCTGAGTTAACAACATTATTTACACAGTTAAACATCTTAAGTAGCAAAAAAGTGTTTTGCACATCCAAAGTATTGATTGTGCTTAATTGTTACAGCCAAAGCTCCAGGGCAGGAAACTCGGTACTGTTGTTTTTCTATGGTGTTTCAAATGTAGTTTGTTTTATTATGTATATTTAACACAAAGTGAGGTAATGCTCTACTCACTGCAAAAACTAGTTCCTTTAGGAAAGAAAGTGAATGGTATTTGATGATATTTGAAGTGATATTTAAAATCCACATTAGCATTTAATAAGTGGTTGTAAATCCTAAATGTTGGTAACAGAAGCTAGGCTCAACCTAGTTCTTTGTAATTATAGTAGTGTACAAAGGATTTAGTGACAAAGTCTAAAACACTAAAAAGGATTTGAGAGAACTTCTCTTCAACATTACTGTAGATTGTAAGTACACTAGAAGAGTAAGTGTGCATTAGATAGTGGTGCTGACTGTTTGAGGCTGACTAGGAAAAGGAGTGGGCACCATCAATATATGACAAGGTACTCAGAGAAATTAAATGATGCTTAAGAAATAAGAGCTTTTGAAAAAATGGAAGGCCCAAGAGCTTGTCAGTTTAGGCCTAGCTGGAATACCTATTTCTTGTGGCTTTGGATATTTAACTAAACAAGGCTAGCAGGGTTTTATCTAGACTCAGATGGGAGATTTTCCAACATGAGCTAATGCATTCTAGAATTCAAAAAATTGCATTCTAGAAATGAAAGGTTTGTGAGAGTAGCTGTGGTGACATGTAATGAAGCATTATAAGTTAATGCCAGTTTCCATTACAAAACTACTTTTGAAAGGTTACCTGAAAATATAAGTCATCTGGTTTCTAGTTATAAAGTTAACTTATCAGTGTAGGTTTTAACTGGATGGATCAACCCCCAGAGAGGCAAGGGTCCACTGTAGTATTTTATTCTGGCTAATGTCAGACAATTTGATTCAGCAGAGTGAAGTGCCTGCACCTTTATAGGTTTACTGCCAATTTGGTTAGCCTGTTAAGGAGCAAAGGCCAGTTTAGAATTTTGTTTAGGTTAACAATGGCTAATTATATTATGCCGAGTAGGGCAGCGGTCCTTCAATGGGTTAACTACAGACTTGGTTTATCCAATGAGGGTGGAATGTGCACTTTAGAATTTTATTCTGGCTAATGCTAGATGATTTTATTTAGCAGATTGGTTGGCCAATTCCTCAATGGGCTTATTTATTGGTAAGAAGAACAGATGGGCAAAATTTGTCTGAAAGCATAGTCTAAACATTACAATTGTCTTCCAGACCTTTAATGTAGAAGGTTTCTTTAACATTGCTGGCATCATGCTTGTGTTATGAGTTGACTGAGTACTGTATAAATCCAACTGAAATCTATTGAGCAGCTAAAACTCTTTACTGGTCTTACAGCAGTAGACACATGTAGTCTTGGAATATCAATTTTTAGAGCAATCTACTGGTGTATGTGTATGAATATGAGTATGTGGATGTATGAGTATGTCGATGTATATGTATGTGGTATAATGACTGGTTCAGTCATTCCCCAGAAAAACTGGAGTGCTTGATACGATAGTGTGGGGCTTGTGTACACATGCTGTCTGATATTAAGTTTTTGCAGCTGTTGCTACTTGGTGTCGCATGCTTTTGCAATCTTCAGTTGCTTTAAAAGTTTCGTTCCCAAACTGTTGACACAGTTACAAAAATGCAAAACTAGTGTACATGTTTTTGTGGGATTGTCCACTGATACTACAAGTAAACTGAAATGAGCTGTTGTTCATAAATTAGATAATGAGTAATTTATTTTAAACGTTTCGCTTTGCTATAAGTTGAAATATATTGTCAAGTGAAGTGCTACAAAAGGCCATATTTTTGGAACATCTATTTCTTGACCATTTAACGATCGTAAAAATGTTTACTAGAAATGAGCAATTTTTACAGCAAAAAGAACTCCATAGCTTGTAGAAATACTTTTCCCTGAGAAATTTAATTCAGATTTGCCATATGTGAAAGTTGTTTTTGCTACAAGTCGCTGTGTTTGTAGTGTATTTTTTGCTTTCCTTTAGTATGTTGTCAGTATCACTTCATGCTATCCAAAGATTTTTGTGTTGGTGAATATGCAAACCTTTTTTTTTGAACGTGGGTAAATGTACACTCCACCGCAGGGTGAAGTAACTGCAGAGGGCAGATTTAAATGTTAGACACTTTATTATTGAATTGAATTCAATAAAATACTTGAACGGCAAAATTATATAACAAATATGAAAAACTGAAGTAAAAAAGTACGATAGAAATAATATGAAAAATTACTAAAAGTACATAATCAAAAAAGTCTACATTAAAAGAGTAAATCAAGAGGCTGTTATGGTGAAGCATCCTGTTTTTGAATACTATATGATAAAAAGTTGTTCTTGAACCTCTTTGTCCGGCATTTAGGAATAGGAATTATTCTAATGTTTCTAAGAGAGTAATGATATTAAAAAAAACTAGTTTTGAGATTATGTAATTTACCATCTTTTTCTAAAATTGACTGATAGAAGGATTTCGTAAGTGGTTCTCGTCTAGCGCACAAAGTATCAAGTTTGAGCTGAGTGAGGCTATTCTCATCAGACACTTGTGGAAGTATTTTGTTCACAGCTCTGCGTTAAATATCCTCCAGTTATTTTCTTAACTCCAAAGTTAGAGAAGAGTGCCAAACTGGATTCGCGTATTCCAGTATAGGACGGATGAAATTGCAGTAAACAGTATGTAGGGCGAAGTAACTGCAGAGGGCAGATGTAAATGTTAGACACTTTATTGGTATGTCTAGGGGAGGGGAAAACTGAGGGAGGTTTCAAGAAACAGCTGCTTAGGAACAACAGTGTTTTGCTTTTGCATTTCTAATAAGAGCATGATCTTTTCACGGCAGGGAGTCCATCGTGGAATGATCCTTATGGCCAGCCCCAAGAAGTTCAACGTATTATTCTACCAACCGCTCCAAGAGCAGCAAGGGCAGGTGCCATTGATTTGTCTCAGCTCCCCAAAGGTCCTCCGTACACCGCATTTCTGGGCAACTTGCCGTACGACGTAGAGGAGGAGGATATCTACCATTTTTTTCAAAATGTGAAGGTACTGTGTCTTGATATTATCTCCATCATGTA
Organism: Heliopora coerulea; assembly: GCA_030142905.1. Classification (NCBI taxonomy): domain Eukaryota; kingdom Metazoa; phylum Cnidaria; class Anthozoa; order Scleralcyonacea; family Helioporidae; genus Heliopora; species Heliopora coerulea. The sequence continues at coordinate 1,826,644 of JASJOG010000013.1, forward strand.
AGCGTGTGCATAATCAGAAAATTTCAGTGACGCCATAATGAATTAAAAGGCGTATTTCATCGTAAGGGTTAGAGTTAGCGTTGCTCCGATCTTCATGTCACCAAATCGGATACTGGTATGTCGGCGTTAAAATCGATTACTTATTAACCGAGTGTGAGGTCTGTACGGGAAAGTATTTGTCTGAGATTTTCGTATAGACCGAGCGACGAAGGAGAGAGGTCTGTGCGGAAAAAACCGTGGGGAAATACTTTCTCGTACAGACCGAACAAAAGAGGTTTATAAGGAATTTATTATATGACTTTTGGTTCCTTTCTTCATGGCTTTTAACCCGTTTTAACCCATCGTGTGTTAGCGGCTTAGGTTTACTTGCTTTTTTTTACGTATTCTTTCGGGTTTTTTGCATCTATTCATGTAGTTTCCTGCTTAAAATTATCATTGGGAACATTTAACTTCTTTTTTCGTAGCTTATTGTTACAAATCGTTTGCGGAACATACCTGAATCTGGTTTGTTTGTCTTCAAATCAACTCGAAAATTTTCCCGCCAAAACTAGCCGGTCTGTACGGAAAACTTATTGCACGGCTAGATAGCCAATCAGCGTGCGTCATTTTGCGTATAGACCGGTTAGCGAGCTCAGCCATATAATAAAACATAGTATTGACAGTTTCCTTAGTGATATTACCGATATTGGTCTATGTTCAGGTAGCGGGCTACACCAAACAGAAATTGCTGCGTAAAACATCAACGCGAGAATAGGCTGGCAAAAACGAATGTGACATAGAAACAAACAAATTTCCGTCCCGTTTATGCCAGAATTTTGAGACAAAAGACGTTACTCCTAATTCAGAAAACTTGCAACTTGAGTCTTAGGAAATAACATATAATTGAATAAGGTCCTACTGTGAGTTATGGCTTTTAATTTCGTCCGTGTATTTGAAAAACTGAAGGTCATTAGGGGTCTCTTGCCCTACTAAGGAGTTTGTAATTTGAAGAAGGAAATTTTCGGGTGCCTTACGATTACGGCACTTGAAAATTTCATTTATGAAATGTCACCTCAATGTTATGTGATCGATTGTAAATACCAAATGTTCATTCAATACACCGCAATACTTGCTGTGCATACATGTTGTCTTTCTCTTCCACAGTTCCACTATTCAATTTCAGGCAGATAAATAAGTTTCTGACAGTCACATTCCTGTCAACGTTTAGTTTACACAGCTTGTGAAAGCCCGATATAGGTATCAGTTATAGGTAGTGATTGGCACTCAAATACCGGTCATCGAAATATCGGCAAATTCTCATGTGGGTTCAACACTACTGCCTAAAAATGGAGTGCTGTTTAGGCAGTTCTGAACGTAGTAGTAAACGTTTAAAGGTAGTACTCTGCGAAAAAGGGGAGAGAACAAAGTAATGACGATTCGACAGGTCAGCACCTGGTTCTCTCTATTTTGGCAGAGTACTACGTTTAAACTTCTTCAATACTAATGTCTGGTTTTAGTTGGGGTTATTTTAGTGGTGGTTATGTGTACGCACACGTTACTTGCAACTTCATCTTGATGTAGTGTGAGTTGGACAAAGCTTCCAAAAACCTTTCCTGTTTCGGAAGAAGTTACAGTAATGTGAGGAAGTTAATCGGTCAACTGGAAAAGACCGGTTTTACTTAGAGATCGGTTTTGTCGGTTTCCTTCACGTCGAAAAACCGATTCAGCATTTATCGATTTGATTTTATCGGCTTTGCATTCAACGTGAGTGGCGCTCTGTCGGATCATAGGTGCGATCATTTGGAAGTCAGGTTAATGTTTTGGATGTCAGGAACAAACGCATTTGTACATAAATACATAAAATTTCAAATTTTGTTGAGTAAGTGATAAAGGTTAAACAATCTGTTACGATTTCAACAATATTTACGCTTTATAAAGTAAACACATGTTTCCTAACTTTCTTTTAATCCACAGTAAATTAGGTTATGTTATGGTTTTATCGGGTTTTTTTGAAAACCGCCTCACGCTAAGTTATAGGAAGCAAAGAGTTGCAGAAACAACCAGTTATAGAAAACATTCACGCACATGAAAGCACGTATGATGTTACAGCTGGCCAAAAAACTGAGAATTTATTGGCACCGATCTCATTTACCTGTTGCCGAAGAACCTTCGCTTACAGCAGTTATTTTGGTAATTAATCGAAGTTTCTTCAGACATAGAATCATATAATATGAACTCCACGTGTGTAATGGTGAGGCAAACTTTTTTGATACCTGTTTATGAGTTAAGTGAGCTGAGTCGAGTCATCGTATTGTCGATTTTTATTCCTGCTACTTCCTTTTTATTCCTGCTACTCCGTTCCAAACAATGGGTACAACTGCTGTAGTGATTTTAGCGCTTCTACCATTCCTGTAGTTTTGTTATTTAACAAATAGGAAATAGCTTTGATGTCTCTGTGCTGTGATAGAAACATGAATGACGTAATTTCAACCGGAAAAATGCTTAGTGAAAACACGAGGTGCAGCTGAGTGTTTTCTGGTATTTTTCGGGTTGAAATGGTGTCATGAAGGTTTCTATCACAGAACAGAGACACCAAAGCTATTTTCTATTTGTTTTATAAAATAACCAAGGTTTTTTCGGAGTTTTTTCGCCGTCATCCATATCTATCGCCGTCATCCATGTTTATCGAGCACCAAATTTCTCTCACACGGTTTTAATAGACTATCTGGCTGATTTAACACACAAATCCCTTCGGGAGCGCAAACAAATTATCATTTTAGGTGATTTAAATGCCGATTGTTTAAATAACTCGCTCGTCCAGACTAGAGCACTTAAGGATTTTATAGAGAGAAATGACCTTGAACAGCTAATCACCAAACCAACTCGTTCAACTGGAACTTCGAGTACATTGTTGGACTTGCTAATTACATCAACTCCAAATCCTTTTACGTCAGCAGAAGTTATAGAGTCAGGAGTGAGTGACCATTTTCTAATTTATGGTGTTTTATCTACAAAAGCAAAATAGGCAAAGAAACCTCAACACCGTATAATAGAAACTCGGAAAATTGATTTGAAAGCAAATCACGAAACCTTTCTAAATGAATTGAACCACGTACCGTGGAGTTTAATGGATTTGTTTGTAAACCCTGATGACAAACTTTACGTCTTGGAAAAGTTGTTTACTCCTATAATGGACGAATATTTCCCTCTTAAAAGGAAGCGTATTCGGCGTAATTCTCACCCATGGATTAATACGGAAATCTTAATCTTGATGCGTAATAGAGACCGTTTAAAGAAAATAGCATTAAAGAGTCGACTCCAAGATGATTACAAACTTTATAAGTGCGCAAGAAATCGGGTAACAAGTTACATCCGTAAAGCGAGAGTCAATTATTTTAAACGTAAACTTGATGAAAACTCCAACGATCCAAAAGCCTTCTGGAAACTGATGAAAATAGTCTTACCGTCAAAGACAAAGCAAACTGTAATTAATAAAATAACGGTTGATGGCGAAGATATCACTGACTCAAAAGGCATAGCTAGCACGCTAAATTCATATTTTTCCAATATTCCAAAACGTCTACTTGCAACACAAGACACGTGCCAGGATTTAGATACGCTCAGCCCTTCACCACCAATAGTATATGATAAAGAATCGCGTTTCAATTTTCATCCGATTTCTGAGCCCGAAATTCGACAACAGCTGATGTCTATGAAGCCGAATAAAGCAACAGGCTACGACAAGCTTCCCGTTAACGTTTTAAAGTTGTCGGCGAACAATATATCACAATGTTTGGCTACAATAGTAAACAGTTCTTTTGAACAGGGTGTATTTCCTAAGATATGGAAAATAGCAAAAATCTCACCAATATTTAAAGGAGCCTCTGCCAATGATCGCGATAACTACAGACCAATATCGGTATTGCCTGCTCTTGCAAAAGTTTGTGAAAGAGTAGCTGATAACCAGGTAAAAGATTACGGTGAAAACTATCAAACTTTAAAAGAACCTCTACAATTTGCTTACACCAAGCATTGCTCGACCGTGACGGCATTAATAAAAGTGATTGATTCCTGGAAATCAGCTATTGATGATAGGGAATATACTGTTGCTGTATTTCTTGACCTCCGAAAAGCCTTCGATATCATCGACCACTCGATGCTTTTAAAGAAATTACGTCATTACGGCTTCGATAAAAATGCAGTCAAATGGTTTGTTTCCTACCTCACAGATAGACAGCAATATGTCGTTTATCAAAACGCTCAATCTGACCTTGAATATGTAACTAATGGTGTTCCTCAAGGATCGGTATTGGGCCCGACGCTATTCTGCCTATATTATAACACGATTGTTCACAGCTTCACGGAGTGTGACCCTTTTTTATATGCGGATGGTACTAAAGTGCACCATTCGAATAAGGACTTGGCATTGGCACAGGCGAAGATTAATTTAGATTTGATGAATGTCGACCAATGGTTACTACAAAACAGAATGATAGCCAATGTCAAGAAAACCAAGTCGCTTCTAATTGGGTCAAAATCCGCCATAAAGAAAGCTGGAAAGCTTGAAGTTCGACTTAGTGATGAGACTGTAGAACAAGTTGATTCATTCGATTATCTAGGTCTTCGTGTTAGTAACTGTTTGTCGTGGGAATCACATATTACAATAATATGTCGAAGGACACATTCAAGACTTAGTTTATTAAATAGGATCTCTGCATTTCTTCCCAAGCCTGTTTTATGTAGGATCTACAAGCAAACCATTTTACCAATCTTAGATTATTGTTCAATCTTGTGGCATGACTGTGGCTCGACGTTAACAAGACAAGTTGAACTGGTTCAAAATCGAGCGATGAGAATTATTTTGAAAGAAGGAAAGAAAAAGTGTACTCAGGAAATGCGCAATGTTTTAAATCTTTTAACTTTGTTTAACAGGAGAAAAATTTTTAGATATGTACTAATTTTTAAAATTTTAAATAATTTAAATTGTCCTGAACAATTATTAGACGTTTTTAAATTCCGTAGTAGTGTGAGAAACAGAGAACTCAGAGATGAAACGTTATTAGATTTACCAAAAGTTAAAACTAAGATGGGGCAAACAATGTTTGCGTACTCCGGTGCAAAGGACTGGAATTCTCTGCCTAGATATATCAGAAAAATGACTTCTATTACTAGTTTTAAACGTTCTATTTATACGTATCTTTTAGACAGTGATAAAGATTCCCATATTTGTAGTTTATAGATTAATTTAGATTATTTTTATCAATATTTTTCAATATTGTTACATAGTTAATTTATGTTTTATTACCACTGTTCTCCCGTTAATACCAGCTTTTATGCTGATGGGATTTTTGATGGGATGACAGTATAAATAAAGAATTTATTATTATTATTATTATTATTATTATTATTATTATTATCTGTACTCCGACAGAAAACGAGGCTCATCCAATCAGAGCTTGCGTAGGAATGTTATTTTATAAATATACTTAAACTTTCGGATTGTAATTTTCCGATCCATACATGTTCCTTATCGTTTTTCGTTTTTTTTCTCAGGTCAAAGATGTCCGTCTTCCGAGGGAATCGGAAAATGGTAGATTGAAGGGTTTTGGTTATGCAGAGTTTGATGATGTTGATGTATTTATGAGAGCTCTTTCTCTTGATGACGAGGTACATGTTTGTTGAGACGTTTATTATGATTCATAAGACGCAAGTGAAGATCAGTCCAAGTTTTTTTCCAAATTTTTGGCTATTGATGACGCAATTACAACAAAATGCTTTTTCTATCGACGTAAAAGTGCCTCTATACTGGGCAGATTAGCGCTTCGGAGGCGATTTGTTATAAAGGAGGCGAAAAAAGTACGTCACTTGAACTTTCCCCCCCAATTATGGTACTGAACTCTGCCGAAAAGATTTTTTGACACAATGTAAACCATAGCTTATTTTTTTCCCCAACGTTTTTATATGGTTCTCGTCTATAAGTAGAATCCGACTCACATCTCACAAATAAGTTCCTAATAAGGAACTTAAGCAACGATTCTTTTTATGGCGACGGTAACATGAGTGACTGAGTGAGCTGTGAAGAGTTGTTCCCATCAAAATATGAAAGTTAAGATGGCTGAAAATAGTTTCAGGTCGTGACCACCGGCATTTAGCAACAAAACGCGAGTGATTCAGTGTCGCGAGATGGACGCGTGTTTCAAACTTGTAAAAAACATGGCGGCAGAGTTTATTTCTTTTGCTCTTGCCGGAGTGTGAAAGGCGGTTTAAATCTTTTCTTATTTTACTAATATCAACACTGACTGGCAATAATATGATCTGGTTTATTGTAACAGATACTGAATGAAGAAACAAAAAGTTTAATCAGTGTTTATGATGATTTGGGCTCGAGTTGTGACGATGGCTCGATGAGCTTCAACAAACATAGGTCGTAAATTTTTCTTTCGTCTACCTTGTGCCCCATCCTGTTTTCCTTGCTGGCTGCAAAAACTGTCTCGTTGAGGGAAGATCAGTGTGTATGTTCTGACTTACTAGTGTGTATGTTCTAACTTACTAGCCATAAACATGGATTCCTTGCTTCGACGTAGAAAGTCTAAAGGCAGTACTCTACCGAAAAAACCGAGATAAGGTACTGACGTTTCGAGGAAAAGCCCTTCATTAGAATCAAATGTCAGTTCCTTGTTTGGCAGAGTTTTACCTTCAAACTTTTCCTACGTTGATTCCCTACTTGGTTAGCTGCGCGTGGGATCAAACCTCAACAGCGTGCCTCCCACGCGATGTACTGCTGAGCATGCGTAGTTGTGTGAAAAAAATGCGATCGATCGTATTGCTGCCTGCTGTAGAAAAATGACAATTTTTCAAAATCTAATCATTTAAATTTGCTGAAATTTGGCTGAATTTTAGTTAACCTTGAAAACTTAAATCAAACAGAGGAATTCCGCAAGATTTTCTGTCTTAGGATGACTCACTATTTTCTTAAAAAATTTAAAAATTCTCTGTTAGAATGTCATCAAATTGGTATCACGAGATATTTGTTTACTGCAAGCTTTATACAAAACAAGAAGAAAATTTAATGACGGCATTTTTTGTAACCTGGAGAAAACTGAATTTTTGAGGTTGTTTTTAATTGCTCTTGTTTCCATGGAAACATGGAATGCCCCTGATATTACCATACCAGCTTCAGTACCCATTGTTGCTTTCCATCTGTGCCAACTTTTGAGATATGGATTATAACTACAGTCGAACCTCAATTAAGCGGCCCTCTATTAAGCGGCCACCCTCTATTAAACGATCACGGGCTGAAGTCCCAAAAATATTACCTATAATTTACTATAAATTGCACCTCTATTAAACGGCCACCTCCATTAAGCGGCTGCAGGCACCTTCGAGCGGTCCCAAACGACGTTTAGCATTACCTATCACCTCTATGAAACGGTCGGTCTGTAGTATCACAACAGCACGAAGACAAAGATTAACGAAAAAACAATTTGTGATATGAGATAAACATTCATGTCACTTAACATTACATCTGTTCATTACGCCCAATTATCAAATATTAGTGTTTCCGTTCGACTTTAGCTAACATCATACCCCTCATTCTGTAGCTTTTGTTTCAGCCAACTTATCGAAAAAGCATCTCCTATGAAATGATATTCACAAGGAACTTCCAAACCATATAAACCACCTCTGTTGATTCGTTTGCCCTTGATTACTGCTTTTCCGGAGTTGGTTGTTCGTTTTAGAAACTTTGTGAGCCAAATTGCCATTAGTTTCGGCACATGTGACATGTCCAACGACTTGAAAATCCGCTCTCATTTCATTCGGATGTAAACACACTTTCAAAGACATCTGCTCAAGGTGCTTTACATTTTGAGCTGATTTACGATGCACGACGTTTTTGCGGGAGTATTTAGAAACAACTTTCGAATCTTTCGAAGATCTACAGATGTTTGTAGAAGAAGTATTGGATTTAAGTGATGGTGTATGGGGCAGTCCGGGAGGAACTGCTAAACAGTTTAAATCTGAAGATATCGATCTTCGATGGTATACAGATACACAATCAATCGCTTTAAATGGTAAAATGAAGGACGAAATAAGCGAGAAATTGAATTCGGTGGCCGTTATATCGGGGGAGCTGGCAAATTCAAGCGAAGGTTCGAAACAAGACGGCCATGTTGAAGGAAGGCATGTTACTTCGACTTTGAATATTGATGAGTCGAGAGACGTGAATGATGTTAACCGCCCATTTGTTGATGAAACGTTCAAAAATGCTTTCAATTATTTAGAGAATAAAATTAATGAATTAAATTCTGCATTCATTAAGAAAGTTAGTGATCTGGAACGAGCGATTTTTGGAACAAAAGACAATGAACAACACCTTTTAATAAGCAAATTAGAACGGTAAAATAAAGATTTAAAGAATGAAAACCAAGCTCTTCAGGATAAGATTACTAATTTATCTCTCATAGCATCGGATATGAACACAAAAATCAAAGAAATGGATAATGAAAGACCGAGTCTTACAACAGCATTAAGGCTCATACAATCGGCTCCGTCTCCCGAAGCTTATACTGAACAACAACCATTTCAAAAGTCTCACAATAAAACAAAACAAATTACTAAACGAAGACAAAAACAAAGGGAAAGATCTGAGGCCGAGCAATCAGGCATTCGATTAAGTAATCGTTATGAAGTTCTAAGTACCGATGATGACGATGAGCAGTCGGGTATCAAATCAAAGTCTACCTCGGCATTTAAAGACAGCAAGATGGAACAGGTTCAACACCACATAAGCAATCAAACACCCAGAAAAGTCTCGACATGGACAATGCAAAGTCAACTAAAGCCCCAGTCACAATCCTTGGAGACTCATTGGTAAAGATGTTACAACCAACAAAGCTTATTCGCTCAGTCGGTCAAAGAGTTCGAGTGAAAACTTTCCCAGGAGCAACAATAGCGGATATGGAGCATTATGTACAACCAACTTTACGTAAAAAGCCCAAGCTAGTTGTCTTACACGTTGGAACCAATGATAAACAGCACAAGGAGTCAAAGGAGTTAGCAGATGATATGAAGTTGCTGTGCCAAGGTATAGTAACTAAAAATCCAACTACTGAAATAGCTATCTCTGAAATTGTGAGGAGACAAGATGCAGCGATGAACATTAAAATACAGGAAACTAATACACTGCTGTCTAATCTTTGCGAAGAGTCCAATTGGTACTTTGTTGGACATGCTAACATATATACTAAGCATCTAAATGGATCAGGACTGCATTTAAACAGGCAAGGCACCGCAATATTAGCAAAAACTTACATTGATTTTTTTAAAAACTGACTAGTTGATGATAATAGGAATCAATGGATTACATAAATCGAGATAAACATTCAGAATCGGATTGTGTAACCAATAACAAAACAAAAAAGAATAATATATTTCGTACCGAGTACAACCCCTACATTAATACTGAGCCTGAGGTTAGTGTTCAACAATCGATTTCAAATATACAAAGGCTTAAAGTAGCTTCTTTAAACGTTTCCAGTTTGCTAAAATATATTGATGAACTTAGGATTTTTATGAACAATAAAGAAATAGATATTCTAGCAATTAACGAGACCCGATTAGACAATAGCATACCAATTCAATTAATAGCAATTCAAGGTTACAGTTGGACATACAAACATAGAAATAGATCTGGTGGTGGTATTGGATTCTACATTAAGGATTCAATTAATTATCGAATTAGATCTGATTTAAATTATTCTGACATTGAAATTCTTACAATTGAAATTGTCAAAAAAATGTAAAGCCTTTCTTAATTACCACATGGTATCGCCCACCCAGCGATCCAATTGATTCTCTCTATAAATTCGAGAATTGTTTGCAATTGATTGATCAAACCGATAAAGAAAGCATAATCTTAGGTGATATCAATTATGACTTCTTTCCCACTGAAATTTCATCTCAAGCTTTCGAACTTAAATTTATCACAAGACTTTACCAATATGAGCAACTAATTAAAGATCCAACCAGAGTTACTGAAAATAGTCAAACTCTTATTGATCATTTTTATACCACAAATTCTAATTATATTATTTCATGCGGAGTTTCAAATGTATGCATAAGTGACCATTATTTAATTTATGGGATCAGAAAATCTAAATTTATTAAGGAAAGAGGGAAAATAATTGAATACCGTGACTATAAGAAATTTGATAAGCAAGGATTTTTATACGATCTGCAAAATGCCTTTTTCAACTTTAATCTTAACCAGGAAGATGTGAATTTGTCTTGGCTAATTTGGAAGAACATGTTTTTTAAAATTTGGGATAAACATGCGCCGATAAAAAAAGCTGAAAATATCGAGTGAGCGTCTGGCATGGCTAACGAGTGATTTAATACACGAAAAACACCATCTTAAATTCTTACATAGAAGGGCGCGTTCAAACGATACTCCTGAGAGTTGGCTGACTTACAAGAAGGCAAAAAATCGTTACAACAAACACATAAAAAATTCTAAACGTTATTATTAAAAAAGATTACATAGCCATTCGGTTAATATAAAGCAGACCTGGAAAACAATGAAATTTTGAATAAATCTTCAAGTAGGAACAAAATTAATGAAATAAAAGATGAAAATGGAGAGATACTTGGTGGAACATCTATTTCAAATGCGTTTAATAAATACTTTGTTGAATTAGGCGAAAAGTTAGCTAGTGAAATTCCTCAATCTAATGTTTCCCCTATGAGTTTTTTAAATGAAATTAATCTTCAAAAACATGCATTTCCCTATTTTTATGAAATTGCAGCCAACGACGTTCAATCACTACTTCAAAATTTAAATACCAATAAAGTATCGGGAATTGACGGTATATCTGCAACAATTTTAAAAATAACGGCACCATGTATTTCGCCATCCCTTACATTAATATTTAATCAGTCTATTTTAACAGGAGTTTTCCCAAATGACTGGAAAATTTCCAGAGTCATGCCTATTTATAAATCGGAGGCCAAGGATGAAATGACAAATTACAGGCCAATATCTATAATATCGGTAGTTGCAAGAATTTTTGAAAAGCTAATCTACAACCAGATCTATGAATATTTAAACAACTATAACTTACTAAAAAATTCCCAACATGGGTTTCGACCTTTTCATTCAACAGTTACTGCGTTATTAGACATTACTAATAAATGGTATCAAAGTATTGATATCGGCAAAATTAATGGGGTCGTATTTTTGGATCTCAAAAAAGCATTTGATACTGTTGATCATGATATTTTGTTAGATAAAACTGGATATTATGGAATTAAGGGGTCTGCGTATTCCTGGCTAAAGTCTTATCTGTCAAACAGGACCCAGTATTGCTATGTGAATGACAACCAATCTAGCCCGCTAATACTGAAAACAGGTATACCACAAGGTTCAGGCTTAGAACCATTGTTATTTCTTATATACATCAGTGATTTACCAAATTGCTTAGAAAAGGCAGAACTGCATTTGTTTGCTGACAATACTCAAATTGCAACAGCAACCCATGATATAAATGAAATTGTTGAAACATTGAGCGATGATTTAAATAATGTTGCGAATTGGTTGTCCGCACACAAATTAACTCTTAATAAAAGCATAACGGAGTATATGTTCATTGGAGACGATTGAGCCAATTAACATCTAACCCAACTATATATGTAGGAAATTTCAATATTAAAAAGGTAGAAAAGACAAAATCCTTGGGTCTGAATATAGATGAGTCTTTGAGCTGGAATGCGCACATTGATTATATAAGTAAAGTTACTTCAGGTCTTGGTATTCTTCGACAGTTACGAGATACGGTTGATTTCTCTACCTTACTAGTCATATACAATTCGTAAATCCAACCGTATTTCGATTATTGTGCACAAATATGGGGTTGTCTCGGTAGTACATTATCAAATAAACTACAGAAACTCCAAAATAGAGCATTTCGTATAATTACTAGAGAGAGTTATTCAAGAAGATCAACTGACATTCTAAGTAGACTAAATATTCCAAATCTTGAGCAAAGAAGAAATCAGGAACTTTCGATTCTTATGTACAAAATAAATAAGAAATTGGTCCCCGACTACTTGGGAGATATGTTTACAAATACCTGTGATATACATAATCATAATACTAGGCAGTCAGATGTCAATTTGGCTTTGCCAAAGCCAAGAACAAATTATATGAAATGATCATTTAGCTATAGAGGCGCAGAAAATTGGAATACATTACACAATAGCCTTAAAAAATCAGAAAGCGTTACCATTTTCAAATCTTTGATAAGACGTAACATGAGATAATAAAATATATATGGACACATTTATCTACATGCACCGATGCACGCGTATATATATAACTGTATTTCAATATAATTTATATTTGTTTTTATTGTGATTTATCTATTAATTTTAGTTTTATTATTGTAAATAGTAGTTAAGAATAGTTTGTTAAATCTTGTAAATAAGCACGGCCAGTTGGAAGATCACTCTTTTCTTTTCTTTTCCCTTTTTATAACAGTGAAATTGTACCGTGTTAAAATATCGTAAATAACAATAATAATAATAATAATAACTGCCACAGCATTCGAGTCCACTTTATTATTTGGTTCTCGCATTAAACGATGTTCATCACCGATGTTTGGTTGCCATGTGTCCAAATATTCATGATGAATATGAAGTGATGATTAATATGACCAGGGTTTTAAAGAATCAAAAATCAAGTCATTGACGGAGGCTATTGGACATGCTGAGGAACTGCGCAGATTTGCGTTGGACCACAGGTGCGAGGAACTTGCGTCGTCCATTTCGAGGACGAACGACTTGCTTTGCACTTTAAAACTCAATGCACCGCGACGACAAATGCAGATTCGAGACTATTTTAAGCCAGCCTAGCTGACGATATAATTATTCATGAATCGAACGTTGGTTTTTGTTTCGTGTGGTTTTCTCAACTTACAAATGATTTGTTGTTAGTTGTTTTTTTTTTTTTTTTTTATTAAAAGCTACCGTCTGTTCTTGTTAATGACTTGTAAATTGATTAAATTACCGACTTCCGACACACCCATGTTCGACTCTTGGCATCCCTCTATTAAGCGGCCACATTGTCATTCCCCGAGGGTGGCCGCTTAATGGAGGTTCGACTGTATTTAGGAGTTATGCCCAAGTGAAGCATGAGATGCGTAAAACTAGCAAAACTGTGTTCAGCCGCCTTAAGCTCGGGAACAATTTCACGGCAACCCTTCTGGAGTTAGACCGACATCTGTGCTGCTATGCCCATGGCAGATGTTGACGTTTTGCATTTGGGAGGTTAAATATCAGTTTCATCGGAGACAAATCACGTCATATTACCTCGTCCTGACTGCTGTGAATACGTGAAATATTTTTTGTGTAGACTTAACGTTAGCCTTCCAGAGTTTTGAATCTAAATTGAATGTGCGAATTTTCTCTTGCAAACGTTTTAAATACTGTTGACACAAGATGAGCCCCGAATCACTTCTCAATGCTATTTAGACAAATCAATAAAATAATGCATTGACCTGTCTTGTCATAACTACATGAATATCGAAATTTACCGTATTTGCGAGTTTCACATGGAGAAATTCCTTCGTTTTGTCTTGTAATAATTCTGTAATAATTCTGTAATAAAGTAATAATTCTGACCAGGTTGTCTCAAAGCATCAAATAAATCATTTGAGAAAAACAAAAAAAAAATCCATAAGTTGAGACCACACCTCTACGCTAAAATGGCGAAGGGGAAACGCGGCGAAAATCGATGTCACATAATATTGCATTCTCAGTCTGCCATAAACTCAATGTTTAACCTGTCTTATTACACTGGATGTCTCTATCAGGTGTAACTGTAGACTGTTCTCCCTGGAGGTATGGTCCACCCGCCATATTTCGGTATTACTACAGGTGGAAACTCCAGCACCCGGAGGAGACCATTGCTGCTTAGCGAAGTCAAACTGCGCGACACTTCCTTCGTACTTAAAATAGAGTGATTATAATTTATACCCTTGTGCCAGTTTCTAATGTTAATCAAAATTACGTTTAAGACGTTGAAAGGAAGAAGAATTAGAGTTGACGTGGCCGGGCAGTCTCAGGGCACAGGTAGGTGGTTAGCAGTGAGTTGTTGCGTTTTTCCTAAAATAATTATGTCATGACTTGAGGACATTTTTGTAAGAGAGTTTCGTTCAAATTAAAATGCCTGTGAAGTATAAATAGTTTTGTTTAAGTCACTTTATTGCGTCTTAACGCTAATGTTCAGGTTTAGACAGACAAAAGCTCTTTTATGTAGTGTTTTTCTAGCTTAGACGTTTACCTTTTAAAGACAGTTGGTCTGCTTCGGAAAAGATGTAGTGATTCGAGCGGCTCAGTTCAATTTGACTTCATTGATCCCTTACTCTTACGACAAGTTTGAATTGGAGGCCTTGGAATGACTTCTCAAAATCAATTAGTGTATTGGCATAATCAGCTAGTGTATCAATAATGAATGAATGGATGAATAAACCGATTGCGTGTAATCATATTTTAAGTCCAAGGACTTGAACTATTATTTCCAGTCCAAGGACTGGAAAAAACAGTTCAAGTCCTCTGCCTAGTTCTTCCATGGTATTTCAAGTTCGCTCACGTGGTGCCATTCAGCTCGTCTGATTGATTGATATACTCATGAATTATTAATGAGTTTGAGAACGGGATTTAAAACACGAAGCGATAGTTGAGTGTTTTAGATCCGGTAGAGTTGGTACTGCGAGTTTTTTAAAGGTCTCATAAAATGAACCTCATATTACGCTAATTTGCGAAGGAAGTTTTGAAATTTATGTTTTCTAACCCGAAAAAATTAACTTCCTCACATATAAAGTCACGTGTGTCATTATTATATATAAAGACAAGATGCAAAATATGGTTTTCCTTTGTATTTTCGTCATGAATTCCTAACAAATTTTATAAATATGTATATATTAACGTAAGCCGACAGCTGATGTTGATAGTTTACACTGAGAAGACGTTCCGTCCACAAATTTAGAGTTGTCTCGAAGCTGGCTGGCTAACGCATGTTATCGGACATCGCTCAACAGCACTAATTTTCTTGTATGGTTAATAATGACGTTTTGTGCTTGTTTATGTTTCACTTAACTGTGCAAAAGAACGGGCAACTGTTTACGATATACTATGCTCTGGTGAAGCAGAACGTACGTGGACGCTTTGTCACTTCGTAGTCTCTGTTGGTCTGTGTTTTGGTCCATTTGGTATTTGGCAACATCCATTTTGACCTGTTTCATTTTTAGACAAGGAAAAAGATAACAAAAGTCGTGAAGTACCCTCTGAAGCTGATGGCGACTGGCGAACTGGCTCAAAAGATTCTGGCCCCACGTTAGGTCGCCAAGACTACCGAGACCGGAACGGCGGGGAGCAGCGGAGGGGATATGGGAATGACGCCAGCAGGGATGACGTTGATGACAGAGAATGGAGACCACCTGCTGAACCGAGGGGCGGATATGGAGAGAGAGATGGATATGGAAATCGGGGTGGAGGATACGAAGAAAGAGATAGATACGGGAGTAGGGGTGGTGGATTTGGAGATAGAGGTAGATATGAGAGTAGAGGTGGTGGATTTGGAGATAGGTATGGCTCTGGGGATAGAGGTGGTTATGGGGACAAAGGTGGTTATGGGGATAGAGACGGATATCGAAATAGGCGGGGTGGATATGACGATCGAGATGAAGGCGGTTATAGTGAAAGGGGATATGGAAATAGGCAATACGGTGACCGAGGGCGTTTCGGTGATAGAAGGGGATTTGGTGACAGAGACGGCTATGGAAGCCGTAGAGATTATGGTAGCCGAGGTGCGGGATATGGTGATCAAGATAGTAGATACGGTGATAGAGAAAGGGGATATGGTGACAGGGACAGAGGTTATGGTGACCGGGATCGAGGATATGGTGACCGAGATAGAGGGTACGGTGACAGAGACCGAGGGTACGGTGACAGAGACCGAGGGTACGGTGACAGAGACCGAGGGTATGGTGACCGAGACCGAGGGTATGGTGACCGAGACAGGGGATATGGTGACCGAAACAGGGGGTATGGAGACCGAGACAGGGGGTATGGAGACCGAGACAGGGGGTATGGAGACCGAGACAGGGGATATGGTGGCCGAGACAGGGGATATGGTGACCGAGACAGGGGATATGGAGACCGTGATAGGGGATATGGAGACCGTGATAGGGGATATGGTGACAGAGATAGAGGATATGGAAACAGAGATGGACGATTTGGGAACAGGGATGGTGGATATGGTGATAGAGAGAGAAAAATCGGCGACGGAGACAATTACGAGAAAAATGACGAGGACTGGCACGGTGATCGTGGGTCTGATAGAACTGAACCTTCCAGAGGTCCAAACTCCCAGGATGGAGACAGGTTAGTTCACTCTTCTGACCTCAATAGGGACCGATGTGCGCACAGTACGGAACCTACACTAAGTTAGAAATGCTTACTCATTATTTTCCTGAAATGGTGGCTAGTTATTTCAATTATTTCACATATCGGTCCATACGGTCCATACGTATTGAAGAATTAAGACGATAAATTTCCAAAGGACGACGAAAAATTTATAAGCAGGCGAATGCTATCTTTGGCGTCCTTTAAATAGACCTAGTGTAGACCAAAACTACGTAGATGCATAAATATAGAAAACTGCGGTCCCAGCTTAAGACTGATATAGGGATTTTTTTTACAAGGTTTGTTGCAAAATAAGCGCACTTGCGAATTAAAATGAAAACAAAAGCTTCATGAATTAAATATTATTCATTAAATTATTTATTGGCATAAATAATTATCAATTAGACATTAGGTCGTAATTAAAACTATTTTGTTAAGTCATGCTTAAAAGATCATGTCACGTGCTGTGTTATCTTTAGCTTTGCATGTCTCTACGTCTTTGTCAACTGATTTCGTCTCTGCTGATAGATTGCCCAAGTGGGAGGAAAAAATTTAAATGGGGAAAAAATATGGGAATAATCGTGCTCTTTTATGAGTCAAATTAGGTTGAACGGTAACTGGAAGCCATTTTGAAACGTCACTGAGGTCATGGCAACTGCTTAAACATTTTTGTAAGTGATACTATTTGATGCCAAAATTGTAATTTCAAATTTTCACGTTATTTTTCAATTACATCAGGAAATATTTACTCGAGTTCTTTTGAGGGAAGAATTTGTATTTTACCCGTTTTCCAGAAATCGTATCGAACCACCTTACAAACGTAAAAAAAAGATAATTATCCAGATGCCATATAATAAGTTCTTAGGGTCAGTTCTCTTCATCATAAACCTTGCTCGCTCTGTGCGAAAGCCACATGTAGAAACCTCAGTCGAATGGTTTAACGTACAGAGCTTGTTTTCATGCTTGCTTTTGTTAATAAACCATATCGTCTTGAATTGGTGCACCAGTATCTTGCAGGATGTTATTTTATCACCTGATGTATCCACATTAAAGGGAAATTTGTGCGGAAGAATTACTGTTCTTTTTTTCCGTCGACCATTCCGTATCATCTGTGACCGTTTTGAGGTCGTGTTACATCCTTCAGTCTTTCCTGATTTGTCCACTGTTACAGACATCTGTTCATTATAATTACTGTTGTTATGCCTAGACCAAGTGAGGAAGATGAGGGGACACGCAGTGGTAGCCGTGAATCAGGTGGCCGATCTGACGATGGTGAACGAGAAGACAGACCTGCAGGTACGTAAACATGTATATGGATTGGTCTATACACGGTTTTCAAATACGTAGATACCATGATGATTGGTAATATACGATAAAGTAAGAGAAAATGAAAATGAAATAAACGCACTGAAGAGTTATACACAGTTACCAAGGACTGTTGGAACGTTTAGTTCTTAAAAGAACTGTATGAAACTTAATTAGAGGTGAAATACTACGTAAAGAGTAGGCCTAAAGAATTTTTAAGAGCACGATGCATTTCGGCAGACCACTTATCAAGTGCTCTAGGTGCTGACTAAGAAACAAATCACCTGCTTATATTGTCTCAAAAACTGATGACATCGACCGAATTTGGTTTATTTTATGACCAATACCGAGTCATTTACGTGCAAAGCCCGAGATGGTCAAGGCGAGAAACTGTCGTTTATTGTTACTTTGATAATATACCAACGAGAGTCTGTTTTTGGTTTCAGCAAAATAAATGCAGAGTTCATTTGTTGATTCGAAATGCTAGACTCGGGTTTTTCCAAAGAAAGCAACCGAAGATACCCGCGATATGCCCCTTTCGGACAGTCGTCGAGCAAACTCTAACGGGAGGTGTTAGAAGCATAAAGTATGAGACTTCAATAAATCTCAGTAGAGTTTCTGAATATTTTGAAAGCATTTTATTTTTTGGAAACAGTTTCACTGGAGGAGGGTTGCTATAGTATTGCAAAGCTGAATTTGCAGTTTTGAAAAGTGTTTCATTAGGGAGTACCGAGTGTGAAAACTGAGATTTTTTTATTTGATGATAATCGTCAGATATCTTCCCGTAGTTTTAAGCCTTATAAGTCTGCTTGGTCGTGCCACAGCAACATGACTACAACTTGAAAATGCGTATAATATGCATAAGCGCTGCCTGTAACTCAGCTGAAGCGATTTACTCGTGTTTTTTATTTGATATAGTCTGCAATTTCTAACTGTAGAGTAAATGGGTTTATTTTTGTTTTGTTTTTTTTCTAACTGAAAAAATATTGTTCAAAGATTTCCGCTCCACATTTCCTTTTAATATTCGGAAAACATAAGAATTTCAAAGATTAAAACATTTCAAAAATTTGATAATAGATATTCGAGAAACGCTCGTGAAAACCCTTCAGCAATGTACCGTTTATATTTAACACGACTATAACCACTTGGAAAAGTAACTTTACTGGCCAACGGAAACTTTATTGCACGTGCAGAACGTATAACTATGGGGAGCCCAGTGAACTCGATTTCCATATCTGGAATGCTATCCCCCAGTCATTTGGCCGGACAAAAAGTGAAGTCAAGATGGCCGCCCGTGGAGGGAAATTTTGTACGTCAGTTTCAGTCCTCTTCGCGGTCTTGTACCTCAGTTCCAGTCCTTTGCACTACTTCAGTTATTAGTTTTTGTTTGGTTCGGCTTCAAAACATTTCCTACGTAGGGAAAAGTGTTCAAAACAAAATGTTACTGGACCAATTTTACACAGTCAAGTATTCAAAAGGATTTAAAAATGCACTGTTGCCCAAGAAGTGTGCTAAGTTGTCTATACATGGTAAACTAACGGTAAAAAGAGAACGTGCTCTTGGTAGTTTCCTAAAGTAATTTATGGAGACTGTTTTATCAAGTTTCTCGTTAGTTTGGTGGTTTATTTTCGTGAAAAGTACAACCTGTTACTCGGTTTGATTTTTTCGAAATATATTTGAGGTTCTTGAATTCATTTGTATCTTTTGAAGAGATATTTTATGTGTATTTTCAAACAAACCCCCTCAAGAAAGTGTAAAAAGTCGCGTGGGAGACTAAAACTGAAGTACAGGACCGCGTAGGAGGCTGAAACTGACGAACAAAACTGCCCTCCATTGGCGGCCATCTTGGCGTTCTTCACATTTCATTGGCCAGTTAGCTTTGCAGACATGGAAATCGGGTTCACTGGAAGAGCCTCTCGACGTAAAGCACGTTGTGAAAGGACTTTTAAGTAATATTTAAAAACCATGCAGGAGTGCTTTATCGGGATTTAAAACACGAAGCGATAGCCGAGTGTTTTAGACCTGATAAAGCACGAACTGCGAGTTTTTTAAATGTCTTATGAAATTCACCTATTAATACGCTAATTCGTGAAGAAAGTTTGGAAATTTATCATTCGTAAGCCGAAAAAATTGAACTTCTTGACATATAAAAACACATGTATCTTTATCACATATATAGATTCGACACGCTTATGATTTTCTTTTGTCTTTTCCTCATGAATTTTTAATGAATTTTATAAGTAATGTTTAAAAAACGAGCATGAGTGTTTTATATTCGATAAAGCACGAACTGCGAGTTTTTTGAACGGCTTCAAAAATGACTACAATAGAGTGACGTCAATAGTTATTGTACCGTTTGTATTTGTTTAATAATTTGTATAATTATTGTTTGGAGAGCACGGTTGAGTTAGCTGCGCAACAATAGGAATTAATCATGAAATGACCTATACTGACGCAGTTTTGTTCAGCATGGGAATTCATCATGTTGTTGAGAGTCTACTGCAAAACCTAGTTCGTGAAAAGATAGGCGTAGGCTATGGCGTCGAAGCGAGCGTTTAGGAAGCCCAAAACTGCTGAAGAAGAAAAGAAACTGTTAGAAAACGCCATGCCAAAGTCAACCCGTTACGTTAATAAATGGTCAATGAAGATCTTTTCAGAGTGGCAGGCAACGAGATTAAGAAAGCTTCTGAGGAACAAAGGAATTTTGTTGTCGACATTTCAAAAATTCAAGAGTTGGATATCAACGTCTGTGACATGACGGCAGAGACACGTAATTTCTGGTTAACGAAATTCGTTATGGAGTCGTGCAAAGACACAGGAGAAAATTACCTGCCTCGAACGCTGTACAGCATCTGTTGTGGTATACAGCGCCATTTACAGGGCTGTAATGGAGTTTGTGCGACTGCGATATTGGACAATTGCACTATTAATATCGGACATAAGTAAAGTTGAATCTGATAGTAAAGTTTGAATTAAAAACGTGTTTTGTGTGAAAGTTATTTTGTTTGTCTAATGATATGTTCTTGTTATTGCAGGCTGTTGCATTTATTTAATCATAGGGGTATGTAGGAAGTTGTTTAATGTCATTAGTATTCTTTATATAAAATTTCACCTTCATTAGTATTCTTTAAATAAAGAATACTAATGAGGGTGAAATTTTATATAAAGAATATTAATGATATTAAACACATTCAGCCCCACTTTCCCCTGGGGATGAAATCAAATGCCGCCACCAGGCTTTTAAGATTGATGATGTATTACCGGTTTTAAAGGTCTATCCACGTGGCTGATATTGACGAAATGATAGGTTGCGATGTTCATGAATTATTAATGAGTTTTTGAATGATATTAATAACACAAACAAACTTCCCAATCTATTACCATCTTAACAGCAGGTCGGTTACTTTGTAAGGAAAAGTGACCCATACGAACAATCGTTTAGGACCGACCGAACTAGAAACTCTTTTATTAATGGTTGTGTCAGAAAGTCTGTAAATTTATAAAAAAGGAACTTTTTTCTTACATTGTTTATTGAGTTAGAGGTATAAATTCTCATGTTTGGCATTAGTACAATAAAAGTTTAATTTTCATTGTTGCATTATCGTATATAGTATACTTTTTTGTAGTATAGTGCTATCCATCTCTATGGGCTGCACGGCTATAATTTACTAAACATTAAACATTTGAATAAACACTTATTAAGGTCATAAAATATTCACTTGCGGTACAATTGTTGTTTATAGCGAGAGAAAGACCTCGAATCCGGCTCCAACCACGTTCAACTCCTAAAGAGGATAATGACAGCAACAGCGGTAACATTGCTTCGTCGGCCATATTTGGAGGTGCGAAACCTGTCAACACGGCGGCGCGAGAAATGGAGATTGCCGCCCGACTTGAGAAGGAGAAGGTGGGAAAAGAAACGCACGAGAACAACGAGGGGAAAACTGGTGATCGCCGTCGTAACAGGTCGACTGGAAGTGACGACGGTGAGAAGAAGTTTGAAAAGAGGTGAGCAGAGCAGAGTGTGAAACTTTTTCCCATTTGTGACTGCAATGAATGCTAAGCATTGCGAGACAATCGGCTGCGTATTTGTTTAATGTCAATATTACAAAGTGAGAAAACAGTTACTGTAGCAATACCACAAAAGTAGTTAACTGAGTCAAGGAGGACCTTGGCACATAAAGTAAATGACTGCTCCTACCTAGTGTATCAGTAGCGATAGTGAGAAAAAAAACCTGATGACATGTTTATTCAAACTGCAGACAGACTACTACCGTACGCACAGTCCCAACGGGCAGTTTGGAATACAAACGTTTTCGCCAAGAACGTGGAGAAGCCTGAAGCCTGGTTCACACGAGCGACATTAGCATAAGGACAAGAACAAAACGAAAACAAAGCGTGATATCTTCTCAGGGACTTGCAAAGATAAAACAACAAGAAGTTTCTTTGTTTCGTCTTTTGTTCGGTTCTTGGCTTATGCTTGGACTATGATCTTATGCTTATGATTACGACGATCCTTATGTCGCGGGCTTGACTTCATTCCTTTGTTTTGCCTTTTGTTTTGTTCTTATGCTTATGCTCACGTGTGAACCAGGCTTAATTCGTCCTTTGACAATGAAGGGCCTAATGACCGAGTATGACGGGGTTGTGGAGAAAGTATTCGCAATGATATAAAAATAGGATACTGCGTAGACAGTGTTGAATATCGTAAAAAGTTCAAAGGTTGGTAAGTGCCGAGAATGGTCGCAAAGAATTCTTACGTTTCAAGTAAAGACCCTTCGTCAGAGAGTGAAACGTGTTCATTCTCTGATGAAAACCCTTCTCTCGAAACGTTAGAATTCTTTGGGATCAGTTACAGCAGTTACCAATATTTGAACTTTTTGCGAAAGTATTCGCAGGAGAATTCTTGCCGTCTTTACCATTCTTATTGGTAGTGTATTGCTGTTAGGTCAACTTGGGTGTTAGCTTTGGTTTAATGTCTCGTTGGGTGTAATTAAGGGTCGGTTTTGTTTTGGATTCATTGTAAATTGTTTTGTAAATTCTCTAAACTCGAATGGCATATATAATGCCACAGACACTTGTCTACTCTGCTATCGTTCAAGCCACAATACCTCGACCTTCCCACGATTAAGATTTGACGCATTTAAATCTAATTAAAATTGTTTTTTTTTGCTCTCATCTTGCTCTCCACAGCCCGCCGTCATCAATTGTGAAGCGTCAAGGTGAACGTGGAAAAAGTCTGTCCGACGGGACCACAGGTGGTAGAGGAGGATTGAGGTCGGACAGAGGGCGAGGAAGAGGGAAAACTGGAGGACGAGGAGGAAAGAGAGAGCTGAGACCTATTGAACCTAGAAAATACGAAGAACCAGAAGTGAAGGTGGGTAGCAATATTGAAGTTGGTCCATGACAATGATGTTGAACGTCTTTTGGTATCACACGAATTCCATTACTACTTAATTCAATGGCTTTAATTCTACCTGAGAACTGATAAAACCTTCTCGAGTAGTAACTGAAATTTGTGGTAGTGGATACCAAAGAAGTTTACAGTGGACATGCGATCGACTCTTGACTTTGTGTAGAGGTTTTCTCTTGGTGTTACTGTTTTGGTACGATGATGAATCTTCAGCATCAACAAAGTTCGGCAACGTTTCTTGAATCCACTCGGTTCTCTATCAGGTTTACTAGCAACTACGGGCGACGTTGTTTGAGAGAAATTAGGAGACTCAATATTTAAGTTATTCGACAGCCATGTTGAAGATAACGCTTTTGCCGTCGTTCGTTGTTTTGCTATGGTTTTTCTTTGTCTTCGGGTATGTCTTGGAGGTTCCACCTAAGAGTACCGAGATACAAGTTTTAGTATAGATACGGCAAGGAAGACATAATTTTCTTGGGGGAGAAAAGCAACACTTTTGATGAGAAAAAGTTTTTTTATTTATTTTTTTTAATCAGTGGGTTGACGGGCAAAAGCCATTGTTTTGAATTAGCGGGAAAATTTAAAGAGGGGAAATTTCTTAACATCCAGATTAAGATAAATTTTAATCCAGGTGAATTAGTTCCTTTCTGAAGTAGGCCAATCACATTATAGAATCGAACGGCCGATGGCAGGGCTATTTTGCAGACGTTCCGCCGAGGAGGTAGAATGCCCTGGGAATGAGTTGGGGTTGCACGTCTGTTGTGGACAACTCATATTAGCATATACCTCGCAGGTGAATATTGTTTTCTGCGAAATCTGATTGGTTCCTCTATCTCGGAATATCCTGCTCTATCAGGGTTCGTGCGGGTCATTAGAAACCTGGAAAGTCATGGAAAATCAAAATTTCAAAATCCAGGCCTGGAATACCTGAAAAATTAGTGTCAGTTATGGAAAAGTCATGGAAAATTAGATTTCTTCTGGATCAGTGAATAATTCTATCTCAATTTTCTTCGCTCACATTTTCAAGTCTCATGGGGCCACCAATGAACTTGAAAATGTCACAAAAATTGTATCTACGATGCTCGTAAGTTTAATTTATCATAGCTTGGCCGTGCACTTAATTCAAAGAGTGGGTCCCAGCAACCCCTGTGGTTTGACAAAGCCCCTGTTCAGCTCGTTTCGTTGTTTCTAGCTTTTCCAGACCATGGATTATTGTAAATATGGTCATGGAAAAGTCATGGAATTTTGATGGACCAATAGTGTACGAACCCTGACTATTCACCTCCGAGCAAAACAAGATGGCTTCCCATTTCGTTTCAGAAAATCGTTTTGAATAAACGAAGCCGCCGTGCCAGACAATACTTAAAAAGGTACGAAATTTGACAATGAAGTATTCAGAGATATGTATTTTATATACTTTGTAAGGATAAATGCGTCCAGGATGTGTTTAAAATGTTTTGTTTACAAAATAATGAGCGGACGACAGGCCGACCTTCCGTAAAATTGTTTAAAAAATTTTTTTAAAAATGTGTAAAAACAATTGTGCGAGTTATCTGCTAAAATAGTTATTCTCCTCAATGTCGGTGAATAGTGTAGATATTTACCTCGCAGCAATTCACCTCCACTTGGGTGAATAGGCGCACTATTCATCGACAGAGGTGCATAATTGTTTTAGTATATACCTCGCATAATTGTTTTCATTCATTTTTTTCTTAAAATTTTTAAAACAATTTTACCGAAGTCAGTCGGCTTGTCATCTGCTCATCATTTGTAAACAAGACATCTTGAACACATCCTGAGTGGATTTATCGCTAAAAAGTAAAAGAAATACATATCCTTGAATACTTTATTGCCAATTTTAGTTGCTTTTTTAGTATTGTATAGCACGGCGACTTCGTTTGTTTAAAAAAAGTTCTTCTGTAACTTAAACAAAACGGGACGCCATCTTGTTTTGCTCGGAGATGAATAGTGCAGGATATTTCGAGATAGGGGAATAAATCTGATTGCGCAAAAAACGCTATCAACCAGCGAGCTATATACTAATTGAAAAACATCCACCGTCGGTTTGTCGCATATTCTAATACGATAAATTTTTTCATTTCTACCAGGACTGGGCTGAAAAGAACAAATACTCGGCACTTCTGGAGACGGACGACGACGACGTGGACTTCCATAGCGATAACCAAGACGAAGATGAAGGTGAGGAGAAGGTGGAGAAAGAGGAAAGCAAAGACAATGTACTGGAGAAAGACGGTAATTCTGAAGAGGTCAAAGAAACCTCATAATGCCTAATGAATGACCCTAAAACTCTTAACTCTATTATTACCAATTCGCGAAAATAATCAGCAAGTACGTCGAGGAAAATGGATTTGTAGCTTGACGGAAAGCTGGAGTCATTTCTGTATCAGAAATATGTCCCTCGAATGTGATCCTGATTGAACAAAGCCTGACAGCAGAGAAAACGTGGCGAATTTTCATTCACTCTGGTGGCTTTGATCTCGGAACAATCTGGACAGTGGAAAGAATTTTGTCGAAGGAAATATTATATCTATATTTGTACGAATTTGCCAATTGTCAGTTGTCTTTTCTTTCGTTACCGTCCTGTGTAAATCGTATCTGTACTTCTTAGGGCTTGAGAAATGAGAAAGAAATTTTTCAAGCGTCGTGCTGTGTACCTACTCGTTTTTTTTTTACTAGCTTGTTTCTAGCGATCAAACTTTTTTGCCGACCATGGCCATCCTTATAGGGACCTTAATATCTACGACGTCAACTTCGAGCACGACGAGCTTTAAACAAAAGAATTATTCATGAAAAACAAAGGGAATGAATTTTTTATTCTCCAGAGCATTCTCAACAGCGTCGTCGTTGCGCATACAACGTCACCCAGACCATGTTAAAGACGATGTCAGCTCGCAGAGTGATAAAAGTTGTCTCTTAAGATTGAATTCAACCCGAGACTACAGTCGTTTTAAGTGAACTGAACCGTTTTAGGAATCGTAAAACAAACCACAAGTATCAAGCACGGTGGTCAATAAACCGTGGTTTTTTCAAATGTCGGATTTTTAAAGGACGTGGTCGTTCAAGTTGACGTCGTAGATCTTAAGGTTCCTGTTAGGGACGTGACAGACACCACTTTTCTGGATGCTTGACTCAGCGGGACAGGAGATTTGACGAACAACGGATATACCGATAGTTGCACGTTCTCTGGCACTAGAAAGCAAACAACAACCTGTGATTTGAAGAAAAAAGTATCCATTTATTTGTAGTATTACTAAAATTGAAACTAAACCTACATATGGTTTAGTACTCAAGCTTCCATGGATATCTAACCAGAACTAACGTCGTAGCTTGCAAACCAAATGTTTATTGGGTCACTCAAAAGCACTTTTTTCGCCATGTTTTATGTTTACAAGAACTATCCCGTAATTAGTAATAAACACTTATTAACCAAGAACAAGGTTGTAGTCTTTGCCAGGGTTCCATTTTTAACTGGATTTTTGTCGTCGGATGTTGGTGTTTGCCTTACCCCGAAAGTTGTTCGTTTCCTCCCAGTTTCCACCAGTTAAACGTTCATTAATCATAATTTTGTGCAGTTAGCTTTAAATTTCAATTTAGATTCTTAATCCTGCTCAAATTTCTTTAAAATCAGCCCGAATATTTTCTTGCCAAACTTATTGGGCTGGAATAAAAAGCGTGGTGGACCAGTCCAATATCGTAAAATATCGGACCGTTCAGCAACCAATCAGCGTACGTAATTTTGCATATGGAGCAAAAAAACAAGCTTAGCCATATAAATATCCAGTAAAGTTTTGTGGAATGCCAAATATTTAACAATTATTCACCGAAGCGGGGAGGGGGGGTGTGAATAGTGGTGGATATTTACCGAGCCGTGAAGCGGCGAGGTAAATGTCTACATATTTAACGACAATGAGTTGAATAATTGATTTAGCATATGCCTCGAATAATTGTTTTCACACGTATTTGAAATTGTTAAAACAATTTTACAGAACGTCGGCTTGTTTTGTCCACTCGTCGTTTGTAAACAAACATTTTGAACACATCCTGAGTGCAAAAAAAGACATACTCAGAATACTTTAATGCCAAATTTCGTTGCTGTTTTTTTGGTATTATCTGGCACGGAGGCGTCACTTATTCAAAACAATTTTGTTCCGTAACTGAAACGAAATGGGACGCCATCTTGTTTTGCTTGGAGGTGAATAGTGCAAGATATTCCGAAATAGAGGAACCAATCAGATTGCACAAAAAACACTATTCACCTGCGTGGTATATGGTAATGCCGGATAGCCTGATGTTGCTGGAAGCTTGATGCCGGTGATTGGGTTCGCCACATCGCTGGATATCGACGACCCGTGAACTCATGGCAACGGAACTCCAAGGCTACTTAAGTCTGTTTCTTATTATGAGTTCCTCTAGGCAATGTGATTTATAATAAACTGTTTGGCCTTTGATCAATTCGGTATCGGAATAAGTTTTCACTATCGGATTTAGTTTTCACAGAAACCTCTTTTTTCGGTGGGCAAATATCCCATTAAAGGACTGATCTTTATTCAAAGGTACTTTTCAGTTTAAATTTACGTTATCACGGTGAAGAAGTCGTGGCCCGTGTTCGAACTGGACTAACGTTCAACGCAGGTTTGGCCTTCAAACTCATAATTTAGAAGTATTGTGACTGGAAGTCAATTTCCCTATTTTGAAACCAATCCTGGTGGCTGGAGTATATCTTAGCAATTGACCTGACGTCAAAGCCCTTACTGGTTTCAATTTACTTCTGCTAAGTCGACATGTTCAAGTGGTTGTTCATGATCAGTTTTCTGCCCAGAGCACAATTTTTTTAAGAGTGGCACGGGAATTAGTTCTGTAAAAAATTATAATATAAGTAATACACGAGAAGGAGTGGTTCATCAGATATTCAAACACTGAGAAGCTTGTCGAAAAACGAGGCGGTAACCGAGATTTTTAACAAACTGCGAGGTGATTAATGTTTTGCATTTTGAAGCTTGGAGATATTCATGGATGATCTTTGGGCGTTCGTCAAGCTCAAACCCGGAAAAACGATTTCTGATCCCCAGACGGGGA
The DNA here is from genome assembly GCA_030142905.1 of Heliopora coerulea. Taxonomy (NCBI): domain Eukaryota; kingdom Metazoa; phylum Cnidaria; class Anthozoa; order Scleralcyonacea; family Helioporidae; genus Heliopora; species Heliopora coerulea. The sequence goes on from JASJOG010000013.1 coordinate 1,854,899, forward strand.
TCAAACCCGCAACCTTCTGATGGTCGGACAACTTCAACGAGCTTGGATATCTGAAGAAACACTCCTTTCGAATGTCTGATATTACGTTGTGGTAGTTTTATGTTGATTAAGGTCAGGTTTCCGAACGCCGTCTCGGTACTGATTTCCTTTGTGTTTTGTTGAGTTAACTCACGTTATAATCGGATTAAACTGAATGCAGAACTGTTTGCTGGCGATGTGACTCAACCAGTCTCGGGTGAAACGTTAGTAGAAGTAGAGCTGAGCAAGGATGTCAAACCAACAGTACATTGGGCCTAGGACCATAAAAATGGTATAAAGTGAAGATAAAATTTAATTAACGGTTATGACGTCGAGAAAATCCTCTCACTAAAGGTAAATTTCTAGCTTTTTTATGCATGACTCTGTCACTGAACGTATACTTCCAATGGACGTATAGTTGGTACATACATCACCAGTACTCAACTTGGTCACATCACGTTAAGATTCTTCCCAAGAAAAAATCTCAGTGCCTGGGGATACAAAGTCGTCTTAAGCATTACTTCCTCTGGAGAGCAAGACATGCCAGTTTCAATTGCCTCATTAGAAATAAAATTGCTCATATTAGTGTCGTAAACGAGTCTTCGAAAATCGTTTTGGTAGCTCTAGTCAACAAATCAACCGACGACTGTCTTAATTGTCACTTAGCACCCCATCTACACGATACGGTTGTCGTAGAAGATCATTCGTTAGGATTACTCGTTTGTTGTACTCTTTATGTATGGGATAAAGTCACTGGCGTCTTCTTTACCGATTGCTACATTAGCGAGCGAATCGTGAACACGAATTGTGCCCTTGAGACAGCACTGCATTCTCCAGAATCAGGGGTGGGTCAAGGAATCCTGGAAAGGAGGGGCCGGAAAGAGTGTCCTGCAGTAGGACTTGATCTTGTGAGGCAGTTAAGCTAAATTAAATGCTTTGTTTCGATACAATCAAGTGAATTTCAAATGCAAACATTGACATCAACCATCAGAGTTGTATCCCGTTTACACAGTGCTAAATTATCAGGATCTCGATCGCGATCAACATCGATCACAGTCGGTATCAATTGACTCGATGCTGATCCGGATGTGGATTGCGAACGTCATCGAAATTCATCATATGAAAACTGTTATGGGACTGAAAGCCTGAAAGGCGATCCTGCAAATCGTTTTACAGTACAGTTTATCAATTAAGTGCTGTTCCATCACAAGGATAAATTTCTTTGCAGAAATAGTGAGTTTCTAGCGTGCACTTATAGGAGTTAAGCGTCCGTTTAACAAATTACCTCCCATGCCATGCAAAGAAGAGGGGGAACGCGGCCCTTTCGACCCCTTCTAATTTCCCCCATGAGGACAAACCGTCTTATCTTTACTGTCAACAATGGGAGGTCTAACTATGCTCTATTTCTTAGATTTTTTAATTACATTAAGTACACGATTCGACGACGAATAAACAAAGGGGGCAAATGTCCCGGACAGGGGGGCTAAAAGAGTGAAGCCCGGACCACGCTTCCTTTATAAAGTCAAAAACATGTTACTTTTCGCAAGACTAATTTCAACGACTGACTAGAAACATTATTTTTCAATTTGACATGAAGTGAAAAGTCTGCTATCTTTCTTGGCCAAATTAATAACATTTACATACAGTTTGTACAATATATAAATGCATTATCATTAGTGACAACTTCCGACAAAGTGTTAATTATTCCGGGGGCTAAGTCTCCCCGACGGGAGTGCTGTAGTTGACTCTGGCGCCACCCCTGCCTTGAAGTACAGGCCAAAAACTACGTTTTAGTAGTTTGCGCTTACCATTTGATCACACTGGTCACACACATCACAAAAATTATTTTGTTCTCTGACTATGTTTAGACCTAGTTGCTTGAAGGTTTACTATGAGTATAGTTACTTTTGTCCTTACATTGCATTTTCATCCCAACCTCCTTTGACAAGTTCGCGGTAATGCTGTAGCTTGAGGTTATACATTGGACTGTTTATATGAGAGAAAACAGTAGAACGCTACGGTTAATATAAGGCATTAAAATATTCCATGAACGTTGCACTCATACAGGCATTTTTGCGACCTAAATTATACTCTTCAAAATGGTGTGCTTTTAAATGCAGCAAAGTGTGTCATTTGTGTGGGACATTTGATAAACACGTCTTGGTGTGCTTAACATAAGAAATATAAACCATGGTTTTTTAAAAACACACCTTCAAACAGCACGTCTTGAAAACCCACCTTTTCTCTCAACAAACGTCTGTTAATTTGACACACCTTAAAAGTGAAACTCACCTTTTTGTTTTAACCCAACTGTTACAATTCACACTTTTTCATGAATTACACACTTCTCAAATTCAACAGTGAAAAATCGATTTTTTGCGACATAATTCGCCTCCTGGAAAAAAAGCTTTACATGAGCTCTTGGAAGAAGAACAGTCTTGGTCTTTGAATACTTGGCGCGGCATCTGGCCATCGTTTTAATAAAAGAACAGCAAAATCAGTTCATAGAAACAAATATGATTTAAAACACTTTTTCATTGAAAATACGAACGTTACCCCGAAAGATGATTTACAAATGAGGACGAGAGGAATAATTTATGATGAAAAAGCTCGTCACAAAAACACAAAGGCTTTATAAATTTGTCTTTTACAAGAGCGCATCTTGGAGTCTTGTACCTTAGGTAAGTTAGAAAATATCTAATATATATCATGATAACTTAAAAGATAAGGGTAGTTCCAAGTTAAACAAAATCTGATCTGTTAACCGAAAAGAATTTGTCAGTCATTTGGTGGACATCTTCCTGAATTGCCTGATGAACATACGCAACCAAAACACAGAAGCATTCATCCTCTGACCCATGTATGGTCGGACTGCTAGAGGACCTCAAAAACCTGTGCTCAAAATTATGGCGTCGTTTATTGGCCTATGTGTTCATGGTACTGACCACTGTCTGAAATTGCTGGCTCGGGTTATCAATGACCAATCAAATGCCGTATAATATACTCCGAAACAGCCCGTTTCACGGAACGAAGCCATATTAGAATAATATAATCTCTTGTCTCCTGAAAACCAGACGAGTATTTGAGATTACCAAAGAGTTTTTTGATATGGAATGGGTTAAAAACTCACTTACGTGCCAATGGTACTTCTAAGTGAATACTTTGTAAACCTCTGATTTCATAATCAACGATGACCAACCATATAAAGAAAGGAAAACAGTCTGTATATACATAGATGTTGAAAAAAGAAAATTACCAGAAGGTCTCATAAATCGTCCACAATTCTGTTAAAATCAAAGGTCGTGCCATCAGCAGACAGACTAATGAATTTCAATCAATGACATAAAAATAGAATACTGAGTAGACAGTGTTATATAAGGTAAAAAATTTAAAGATAGGTAACTGCCGTGACTGATCTCAAAGAATTCCAACGTTTCGAACAAAGGCCGTTCGTCAGAGAAAGAAATATGTTCTGACGAAGGGCCTTTGCTCGAAACATTGGTATTCTTTGAGATCAGTTACAGAAGTTACTAACCTTGAAACTTTTTACCTTAATAAATTTCAATACTAACGCCATCCTTTTGCTGCGCTTCTCCAACTCAAACGTAATGAGGACACGCAGTCTAGTTATGAATTGGTCTGTCACTGGCACGAGACGGAAAAACTCTGAATAAGAACTTTAGCCTAAAGCATAATGCGCCAAATGTTTATAAATGAGACATAAAGCAGAACACAAAGCTGAATCACGGCAGATGACGCAAAATAGTTCAATGAGATTGACGCTCCACACAATAGCTGACTTGGTAATTAGAAGCCCCGATTCTAACCTAAAACCAACCGTACTGACTGATATAAAACCGAAAAAGGGCAAAAAAATACCAAAAAGTGGGACAAACAAACTTTCATCCATGTTAAAATCCCAACCAATCACAACGAGAAGGACCTGGCTAGAAATGAGGCAAGAAGTCCGACACGTTTACTGAAAACGGCTATCGAATCCCCTAGACTTTGGCTTCAAACGCAATGGGAGAACCACGTGTAAGACGAAAACTCGGACAAACATTGCATAATGATTGATTCCCAACTAAAGATGGGTGCATGTCACTTGCCGGTGTTTTTGGGGACGTTTGCAACCATACTTAGTGTCCACACGTTCTCTTAAGAAATGCTAGTGAAGATGTGTTCTTTGCAAGCTTAGTAGCGATTATGTCAACTGAAGAGAATCAAGAAAGGTAAGTAAGGTCCTGTCACCGCTGCCATGGTAGGTTACAAATATAGCTATGTATGTACTCTCTGTTTTGTCTGGGAAATTGGCCTGCGGTACGGTGGAGAGCCGAGATAGCCTGGCAACTGTGACAAAGGGTGAAAACCCAAGTCTAACCAGACTTTTTTCACACACGCTTCAGCAAAACGGCAGTCTGGGCGTAAACATAACTCTTTAATGCGCAAATGTTTAGCCGTATCACACGTCATATTCCACTGTATGGTATCGGTGTACGTCTTCAGTTGTTACGTTTTATCACTGAAGAAGAAACCAAAATAGATACTAGCGTAATGCTTTACTCAATCCCCCATTCTCAACCCTAACATGAAAGCCGTGCTGCATTGGCTGCATTCATAGGAAATATGACACCTTGACAAACTGATAAACACGCTGCATGAGTCTGGTGTTCGTAACGACCAGCCCAAGTCCGAGGTTCTGATTACAGCCTTGGTGGCAACTATTGAAGTTTGAAAACATCAATAACTGGATTTGGACTAGTTTGAATTAAATGATCCTAGCTAAATGGACATTTAGCTAGGATCGATAAAGCGAATCGATTAATGTTCGATAAAGCGAACGCTATTTTTAAATAGATTATTTTACGTCTTTTTCGTCTTTATTAACTCAACGTCTGCTTCAAAGTACAGGTTTGTGTGAATAAGACTTACGTATTCTGTGCTTGTTAGTGGGCAGGAAGAGTTTCTTATAAACAGGTAGCTTACAAGTAGCTATCCTTAGAACTCAACAACCGATTGCGGCAACGATAAGCTCGTATTCATCGCTCTACTTTCTGTTTATAATACTTCAAGCCCAAAACTCGAGTAGATATTATTTATTTACAGTTGTATCTCGTCTCTTCTTCGACAAACCCAGAAGCCAAACGGCAAAAGCACCTTTCAGTCGCAGCCGTCATCATCTGAATAGTTTTCATATTACAATCTATTATTCTTTATCCGAGTTTTCTGGATAACAAGCGTGAGGAATCTGGTACCGTTTGATCCTGAAGTCATGGATTGCATCGCGAATGAACTCAAATAAAAAACAAAGACAGAGTCAAGAGTAGATATCCTGATAAAGCGATCAAATCATTGTGACGGATAGAAACAAACGCTTTGCGCTCTCGATTTTCACCTCAGGCATCTGTTTAATTTGCTTTACGCCAAATCTGCCTCAGGTTTACATTCCAAGGGTTATTAATCACGTTATGTTTAAATTTGTATATACGGGAAGTTTTCTCTCAGTCGTTTGTATCAGGACTCTTCGCTTGCTGCATTCTTCAAACCATACTTATTCTAATTTTTTCATTTCGGGCTTCACGTTCTGCTTTGGGTTGCTGATTTGTTTTCTTTCTTTGGATTCTTTCTTCTTTCTCAAATTTGGCCTTCCAATTCATTTTTCCACAACGTCGACAACAACAACAGTAGACGAGACAACCTAAAATAATCAGTACTCCAACTACAACACATGGTACGATGATTATTAGCAGTTTGCCTGAGACGGTACACTGTCTATAGTACATATCAGAGCCGCCACAGTACTTCTATTCTTTCCCCTTATTACCACATTTCTTATTATTCTCACACCAGTAACAGTTCGACGAAGGGTAACTGCAATCTTCACAACTTGTGTTGGTCTTCGAGGTACAATTTTCTTTACCGTCGACAGCGTTAGAGCTGAACACACCAAAAATCACCAAAGCGAAGAGAGCAGCAGCTGTACTGGCAGAAACGTTCTTACGAGAGCCCATGTTAACTTGACAATACTAAAAACTTGTAGCAGCTTTCGGCGTAAACAGAAGACTAGATGATTACAGTGAAAGCAAGGAATATCAAAAATGAAACTACTGGCTTGTTTATGTCCAGTAATTCCTCCTGGCTCGCGTCGTCGAATCACATTTATAGATGATATAGTTGGGATATCAAATTCAATTCACGGCGGACTATATATATATATATATATATATATATATATATATATATCTTCACCTAAAACCCAGTAAATAAAGAACGGGCACCAAACCAAAATATTCTGAAAAGAGGTCACTACTGATCAGGAATAGATGACAATGATGACTACTAACTTCTTTCAATCGTGAAAAGATAAAACACCAAAAGAATGCCGAAGTTCGGTCGTCTATAGATTTTCCTGCCCCGGTTGTCTGCAATCATATATCGACAAAACAGACAGATGCCTTTGCACAAGAGTTAAAGAACATGCATCCTGCCAGAACTCTGAACGTTACAACCACATCAACTCGTGTGAACATTTTCAACACTTGAAATCTCTTATGGAACTTTTTTCTGACGAACAAAACTCAGACGAAACTTTAGAAACTAATTTATGTGATTTTGCGTTTAATAATTTTGTAATAATCGATAAAGCCGATCACTGGTCGACATTGATCTATAGAGGCGCTTGCCATCTGCCGACAAAAACCTAAGCTCAACCGTGGAACAAAGGCTACCCGTGAACTACAGTAGTCTTCTATTAACAGTTCTGAGATCATTGTTTACACGCCTATAAGTAGAAGCCCCCTCAGTAATCTAGCAGCATTCCTGATGATGACTAAAACTTAGTCGAAACGTCGAATTAAAATAATATCGCTTTTCGGAGTTACCGTTGTCGTGTATTTAATTAAAATACTCAGTGTTTCCTGTAATTACACGCTTGGAGGTACGCAGAATTTTTCAAATGGGGGGGGGGTCATCTTTTCCTCTCAAATTATTTTTGATTGTCGTGCTTCGGATAAAGAGCGAGGAAACCTCTCCCAAATACGTAAAACATTTAAAACGCTTTAATCTGAATTGCTTCCCTCACAAAACTCAATTTTTAACAAGATAACAACAGTTTGTTTTATTTTTGGATCCAAAATATGAGCGCGACGTCACCCCCGACCTCCCCCTGGGTACGCCCCTGCCACTGTTCGTAACATCATAAAATGCGCGTGTGCAATGCTAGTTCGTGCGTGAACTCAGCTTCAGTCCAAAAAGGTACCAACCGGGAAATGGTTTTCACTATCGACGTCTGTCAACACTTGCGAGAAGTTTGTAGGAACACCTGTAGTCTCGCCTTGTCGAGTAAAATTGTCTAGTGTTAACCAGAATAAGATATAGTCTTGTAATGTTGAGAGGTAGGTTTTTCCTCGGGATAGGAGTTTAATTGTTTAGTTCTCGGTAATTCTACCTCAACAGTGGCCAACAATAACAAGTGCGCGTGATGTACACGGTTTTCACAATTATTTACTTTAGAAATATCCAGTTGTCCATAGGAGTCGATTCCCACGTCAATGGCAAATTGATGTAGGGATCGACGCTCACGGACCACTTGATATTTCTAAAGTAAATAATTGTGAAAACCGTGTACATTACGTGCACTTGTTACTGCGGGCACAGGTATAAAGTGAATTAAAGTGTTCCTACAAACCTCTCACAAGTGTCGACAGACGTTGATAGTGAAAGCCATTTTCCGGTTGCTACTATTTTTTGACTGAAGCGGAGTTCACGCACGAACTTGCATTGCAAAATTTATGACGTCAGGGGCAGAGGCAGGGACGTACCCAGGGGGCTACGCACTCACCCATAAGAAGTAATAAACTGCTGTAGTTGCGTTAAAAATTGAGTTTTATGAGGTAAACAATTCATATTACAGTGCTTTAAGTGTTCTAAGTATTTTCAAGAGGTTTCCTCGTTCTTTATCCGCAGCACGCCAATCAAAATCAATTTGAGAGGCAAAAATGATCCCCCCCTTGAAAAATTCTCCATACGCCCGAGCGTGTAGATTTAAACATATCATCAACATCATTGTCATCTATTCCTGATCAGTAGATACCTCTTTTCAGAACACTTTGGTTTGGTGTCCGATCTTTGTTTACTGGGTTTTGCCTGAAGGTGTAGTCCGTCGTGAATTGAATTTGATATCCCAACTATATCATCTATAAATGTGATTCGACGACGCGAGCCAGGAGGAAGTACTGGGCATAAACAAGCCAGTAGTCTCATTTTTGATATTCCTTGCTTTCACTGTAATCATCTAGTCTTCTGTTTACTCCGAAAGCTGCTACAAGTTTTTAGTATTGTCAAGTTAACATGGGCTCTCGTAAGAACGTTTCTGCCAGTTCAGCTGCTGCTCTCTTCGCTTTGGTGATTTTTGGTGTGTTCAGCTCTAACGCTGTCGACGGTAAAGAAAATTGTACCTCGAAGACCAACACAAGTTGTGAAGATTGCAGTTACCCTTCGTCGAACTGTTACTGGTGTGAGAATAATAAGAAATGTGATAATTTCGTCCTAAAAAAGGGGAAAGAACAGAACAACTGTGGCGGCTCTGATATGTACTATAAACAGTGCTTCGTCTCAGGCAAACTGCTAATAATCATCGTACCATGCGTTGTAGTTGGAGTACTGATTATTTTAGGTTGCCTCGTCTACTGTTGTTGTTGTCGACGTTGTGGACGAAGGAAGGATAAATTTGAGGAAGAAGACAGAAAACTGAAGAAAGAACGAACCCAAAGAAAGAAAACAAACCAGCAACGCAAGGCAGAACGTGAAGCGCGAAGTGAAAAAATCAGAATGAAGTATGGTTTGAAGAATGCAGCAAGCGAAGAGTCCTGATACAAACAACTGAGAGAAAACTTCCCGTATATCGTAATCAACTGGAACGAAAACTCGCTTTCTTGAGTATCCTGAGATTGTGGATTTGATTTCAATGTACAAATTTAAGCATAACGTGATTAATAACCCTTGGAATGTAAACCTGAGGCAGATTTGGCGTAAAGCAAATTAAACAGATGCCTGAGGTGAAAATCGAGAGCGCAAAGCGTTTGTTTCTATCCGTCACAATGATTTGATCGCTTTATCAGGATATCTACTCTTGACTCTGTCTTTGTTTTTTATTTGAGTTCATTCGCGATGCAATCCATGACTTCAGGATCAAACGGTACCAGATTCCTCACGCTTGTTATCCAGAAAACTCGGATAAAGAATAATAGATTGTAATATGAAAACTATTCAGATGATGACGGCTGCGACTGAAAGGTGCTTTTGCCGTTTGGCTTCTGGGTTTGTCGAAGAAGAGACGAGATACAACTGTAAATAAATAATATCTACTCGAGTTTTGGGCTTGAAGTATTATAAACAGAAAGTAGAGCGATGAATACGAGCTTATCGTTGCCGCAATCGGTTGTTGAGTTCTAAGGATAGCTACTTGTAAGCTACCTGTTTATAAGAAACTCTTCCTGCCCACTAACAAGCACAGAATACGTAAGTCTTATCTACACAAACCTGTACTTTGAAGCAGACGTTGAGTTAATAAAGACGAAAAAGACGTAAAATAATCTATTTAAAAATAGTGTTCGCTTTATCGAAAAATGGTAACGATGTCCAATTAGCTAGGATCATTTAATTCAAACTAGTCCAAATCCAGTTATTGATGTTTTCAAACTTCAATAGTTGCCACCAAGGCTGTAATCAGAACCTCGGACTTGGGCTGGTCGTTACGAACACCAGACTCATGCAGCGTGTTTATCAGTTTGTCAAGGTGTCATATTTCCTATGAATGCAGCCAATGCAGCACGGCTTTCATGTTAGGGTTGAGAATGGGGGATTGAGTAAAGCATTACGCTAGTATCTATTTTGGTTTCTTCTTCAGTGATAAAACGTAACAACTGAAGACGTACACCGATACCATACAGTGGAATATGACGTGTGATACGGCTAAACATTTGCGCATTAAAGAGTTATGTTTACGCCCAGACTGCCGTTTTGCTGAAGCGTGTGTGAAAAAAGTCTGGTTAGACTTGGGTTTTCACCCTTTGTCACAGTTGCCAGACTATCTCGGCTCTCCACCGTACCGCAGGCCAATTTCCCAGACAAAACAGAGAGTACATACATAGCTATATCTGTAACCTACCATGGCAGCGGTGACAGGACCTTACTTACCTTTCTTGATTCTCTTCAGTTGACGAGATACAACTGTAAATAAATAATATCTACTCGAGTTTTGGGCTTGAAGTATTATAAACAGAAAGTAGAGCGATGAATACGAGCTTATCGTTGCCGCAATCGGTTGTTGAGTTTTAAAGATAGCTACTTGTAAGCTACCTGTTTATAAGAAACTCTTCCTGCCCTCTAACAAGCACAGAATACGTAAGTCTTATCCACACAAACCTGTACTTTGAAGCAGACGTTGAGTTAATAAAGACGAAAAAGACGTAAAATAATCTATTTAAAAATAGTGTTCGCTTTATCGAAAAATGGTAATGATGTCCAATTAGCTAGGAACATTGAATTAAAACTGGTCCACCGTGACTGAAATCAGAATCTCGGACGTGGGCTGGTTGTTAGAAACACCGAACTCATGCAGCGTGTTTATCAGTTTGTTAAGGTGTCATATTTCCTGTAAATGCAGCACGGCTTTCATGCAAGTAAGAGATCATTGAGAGAGATCATTGAGTCAGACGTTACGTTCGCATCTTTTTTGGTTTCTTCTTCATTAATAAAAGGTAACATCTGAAGTAGTGGCGTCGTGGCCGCGAGGGCAAGGGGGTTAAGGGCCCCCCAAGTCGATATTTGTCGGAAAATATGAGGTTGTCGGGAGAATTATACCATTCCGTCGACCACATATTTCACTGGCATGGTCATCTATCAAACGCGAAAATTGATGCAAAAGCCGTACCCAGAATGTTATCTCTGACTGCTGTCTTCGTTGACCCCAACCGCTCAACGCCTACCAGCGTTGAACGGTTGGGGTCAACACCTAGGGGTGCGAGGTGCGCGCAAGATGCTCGCGCGATAATGAGGAACCACAATGTATTTGTCATGACTGACTGAATTATTCGAAAGAAGGTCATCGCCTGGGAAAAGTTTAAATTAAAACATAAATGCCAGACAACTTGTACCGATTAGAGACTACTATCATGGCACTTCAGCCAAAACGGCAAAAAATGGAGTATCGAAAAGTGTCAAACTTAAAATTGTTAATGATAGACTGAAGTCCATAACGGGCCAATGGCATCTTGACGCTATTCTTCTGATTGCTGTAGAACGAAAACGTAACTAAATATGTGGATTATGACGAACTAATTGATGCTTATGCCTCGTCACGTGTACTGAAAAGCAGAAAAGTTTACTAATTTAGAAGATCAGACAGTGCATAGTATGGCATGTTGTAATAGTATTGCTACTGTATAGCTTTTTCAACTTGCCTGGACACGGAGAACGTAGAATTTGGATAAAGTTATGTGCTGTACTAATTTAATACCTGTATACCATGGCGCAGGAAAGTGGATAATACAGTCGGGATATTTACGTAGTGGCGGCAATGCTCAGTTGTAGCACACTTTCCTCATACTGTGGGAAGAGAAACTGTAATAAAACGTTGGTATTATCAGCATTAAAAGGGCCTTCGGTTGCCAAAATTAAAAAAATTCTGGGCCAAAATGCCTCTTAAAATATGCGCACCTCAAACAAGATCAATCTGTTTGTCGGAGAATTCAAGAGTTTGGCCTCACCATCGGAAATGTCCCACGACGTCACTGATCTGAAGACATACACAGATACCATGCAGTGGAACATGACGTGCGATAAGGCTAAACATTTGCGCATTAAAAAAAGTCATGTTTACGCCCTGACTGTCTTTGTTGCTGAAGCGTGTGCAAAAAAAGTTTGGTTAGACCTGGATTTGCACCCTTTGTCATAGTTGCCAGACCATCTCAGCTCTCCGTACCGTATGCCAATTACCCAGACGAAGCAGAGAGTACATATATAGCTATATTTGTAACCTATCATGGCAGCGGTGATCGGACCTTACTTATCTTTCTTGATTGTCTTCAGCTTACGTAATCGCCATTAATCTTGCAAAGAACACATCATCTTCACTAGCATTTCTTATGAGTACGTGTGGACACCAGGTATGGTTGTAACAAGCCCCCCCCCCCCCCCAATTGAACACCATCTGGTGACATGCATCCATATTTAGTTGGGAATCAATCATTATGCAATGTTTGTCTAAGTTTTCGTTTTAAACGTGGTTTCCCCCATTGCGTTTGACGCTAAAATCTGGGGTATTTGATAGGCGTTTCGGTAAACGTGTCTAATTTCTTGCCCCATTTCTAGCCTTGTCTTTCTCGTTGTGATTGGTTGGGATTTTGAAACGGCTTTTAACAAGAACGAAAGTTCGCTTGCCTCACTTTATGCGTCTTTCCTGCACTTTTTCGGTTTTATATCAGTCAGTACGGTTGGTTTTAAGTAAGAGCACGGGTTAGAATCGGCTTCTAGTTACCAAGTCAGCTATCGTGTGGAGCGTCAATCTCATTGAAATATTTTGCATCATCTGCCGTGATTCAGCTTTGTGTTCTGCTTTATGTCTCATTCATAAACGTTTGGCGCATTATGCTTTGGGCTAAAGTTCTTATTCAGAGTTTTCCCGACTCGTGCCAATGACAGACCTATACATAACTGGACTGCGTGTCCTCATTACGTTTGAGCCGGAGAAGCGCAGCAAAAGGATGGCGTCAGTATTGAAATTTATTAGTTCGTCTGTTGATGGCCGCGAACTATGTTTTTAACAGAATTGTGGACGATTTATGAGACCTGGTAATTTCTTTTTTTCAACATCTGTGTTTATGCAGACTATTTTTCTTTCTTTAGATAGTTGGTCATCGTTAATTATGAAACCAGGGCTTTACGAACTATTCGCTTAGAAATATCATTTGATGCAATTTCTAGTAACCATTGCGTTGGTGGGTGTATTCGACTTGATACCAAATAACGTAGATTACTGTAAATTTGCATAGTATGACTTGTTGCTATGCTTAGCTAATGTTAAATTTGCATAGCATGACCGATTGCTATGCCCAGCATCGCCATTGATTTTCACAAATCAGTAATTATGACAAATACCGTTGTTATTAATAATGATGTGGACAAACACCAAAATCAGCTTTCTCAAAAAGACTATCACTTGGCGCCACTGGTTCCATTTATTTACCCATTGGCACGTTTAGGGCTTTTAGCTCTTTTGGAAGGAGGCTCTAGGGGGACAAAGGTTTACATTTTGGGGGGGTGTATGGTTATTCAAGTAGATTATATGATTGTATTAACTGAACTCTTCTATTCATGTTTTGGCTTGCAAAAATTCTCACAAACCTGTCCATGTCGAGGGACTTTGAACGTTCAAACTCAATGCTAAGAATCCTGAGATTGCTCAACTTGCTATCCGCTATTGTGGAGCTAAACGAGTCTTCATAATCTTGAACATCGAGAAGCTGCGCTCACAAGCAGCACTGCTAACGAACATCAAAACTGCAATCTTGCTCAACCAAAAAGTTTCGCCGAAAATCTCTCTGAAAGATTCTAAAAATCTTGTGAACTGAAGTGCAAGGACTGGGCTCTAGCATTTTATAGACATGCGCGCTGATGGCTATAGGGTGCCGTACTCTGGAAGTTGTACTGAGTACAATGTATTCGATGTGGCTCTTCGCCTGTAACGTAAATAACGTATCAACTCAATAAAGATAGTCATTAAACTCAATTTGGTTGAGTTTACAGAAGCAAACAAGAAGGCTTGTCCATGCCTTTCTTGGCTTAAATTCATTCTAAGACTCTCTTCCATGTTGTTGCAGTTGGATGTCATGAATCGTTACTCAATTTCTCCAACCATGGAGTCAAGTATGGGATAGAGAATGTGTGTTTTGAATGCATCCTAGTGAACTAGATCCATACGCCCCCAAATGTGGACATTACCATTGATTCTTCAAGTCACATATTCAGGCCGGGGATTCGTCTCTCAATCTCTTTACGTAGTAGAAATATTGCAACTATTGGCTGTAACAATAACTTCTGCCCAAATGCCATTCAAGCAAGGCTTTTCGATATCTCGATAGAGCTCAAAAAATTCTTGCACTGAATTGACGAGATCAAGAGCTCTGGAAATATGAGACTGAAGATTGGAGACTGAAGCATGCATGTCTGAGAGTGCGTTTGTGTTACCAAGAACCGTAACCATAAATTTTCCAGGCGGGAAACGTAGTCGTAGTAAGAAAATAAGAGCCCAGCTCAATATCTTAAGGTGGAAACCCATGAATAAATGAGACAAACGGCAAGTTTACTTTGAGTAAAATTTTACTAACGTTTCGTTGCCACATGCAACATCTTCAGTGCGGATAAAATTACAGAAGTGATAACAGCTATATATCTGTTTACGTGTGAATAATTAATTAATAGATAAACCAACAAGGGCAAAGAGACAAAATTACGAAGTGACATTTACGGTAGAAAAGCCTATTGTATATGTACAGCTAAAATAAGGACAGTGGTGTCGAAGAGATGTTTTCATTTAGAGAGGGTGTGAGTTTAGAAATTAGTAAGCCTTCTTCAATCACCAGCTCAAGGTTAGAACCAAAGCGGGCGGAAGAAATGATGGAGAAGTCGTTAGGAGAGATTGCGCGTTGAGTGTGATGAGTATGAGCGAGAATGCTCGAGAGTGAATGTCTGCTCAGCTTTTTACCGGTAGAGGGTGAAACTCCCATATGAAGTGACATTAACTACCGTAAATGTCACTTCGTAATTTTGTCTCGTTGTCCTTATTGGTTTGTCTACTAATTCATTAATCACATGTAAATATATGATATCTAGCTGTTATCACTTCTGTAATTTTATCCACACTGAAGATGTTGCATGTGAGAACGAAACGTTAGTAAAATTTTATTCAAAATAAGCTTACCGTTTGTCTCATTTATTCATGGGTTTCCAACTTAAGATATTGAGCTGGGCTCATATTTTCTTACTACGACTATCTTACCAAGAATCTTTACAAAACTGCGAGAAGACCAAAGGACTTGATGTCAGTCTGTGCAAGTTAGCCACTTGCATCTACTACTTTGTCTGTGTTGTCTACGTTAGAAACCTCATCAAGTCAGTGTACGAAGTTCCATTTCTAGTCGATATATGATAGTTTTTGTTCCCAAAATACCTACAGATCCACCGGGTATCACTTAACCTTTGAAGTTCTCACGGCACGCCTACATTTCAATTTATATTTTAATCTATCTCCTGTGCACATAAGAGCTAGAAATGGACACATACAATCTCTCTAGCAAAGAAAAGAAATCTGCACCTTCTGGGACTTATTTCACTGCCACTACATGGACTAGGTTGAAACAATGTCCATGACAGTAAAGATTGAAAGCGTGTTTTACCACAGCCTTTATTTGAGTTGAACCCCCCAAAATGTCTCCCACTCATTACTGCAGGACCATCATATCCTTGACCAACTAGGTACCGTTTGTATTCCAGGCCTAATCTTTCTAAGCACTGAGTTATTTTCTCTCCTAAGCCTTTGAAATCCAAACGCTCAGTTCCCAGAAAGAGTGAAAAACTTTGAAGGACTGTCCCTTCAATGTCAACGACATACTTGTGGAAATTGATCTTATTAGTCAAAAACAGATGTGATATCTTGTTAGACTCATGTGAGAACTTTCTCACATTTTTGCGTAAAAAGCTGTCCTTATAACATTGAGACTCGGCATTCGCCATGACAACCTTATAACATTGAGACCCTGTATAAGCCAGGCGAAAACTGTAATCTTGGTGAAAATATTAATGTCCACGAGTCTGGGTAATTGTCGAGGGTAAAATATCGAGGGTCGAGGGTAAAAAAGGGACCTTAAGATCTGCTACGTCAACTTCGACGACAATATGCAAACTCAAAGTGAATGAATAATTTTTATTCTCTAGAGCATTCTCACACAGACCAATTTCACGTCTTAAGACGTCAGCTCGCGGGGTGAAAAAACCTATCCCTTAAGATTGAATTCAACCCGAGACTACAGTCGTTTTAGGAGAACTGAAGGGTTTTGCCCGGTGGTCAATAAACCCTGGTTTCTTTAATTAATGTCTAAATTTTGAAGAATGTCGTCGTTTAAGTTGAGTTCGCGGATTTTAAGGTCCCCATCAATTAATGTAAAGGCTCGAGTTGCGGCTGCCATAAGAATGTTTGGAAACGATAATACAACCTTACATTTATATAGCTCATAACACCATATATGAAATAACGGCCATATATGAAATAACGCTAAGAAGGAAACTAACTAAGTGAACAAAAAATCAATATTGTCTAAGAAATTAAAAAAACAATTCCATCTTTTCAATTTAGGCATGTTAATAACCTGTCGAAACGAATTTCAAATGAAATGCAGTGCAGTGAGAATAACACCTCAGTTCGAAGTAATCAACATACTCCTAACCGAAAACGTGGAACTATTGTTCAGTTATATCTTTATGAAAATACAAAACAAAGTATGAAAGTAAAAACCGTGATATATCAAAGAAAACTGTGGTGAACTAAATAAAAGTTTGCTAATTCAACCTTGAATTGGTTATGGATTTAATACGCATCCTATGCTGGGCATTGAGTCTGGGTAATGGTCGGGGGTCGGGGGTCGAGGGTAAAATGTCGAGCGTCTAGGGTAAAATGTCGAGGGCCGAGGGTTACTTGTCCAGGTTAATAAGTAAAAAATTTTTTATTAAACCTGGTTAAATTTGCGCACGAGCCTGTAAAGACTTAAAGTTCGAAAGGAACATTGTAGCGCTCTGTTGAATTTGTAAAATCTTGCGGGTAATATGGCAAATATCACAGTGCACTGAGAATAGCACCTCATTTCGAACCAATCAATATACTTCTAATACAAAACGTGTAACCATGTTGCTACATCCAAAGAAAACGACGTTGTGATTGCAAGGGTAAAGTAAGGCACCAACTGGTTCGTTACGGCAAACACAGCAAGTCGCCATGAGACACACTATGGCGAATTACGATAAGGACTGTAGGCTAGCAAACGAAAGCGCGCCTAGTTGATCGCTGTTAGAAAACTGAAAGACAAAGCGAACCATTTATACCCAACATAACACAACAATTTACGCATCCCCAGACAGTGAGTCTAATATATTGCCTTACAATGGGGAAAAATTGTGCGAAAAAACAGTGAGGTCAGTGGCGTAGCTAGGATAAAAATTATGGGGGTGCTACGGAGAATCAGGGGGGCACTTCCTGAAAAGAAATATGACTAAAATTCATCAATTTTTTTGCGTGTTAGGTTTATAATTTTGGCCCTCATTATAGCCAGAGGTCCAAGTCATTCAATGTAGAATGAAGATACAGAAATAACACCTGAAAGAGAAAATATTCACAACTATCTTTTTCACATGCTATCGGTGCAACTAATAGAAGCAGAACTGTTACTAAACCAGCTAAAATCCTTGGAAGGTAATGAATACGATTTCATTTGAGTGGTTAAAAATAAATTTGGATTTCATTGTCCTGTTTATTGCTGGGTTTTTGTATAGCTAGATGACTAGTTTATGTCCCAGAGAAAATATTTATTAACCACAGGACATTAACTAGCATTAACTAAGGGTTATTAAGTGAATTTGAGAACCGTGGTATATCAAAGAAAACCGAAGTGATCGTGAACTAAGTAAAAGTTTGCTAATTCGACCTTAAATTGGTTATGGCCTTAATACGCATCCTTTGGTAGGCATTAATATTTACACTAACATTACAGTTTCCACATGGCTTATCGAATGCCGAGTCTCAATGGTATTAGGAAAGATTTTTACGTAAAAATGTGAGAAATTTCTCACATGAGTCTAACATTATATCACATCTGTTTTTAATAAGATCAATTTCCACAAGTATGTCGTTGACATTAAAAAACTTGTTAAGGCAATGTTAAGAAATCATTCCCGATGATATGTAAATACTTTTTTACTGTTTTTTGTGTGTCAGTTGATGCTTATTTCGACGCAAAGCAGTCGAAGGTCTAATCTAGTGCAGACATTTATTTCCCATTTATATCAATCTAACAGCATATCTGAAAACTGGAGTTTGTTGTGCATGTGATGTATTTTTAAAGGAAATCAGATTATAATTCAGTCACTATCCATCATGAAATTCACCCTCAGTTTTTCCCTTTATGCTTTACCAACGATGATCTTGATTGAATTAGATCTCACCAACATATACTCGGCTTTCACATGGATCAGATTTTAACTTGGTCACACTAGATTTGATTCACATGCATGGAATGGATGTCATATTAATGCAACGGTTGCCTGGAAAAAATATTTTGAAACGATGACAAATTACAACCCTTTACTGTGGATTTATCTAGGGAGTTAGGTGTTAATTGCAAGTGGAACGAAAGTTCTGTTCCTCGCTCTCTGAACCCCAACATTAAGCTGTTTGCAAACATGCTAGATTTTCTTGCAGGATACCCTCCTTTTCAGGGACTCTCATGCAGACTGGCAAGCCAACATTCGTAAAACTACGAATTATAACCGTAATTACCGAAGAAAACCTGATATTTCCGAGATTTTTGTGACAAAGTAACCGAGATTTGGCTTTTCTCGACGATTTATGGGAAAGCAAAGTTATGCAGCAATCAAAAGCTCATTCTTTATATATTTTTGACCTGAAAATCTTGTAACTTCAGCAACAGTTGCTACAGTCTGGATCCACTCTTGACAATATTTGTCCGATAGTGGCGGCGGAACCGGGGGGCTAGGGGGCTTCAGCCCCCCAAAAGTAAAAGTGGGGGGGGCTTAGCCCCCCAAATATTTACTGGAAAAATTTAAAATTACGAAATAGACAATATAACAGACATTGTGATTCATTGAAGATTTGAGTAAGCAAAAAGTGTATTTAAATTGATTTTTTTACCTATCTTTACCTTTAAATTTTTGGCGTCGATAAAAAGTTCATGAGTTAAGATGGTTAAGATTGTCTCACATCTCGAAATTTCCGACCGTCATCTTGCAAAATTGCATTTGTTTATTTGGAGCACATACTTCATGTAAAACTGAAACTCAGAGATCTAAGGATAGCATTAAATTTTGTTACATGTCCAAAGCAAGCCATTATCCTTCTAAACAAATTCACGTGGTGCAAGAAAAAAGTCAAAAAGCTGCATGAATATTAAAATGATTTTAATAAAAGTAAATAGTGATCAATGGAGCAAGTGAATAGTCGACGGAAAGCTTTCTTTGGTCAATTTTAAAGACAAAAACGCCTGAACTTTCAGGCTATCAAGCATAACCATTAAAGCATGTTCAAAATCAAACTAGTGATAGTATATGAATTCTAAAATTCTAACCTTGGCTTCAGCCTTCGTGGCTTGCTAACCTTTAGAAATAACCCTGCTATCTTACATTTGAATAAATGTTTTCATTTGGCTTATGCTAATATATCTTGTTAATGATTGTCTGAATGCAAAGAAAAATCCATTTAGACTTTATGTATACGAAACAACCGGGCACTATTTTTATGTTCGGATACGCATTAAGAAATGTTTCATAGCTAATACCCTAAACTCAATTAAAATTTTTCTTTGGCTTAGTTGAAAATTAGCCTACCCAAAATAGATGTTGTTCCGCCGCTCCTGTTGTCCGAGTTTTTTAATTAACAAACGCGAGGATCCCCTTAGGATTTGGCGCCAAAGTCATGGATTAGTGATAATGATAGTGTCTTTTTTATACGCGGTAAAATAATTCATCAGGCACAAGCAAATAAATTGAAAAGATTACACAAAATTAAGAGTAATAAAGCAGGAATGCTCATCTACTCGGTATTAAACTACAATACAATTGGTTAGGAATGTCAGGTCTAACTTGGCCTTTCCCGGCTTGCGTTCAACACGTTGGTATTTCCGAAAGGAACCAAGTGCTCCATTATTGCATCGTTTTCTTAGAACATTAGCCAGTCTCTGGTTGATGATGTAAGAAAACGATACAATACAGTATTTAAAATACAGCCTGTTTTCCATAAACGCCGTGTCAGTTACATTATATGAGAAAAGTGTTCAATTTAAAAGTTTCTTGAGTACGTTTATTGATTTCGCTTGCTTTACCGAGCAAATTATGACACTGAACAGAACCACTGTAGCCAAAGCTATTCTTAATTGTGATGGGTACCGGTCAACTCAAGGGGATTTTAAGTTTATTTGGTGAATCTCTCCAAACAAGTGAATCAACATCATCGGGTTCGATAAACTTGAAACTCAGATATTCCGGAGGTAGACCGTACAATGATTTAAAAATCCTGATTGCCTCTTGCAGTTATCGCTACGTATGTAGGTTCTTCGAACTTTGATGCTGTATGATCTTTCAACATCCTCATTAGAGTTTGAAAAAGTCAATTTTGAACCAGTGCAATTTGGAAGCTTTTCAATGGCAGTTCTAGAAGGGGTCAGCGGTGGTCCGACCCCCTCACGTGAGTGCCTTTTTTACGTCTACAAAACGTAAAAGTATTTTAACCAGAAATTTGGCAAAACGGAAGGAATTTTTTCCGTAGAGTTCTGGGTGGGAAGTCGAGCCCTTGTCATAATTTTGACCATCGGCACCAGGCAAGACTCATGAGAACTCTTGAGATAATCTAGTGCCCATGAGATCTCACGTGGCTGCCATTTTGTTTGTATGTGCTGTTGTGAATATGCCTCATTGGGAATGTTGACTTGGTGAAGAAAAACAGGCCGCGACATTCAGTCTTTATTGAAATGAAAGGACAGCCTTAGTTGAAATGAGAGTTGATTAAGCCTATTCAATCTTTTCCTTTAAATATTTAACTATAGGGGGCCTATAAATTATTAGATATATTTAAATACACCAGTGTAAGTGTGATCGTAGTAATTTCTCGGCATGATCAATGCCCTTTGATATTCGTGAATTCAATGCCTTATTTTGTTCCGGACACCCCCTCTCAGACGACCCTAGATCCGCCCTGCTTTTGTAATTTATTCACTATCGTTTTGCCACAATTTCCCCGGATAACATTACAATAATGTAAATGAGCCTGAACAAAGGCATTATAGTATACATGGAATGCAATGTTGCCGGGACAGAGATCTCATTCGCTTAAAGCTTTCAATGCCTGAGGCAATCTTTTTCGACAACTTTTCTATGTAGCATTTCCTGGTAAGCTTTTCATTAATCAATAATCAGTAAGATGAAAAGGATGCACATAACAGTGGAAATAAAAATTTAAAAAAAAAATTCTAAATGATCCAAATAACCCACATACATTTGCATCATGTTTGGACTCTCGTTAAACCTCGCCCGCACCACAACCTCAAGGCATTATGAAAAATGTGGCCACATAATTACCCTAAAGCTAGCGGCATTACAAAATGACAATTCTGACGCGGCTAAAATCTGATATCCACTTGGAAGAAATGTTAAGAGCATACAAAATTCCCTCTTTCTCTCATGAACTTTCAAGTGTAACTAATTCGGAAAAAACAAAGAAAAAGTTTTTTTTTGGCGAAGATTATTCCGCTTGGTGGAAATCAGGCTTGAATCAGCAGATACGGTGCAGCAATGAATATCTAACTAGTACTCTACCGTGCAGAATTCGAGCAGGAAATTTGAGCCGGAATATGGGATTTTTACGAGCAACAATGACAGAAAGAATGCACCAAGTTAGGAGCAGAATTTAGTCAAGTCTATCGACCGCGTCATTAATCCAAAAATATAACAACATTATAACGTTCACGCAGTCAACGTTGTTTACCCAGTTATTCCGTAGCCTCCTGCAGAGCCGTGACAGTAGACGGAATGATCGAAATTCTGAATATTTTTAAGATTGTATCCTACCTAAACAAGTAGTCATATAGTTGACTATATACTATCCTTTCAAACACTTTTCAGTTTTACCACACCGAAATCGTGCGATAGTTATTCATATCACTGGCATTCGGAAATACACCAGCGCGACTGAGCTCAAACTAAAAAAAGCCAATAGCAGACATCACCAATATGGAGACAAATTATGGTTACGGAAAAAAACAAACAAACAAACAAACGCTATGTTCTGTGGACTTCACTTTCGGTATCTGCTTTATTTGGCTATTTCACTTTCGGTATGTGGTTTATTTGGCTAACGCTGAATCCCTCCCAGGTTTATGTTCAAATTTGTAAATGTAAAATTAAAGCTGCAATCTCGCCTGGTAGTTCTAGCCCAATCGTTGGAATCAGGACGTTGCGCTTGCCGCTGTGGTCTTACCATACTTCATTCCCATTAACTCGATTCTTGTTTGATGTTCTGCATGGCATTCTTGTTTCTTTCGCTTCCTTTGGGCTCGTTCTTTCTTCTGTTTCTTGTCTTGTTCTTCAGATTCGTCCTCCCAACACGTTCCTCGAAAACAGCAACAGTACACCAAGATACTCAAACAAATCAGGATTATGACGGCAAGGATTAATAATATTATGAATAAGTTTTTTTTCATTTTAATGTCCCTTCCACAATGCAGCGATGTCTTTTTCAGGAAAAAACGGTCTTCAAATTGGAAACTTAAAAACGTAGGTTTATTGTCTCGGCGTAGAATGCCCAAAGCGTGAATATTGAAAACGGAAGCTTTTGAAAACACATCCGAGAGGACATACACGGGCTTCAGTTAATGAAAATCATTTCAACCCTAATGTAAATAGGAACTGTGCCAAGCAGGGGGACAGTTCTTCCCCTTTTACATTAAATGCCGGACTATATCTCCGATGGGTTCAAACACGAGCTTGAGTATTTCATCAGGGGTCCGAGTAAAAATGAGAAAAGAGAGGCGCAGCCCATAGGTTTTCGTTGTTTTCAAGGGGTTTGACTGTCCTGATGAAGCACCATTTACGAGTGTTTGAACTTTAAACTAACTTGTCAAAAAAGTGTTCCCGTTGATTAACTCATTGTTTGTATTTGTTGAGAATGTGATGAAGGGTGTGACTCGTGTTGAGTTGACAGAACTTCCTGTTATTGTGTTTCTGTCCTTGTGATCTGTCTTGCTGTACTGTAGTTGTCTCATGTAGTAAATCTACCTTAAATAAAACTTTTATCAGTGTTCAAGGGCAGATCCAGAATTTTGAGAAAGGTGTGGGCGTAAAAATTAATTTGTGCCACTGTGTCGCATTTTAGCGGAACAATTTTTATCCTGTTGTCGTTTCCAGTGATTTTTGATGTTGACTTTCTTCTCATCCTTTATTTTCTTCGTTGTTTGTTCCGATTCTCCTTAAAAATAATTGTCAATCTTCTTGGTAGTCGACATGTTTAATGGTTGTTTTGTAACCAAGCAAAAAGTTACATGACAACCAGTTAAAAAAGGGAGGGGGCGTCCACTGCACCCCCGCCTAAATCCGCCTCTGCTATTGTGTGGTTTCATTAATTTGAATATGTGGATGAGGTCCGGATTACTATTGAGTTTGCTAATGGTTTTCATTGGGTAGTCAATTGGATAAGGAATTTGGATAAGGATAATTTATTTCCGTTGGAACAGGAACATTGATGAATATAAAGCTTAACTAAATTTATATTTTCACTTACATTTTCACGTACATTTTCACGTAAGCTAGCCTTTTCACGCCGCAATATTTGAACCCCTGCTTAGCAAGTTGTAGCAAGAAGAAATAGTCAAGTTTTATTCAGTAGGACACCAGAAGCCACAAAACAATGAAGATTAGGGGAGATGGAACGTAATGTGAACTGATAGAGCATATTCTGTCGTATAAACAAAAGGCATTGTGGCCATATTCGAATACATAAGAAAACATGATGAAAATTCTATTGTTAAGGAACACCAACATGGCGGCTATGACGTCAAGTGCATACGCTCTGTAGTTCAACAAAACGGAAGTAAGGATTCTTGCTCTGTTTTCAAAAAACCAAAAAGCCGCAGAAAACCGAGAGGAAGGAGAAGTTTCCAACGAACTTTAAGGTGTTTCTTTGACGACGGAGGAGATTTAAAAAAATGGAAGAAAAATGGGGCATTGTGTTCACGTCCATGGGCGTCCGCAGGATTCTTTCTAGGGGGGTGGCAAGTGGGATTACCAAGGTATGCCGTGAGCTTATGACCGTGTGACGTAATGTAGCCATCAATATAACTTAATTTCAGAAGCAAATTTTTTTTGTGGTTCCTCAGTCTATTATCCCTATCTATTTTTGATTTTAAGATCACAATTACATGTATCTTAAAGAGGGTACGCCAGTTCCACTCCTGACAGAATCTGCCACTGGGTGTCGGAAACCGAAACTTTACTTTAGGCAATTGGCTGATCGCACTATTCTATGCCGATCTGTCAATTCCTTAATGGCTCAATGTTATTAGTTGCATATTTCATTTATTCAAAACAGGTATACGCATATTGTGATTAGCTGAACTATTATTACTAAACTTCATTCATGAAACACTTTACCTTGTTCCATTGCTTCCCTCTCAAAATAGAACGGTCTTGGCAAGATTTTTGTCAGCCATAGAACAACATGTTACCAAACGGTCTTGCCGTCCTGATGAAAGTTCACTGATAAAACGTACGTTTCCAGTTTCACTCTCATATACAGTAGTGCTCGGCACGGCTAAATATTCAGGCACAGGTACGAAATGTTAAGAAGTCCGCACCGTTTACACTGTGAAAATCACCAGTGCTCAACCAAAATTACCTTGTGCTGAACCATTCCAAGACGAAAGTTATGTTAAAGGACACATACCAGAAATTAAACTCAGTGCAAACATTTACAGTAAGCTTAAATGACATGACATTTGAGCGTGTATACAAATTTAAGTATTTGGGAGTTACATTAGATCCCAACTTGTCGTGGTACGATCATATTGACGTAATTGGAAACAAAATATCATCACAAAAATCTTGACCAGCCGACAACTTCAAAAAATATAAGAGAAAGCGAATTCCGAAAAAGAAGGCCATCTTTTAACTTCAGATTTAAGTTAACGATGGCCTTCTTTTTCGGAATTTGCTTTCTCTTAAATATCATCACGGCTCGGAAGTTCGTAAAGCCCGTAAAGTTCTACCTCGAGATGCCTGCATAACGTTATTCAACGCAATGGTTTTACCATTATTTGATTATTGTTGTGGTTTGTGGGATGCCTGTAGGAAATAAGAACTTCCTTGACCGCTTGTATAAGATGGCTGCAGGGATAATTGAAAGCCGGAAGATCAGCACAGATGAGTAACGGTGTTTATTTAAGTGGCCATCACAGCAGTCTCGAAGAGACTACCATAAGTGTTTATGAGTGTATAAATGCATCAACGGACTTGCACCAGCATATCTTCTAGAAGACTTTGAAAAGTTTGAAAAGTATCATTGCTATGACACCCGCAATAAAGACCTCCTCCGCCTGCCACTTGCTAGAACCTCTAAATTTCAAGCTGCCTTTAAATTTAATGCTGCTAAGACCTGGAACACTTTACCGACTAATACTCGCTGTATTCAGTCGTTTTCTAGCTTCAAACTGCATGTAAAACGTCATTTTAATTCTTGTTGTTAATCTTTTTAATTTGCACTTTTTGCATATGTATATATTCTTATTTAGTATTTTCTGAACTTTGTTTTGTTTTATAATCCTTGATTATTTATAATATATGTTATTGTATATCTTTGTTAACAGAGCTCCATTTAAACCAGCACTGCTGAACTGGATTCTCTGTATAAACAAGTGTATAAATAAATAAATAAATAAATAAATAAATAAATAAATAAATAAAAATAGCGACTGTCGTGCCAAATTTTAGAGAGTTTAAAAAAAATTCAGGTTAATTGAAATAAAAATTTATTAATAAAAGGTATCAAAATGGGTAGAACTTTATTATATCAGAAGTTACGTAATGTAATGATGAAGTTTTTAGTCAGTTGGGGCTAACGATAATGGATTTTGAGAAAGTACTGACATGAACGACGGCCAGACATTTGTACTATTATCATTTGAATTTGATTTATTATGGTTTAGGAATTACTAGAGTCGATGGGAAACTGGCATGGTATGTGTACTCGCACTTTCGATTTCATGCAGAAATATACGTCGTCTAACCAACGAAAGGCTAGCGAAAACTCAGGCAATGTGGACATCAGTGAAACCCGAATTATCGGGTGGCTAAATTTGGCGAGAGATCATCGCTGGCGCAGGGCGAGCAATTGCTGGTAGTTTAAGCTGGGATAAGAGAATTTTCTTTTTCCGAGTTCACAGTTTAACAATTATTGGATTTACGCTCAAAGCTGCTTTTTTCCATTGGATTATCGATAAGTTTGTTTGGAATGGCCTCCTCCCCTGTCTCATCTTCATGTCATTTCTGGTAAGATTTAACTTATACCATACTCTCGATAATTCAGATTGCTAGAGCTCTTAGCTCTTCCAAATTTACAGTCCTGAAATAGGTCTTTTAGGTTTGGTTTGTGACCTCTGTCATACTACGATCTAATTTTACATTTACTCATAAATTTCATGATAAACCACACTTGTTCGTCCACCAAATAAGGATTTACATTGTCGCAACAATGGTCACTCACACAAACTTCAGCATTTGGAAAATGTTTTGGTGGTAAACATATCACATATTCCACTACTACTCTTGCACCTTCGACGTAATCGCAACTACTGTAAACTGATTGAAATACAGTTCTGCTTGTAGAAGTGTCATTACTGTAGAACAGGAATTTTCAAAGTTTTTCAATTTTTGACCTGTGTAAGAAATTCAGTATGTCTGGAAATTAAGTTTACAAAACAATGTACAGTAACTGTTAGTAAAGTACATCCTATTAAGGCTGGTTCACATGTGTGAAGCAAGTGCAGATGCAGGCACAAAGGCAGTTGCAAAGACAAGATGGGTGAACCAGGGTGATGCAAATGCAAGTGCAAGCACAAGAAAAAGAGTTATTTCTGTTTTTCTTGTGCTTGCATCATGGCATACTGTGTAAACCAGGATGAAGCAAACAAACTGCAAAAGGGCAGAAAAAACTGAAATGAATGTTTATCAAATACCTTTTTGAACTTACTGTATGAGAGTACAGTATGAAGAAGTCCTCTTTTCATACCTATTGTCAGGTGGCTTAAGAGACTAGAATAAAACTCACTTAAAGTAAAACTCTTTGTCAGAAAGCTCTAATTCTTTCACAAGGTTCTGATGATCTCCTTGTACCTTTATGCTTTTGCATCTTGCAAAAGCATAAACTTGGTTCAATGCTAAATGTATGTAGTTACAGTAAATCTGTGGAAATTGAATCGACTAATGAAGATCCTTTTTCTAACGATAAGTCTGATATGTACTGTTTATCTGATGGGAGAACCTAAATGAAACTGTCATACCCATGATAAACAATATAGTCATTGTTAAACTGTCTTGAACAAAAACACTGCACCTGTCACATATGATTTCCTTATTTTGTCAAATTTTACTAGTAAGGTCATAAAATAATGCAATGTTTTTACAGTGGTTACTGATAACTCCTCACACTGTCATTAAACATTAAAGCATCATTAGGTCAATTTGCATGCCATTCCATGCCTAAAATTGATGAGGCATGTGAATGGACACAGCCTTTCAATTTTCACATGGCAAAGCCTGATACCTACTATTAAAGCAGTGAAGCAGGAAATCACCAAGATATGTTGGGTGTAATAAATGCTGTGTGTTTGTACACAGTAATTGGGATATTAACTTTCCTAACATATGAGAAGAGCTCTGGCATGCATTTTATCCATTGATATGGCTGCTCAGCATGAATTAAACAGGATTGGTTCAAGGCATCATGCTGTCAAACTCCAGAGTTTCTGTTGTTTGTAAGTTTTTTCCATGCAGTAAATTTAATGACTAGCATAGGCATAAGGCACAGAGACAAGACAGAACAAGTCAGAAATCTTTTGTTAAGACCCTATTGGGAAAAATTCCAAACAAATCAGCCCTTGAATATCTTATCAATAAGTTAGAGTCTTTTAAATTTACCCACAAATATAACACTCCCTTATACTGCACCTATTGTTTATAACTAATAAAATAACAGAACATTTTTTTATGACTCAATTGTTTTCGTGCAACAATTTGCACAATTCTAGTTGTTTTAGTAAATCCAAGAGGGTTTATATTGCAGCCATCATGGAAACATACACAAATGAAACATTTAATGTTGCTAGTGTTTGTTAGTCCTTAGTATTTTTAAAATAATATTTTAATCAATTACAGTTATCTGATTCAAAGATAAAATTTATTTTGAAATTAGCTACCACAGTATGAATAATTTTATGCTAGTTTCATAACTGTTTATCAATATAAGCCTCAGATATCATTTCATTTCATATTCTATGTATTGTTATGTAGGGCTGTAAGGAAAGGTACAGTGTTTCACTGTAGTTACATACTCATATTGAAATAAAATGCATCAATGAGTCAGTCAATAAATTAATGAACCAATCAGTCTGATGGTTGGTTTTTCCCATCAGTCTGTCAGTCAGTCAGTCAGTCAATCAGTTGGTCAGTCAATCAATCAATCCATCAGCCCTATTTGACCTAATCAAAAATTACATGTAGTAAACTTGAACCAGCAGCATACAGTTTTTAAGGCAGTCTAAACTTCACCCATCAAAACCAGCCTTTTCTAAGAGTATTGTGAACAAACCTGTACAATCAGCTTGTGATTTTCCGGTGATGTTAATTTAAATGTTATTAAATAAGTTATCCAAAGATCATTATAAAAGGTTTCTCAACGTAGTCAAAGCCGTGGAAGTCATTTCAGCAACAAAATTAACTAACCAGTGTGTTACTTGTGGAACGTCGTGATGGATGATTTTGACACAGTATGTCCCATTTCAGAATTATCGACATGAAGGGTCATATAAAGTAGAAAAGCAAATTGTGATCACTTGAAACTGATAATGTCAAGTAAAAACTGTTTTACTACATGTACTTGCCTAGTAAGAGTTAGAGGTCGAAAATGGAGGCTTTTCATCAAATACAGTACATGTCTCTGGTGAGGAGCTTCTTTTTAAGACAGCGGGAGATAAAGATATTTGCGGGTCCTGCACATCAGGAAATTTCATCAGACGTCTCCACAGTCGGCCCAAGATCGTCCAGAAACAAGAGCGCGAAGTTGGTTTCAAAAGTTCTTTTTAATTCTTGTGTTTAATAAACATCACTGCCTGCATTATGGAAAGAGAGCAACGCAGATTGGGAGATAGAAACGGGCACACAAGACCACGCAAGTGTTGATACTATTGAGCTTTGAGCGCACCTAAGGCCCTATCCACACGATACGATTGTCGCATTCGATTGTTCACCATAGCGTATGCAATTAACTCTTAAGAGCACAATTCCAACTTACGAATAGTACTGACGTACTAAAAATAAACTAACGTACAAAATTGCCTACCACATTGAATTCTAGAAAGACTGGAACGATATCTCGTACCAGTTCTCACGATTGAATGAAGCCGACATGGGGGCAGCCATGTTG
Organism: Heliopora coerulea; assembly: GCA_030142905.1. Taxonomy (NCBI): domain Eukaryota; kingdom Metazoa; phylum Cnidaria; class Anthozoa; order Scleralcyonacea; family Helioporidae; genus Heliopora; species Heliopora coerulea. The sequence continues at coordinate 1,884,441 of JASJOG010000013.1, forward strand.
GTCGAAAACACACTTATGGAAAATTTGTATTGAACCTTTATTTTTTTCATCGACAGTTAATTTAGACAAATATGCAGTCCTACTGACATTGTCCTCTACTTACTATAGATAAAAAAGAAAACTCAAAAAAATCCGAAATTTGGGTTAAGTTTTTCGCAATAGGTTACGTGTTTTATCGCGTAGGGGACTGGAATGACCTACAAATTGACCTACATGTCAGCCTCCATGTTGGCTTCAAAATACAGTTTGCAGGTATCGTTCCAATCTTTTTAGAGTTCAATGGCCCTCCATGGATGGCCATCTTGGCTCCACATTTAATTGGCCAGTTAGCATTCCGGATATGGAAATAGAGTTCACTGTATCGGGATAGATATTTCGTTTGGGCTTGCGGCTTGTGTTCGGTGTAACGGGGATTTCGTTATGCCGGGGTTCATTATATTGGGGTTTCGTTCCATACGTCCGAATATAACTTTGGCCGAACTGGGTATTATCGTTCGTTATACTGGAGACTTCGTTATAAAGGAGGTTCGTTATATCGAGGTTACACTGTATCCTTCGAGTATTAGTGGATTATCCGGGTGCTAGTTTCCAGTATTCATAGGTTTGAGCTGCTGAGTACAGAGCTGCCAAGGATGTCTAAACTGCAGGGGAGAGTTTAGGTAGACGGAGAGCTCATCCCCTATCGAAGTTTGGAAAACAGCTCTTCCCACACTCAAAAACTAGAAAGTAGGGTATTACTATTGAAAGAAGGACAAAGTATATCGTGCTATAATATTAATTTTGAGTGCGTATTAACCCGGCAGGAGCTCTCCTTTTGTCGGGTAAAATTGTTTGGCGTTCGCTAAAGTAAAATCATAGAAGTCTTATCCCGCCGGAAATAGTTAGTTTTGCTGGTCATCACCCTTTCACGGCAGGAGCTCTCTGACGAGTAAAATCGTCTAGCGTTAGCCAGAGTAAAATCGAGGGTGGAAAGAACCCGAGTTGGGATTCCAGTTGGGGTTAGGGTTAGGGTTAGGGTTAGGGTTAGGGTTAGCACCAGACGCAGTTAGGAAGCGATCACATACATTTTTAGGTAACAAATGTGTTACTTTGTTGTTAGGAATCCTCACTCGAACCCTGACTCGAGTCCTAACTCGAGTGACCAACTAACTGGAGTAAAATCAGAAATTTTATCCCGCAGTAAAAGAGTTAGAAGTTAAACACAGACTTAAGTAAAAACAAAAGGAGCAAATTTAACTGACTGTTATGTAAATATAATCACCAACAAGTAACTAAGTTCAAAACGTCGCGAAAATAGTGAAAAAGTCGGAAATTTCTTATGTGATACTTAGGAGTATACTGGAGAATATAAAGAGAATATATCAAGCGTGTGGGAGTACACAAGTGGAATTCAAATACAGGAAACTCGCGAACTGCGTTAGTAATCGCGGTAAATTGGCAGTAGTGTGAGGTGTTTTTCTAGAAAAACCGAAACAGAAAACCGCCGCGCAAAAACCGATAAAAGCGACATAACCGATCTTTCTCATTAACTAATTTACTGTGGATCAAAAGAAAGTTAAGAAACATGTTTATTTTACGAAGCGATAATATTGTTGAAATCATAATAGTTTATTTAACCTATATCATTTATACATCAAAATTTGAAATTCTATGTATTTAATAGAAATACTTTTGATCCTGAGAGTTCGAGAGTTCGGTCATGGCGGTCGGTCATGGCCTCAAGGAGCTCGCTATTTTTCTAATTTTTGTCTTCATTCTGAAATCTTTCCATCTTCCTTACTCAGATAGTACAGGCCAAACCATTCTTAGAACCCAAGTAATTGCTCTTCATGCTGGTGAAATGACGTCTATCGCTAATTACGAAGTATATGTCACAACATCAAAGTGTAACATTAGACGAATTTTTCGTCTTCAGAAAAGAGCAGCTCGTGTTATTTTAGGTCTAAAAATGAGAGACCAACGTACTGTAACCCTGTTCAAGAGACTTGACTGGCTACCCTTTTACGATGAGATCAATGTAAATAAATTATGTTTATTCTATAAATACTTAAATGGACAATGCCCAGAGTATTTAGGAAATAGATTAGTGCGTATTAGTGATATGTCAACTAGAACTTCACGCTATGGTGATATAACTATACGCTGCCCTAGGTATAACCGTGACACAGAAGGTGGAAAAACTTTTCTTGTTACAGCTGCAAAACTTTGGAACTCTCTACCTATTAGTATAAGATCTAGCACCAGCATTAATGCATTCAAGCAGAAGTATTGTAATTTTATAAAGGACGGTTATGCTGGCTTAGATAGCTTTTCTATTTCATAATTTTTTACCCCTTTCTAATATTACATTTATTGTTTTATCTTTTTTAATATTTGCAAATTAGTTTATATATTTTAGGGGAGGGCCACAAGTTTAACAGTTTTCAACTGTAATTTGTCACCCTCGGTAAATAAAGTTATTCATTCATTCATTCAACCTACTTCCGAACGATAGCATCAATGATTATACAGAGCGCTACTCGCGTTGAATCCGAATTTATGTTAAATGCAAAGCCGATAAAATCAAACCGATCAATGCTGAATCGGTTTTTCGACGTGAAGGAAATCGGGAAACCGATCTCTAAATACAACAGATCTATTCCGGTTAGCCTATTAATAGCCTCACACTACTTGGTAGGTCCTCAAGTACTCGAGTGCCAAGTGATTGACTCTGCTGCTTAGTCCATATTCAATTACTTTCTACTTCTGAGAAGAAAAGTGTGGAAATTTGACAGTATTGTTATGCCAAAACTATAAAGAATCGTTTCCGTAGTCAACGGAATGAGCAATCTGTGCTTAACTATTGCTTTGTGATCTGGCCTCAACAAAGGGTCCGAAAATCACACAACCGGCCGTCTGAAGTCAACAGAAACATGTAGCTCGGATTTGCTAAGGCGAAATTGCATGGATCTTTTCAAAATTTTGAAATGTACAGGTATTCCCCTTGAAATATTTTGACTCTGCGTTCTGTTGGGTTAACCCGAGGCTGTTCTTCGAGCGGGACTTGTGTTTTAGGTTTATACCTGGTACAAAGAGGCGAAATTATTGACCTCACTACCATTGTTGAAACCCTGGCTGATTTATACCATCTGTATTCCATATTTTTATCTTGACTACTTAGACTGTTGAACAAGCCTCAGTAATCAAGTCAGGTCTTTTATTGCACCTGGAAATCTAGTCTGTTTTCATCACGGCGGACGTTCACATAGATAACACCGGGCGCAACGGCCACTAAAAGGACCCTGGGGAGATCCCGGACATATTACCAACTGGGTAACTATGACCTTTAAACTGACAAATTTTATAACGTCCCTTAAACGACCGAGTTCGAGTACTCGTAAAATTTTGATTAGACGAATCGAGTACAAGTGTGAAAAGAACGTCACGCGAGTGGTACTTGAGCCGACTCAGTCGAGTAATGTACTCGAGCGTCGTGGATCTGCTGTTCGACCACGAATGTTGCAATACTTCATGAAGACTCCTGTGCCTAAATCGTGACGTATGCATCTGATCTGAACTAACAATGGTTGTGATGCTCGTATTGTGTACATAAGGCCTGACGGGCGTTTTGTTTGATACCTATAAAGCTTTGTTCCGTCGGGGCTCTCAGAAAATCGACTTTTATCGCTCACAGACTAAAACGTAGAAAATTATGCATTCGAAACAAAGTGTCACTGCTCTGTCTTATAGTCACCTTTGATAGAAGAGACAATTAAAAAAGAAAAACCTTTGTTGGAAATATTACCCGGTATTGACTGTATGTATACAAAGGTACGCACTTTGTTCCAGAGGTTCCTTGTGTTGTCTTGATAGAAGATATTCAACGATTTAGAAGCACTCGCGGGCCCTTGACATGTGCCTGTTATGCCTATTCATCACTTCCATATTTCCCACGGTACTGTTTGTATGCCGTAAAAACGTTTTCCATGAGACTGTGCAATGCTCTGCTGAACTGGAAATGATTTGCTTATATGCCTAGCAGTACCCCCAAGACGACCTATATTTTAGGTAGATGTGAAAGAGGTCAGTTTGTTAAGCCGCCACTGTTCCAAGAGTCTTAGATGGTTTCAACAAGAGAGATTTTGTTTTTGAACCTTGGCTTTGTTTTCCTTGACGAATGGCATCTAATTTGAGATTTAATAATTCAGTCAATTTAAATAAATTGAAAAATAGTTTGACGAGGAAGTAGAGCTCTGAAACCATTTATCAGCGATATGTATGATTATCCTAGGATGCGGCATTTGCGTTTGGGTAAAGGTGTTTAAAGGTGTTTTGTGGGGGTGCTGGTGGCACAGTGATAATGCACGTGTCTCTCACCACTATGACTGGGGTTAGATTCCGGCTCTGTGCAGTTATCTGATTAAAATTACCTTGGTCACATGTGAAAAGAGTGTTTTTATATTGTTTTCATCAAGGTAGCTGATAAAGTGTTCGAGCGTCAGTTTTTGAAACAATTTATCAATTGTTGAAATGACAAATATCGGTCTATAGTTATCACAATCTGGTTTTGATCCACATTTGTGCATAGGCGAGACATTTGCAAGTGTCCACATTTTTTGTGTGCTTCGCTGTACATTGTTGATTCACGTTTTACCGCTTTTTTCTTAAGATAGTCACGGTGATAACCAATTCCCTTTATTTGTTACGTAATCCATGTTTGAACGCGCTATTACTCTTCTTAGTCTACCAGTAGCATGTAAATTAGCAATCTCAAAAAACATATTTTTGCAGTTCTTTCACGTATTGTTTGGGTCTGAGGTTGTTGTCCTATAGTGGATCCCTTCCTTTAAGTCTTTTTGAAATTGGATCATGTTATAGTGTTTATATTGTCTTGTTTTACTCAAGTTTAGGTTTAGAACACTTACCGTACGGCAAATGTAAATGAGATTATTGTCGCTGATACCTAAATCTATGATCCCAATATCCATGGTTTTCATGTGATCAATTTTTGTTAGAATAATATCACTTAACGCCTAGGACGTAAGGCTCTTTTTCGTGGGAATTTGAATATGTTACGTTGACATGTACTATAATTCAATAAGTTCCATAAGTTTAGAGGGATTTAAGTTAATTTGCTATGCAAGAAGATTGTAGTTGAGGTCACCCGTTCTGACAATTTCTTTATTTTTACTGTTAGCTAGTTAAATTTTTGAACGAATCAAATATTACTGTGTTTGTAATCAAATATATCTGTTTCTGTCGCGTCGAATTATTTGGTAACTGCTGACCTCAACCTCCGGTTCGTCGAAAGTATTGTCATGCCTTGTCTCATTAATTGTTGCGATATCAAATGTTCATTCATTCATGACTACGGCCAGTTTGTCAGGATGCTTTGGCAAACCTTCCTATGTTAAGAAGGCCTATTTTAAAGCCCTTTAATTTGGGATAAGATTGCCCGTGTGATAAATTGTTAGTTTCTTGACAGATAGAGCTGCTGCCTGACTAAGATTTTTAAGCAGGATACGTTTGCAAACTTGCTATAAACTTCTTGAAATTCTGAGCTAAAACTACAGTTCCTCTTTCATTGAAGTGAATTCCGTGTTTGTTCAAATGCCTCTCAGTAATGTTTTGGCACTCAGTAAAGTCCCATTTCTTGTTAAGGCAAATTTCCCCTCGCTTATCGAATTGGTTTACGTTACTGTACCTTAACCCATTTAGGGTTGCGTCCCTCTCAAATTTATACTGCTCTAATATTTGACAATTGATTTGACCAATCGAGTATCATTTAGTTGTTTTATTTAAACGGTAACCAGTTGGTTAGTGATTTAGTGATTGGTTAGTTACACTACCCCAAACGAAACTAAGCTAAACAGGTTACCTTCGGGATTGGAAATGATCTAATTAAAGAATTTTTCACATACTTGAGATCTCTCATCAAAAGAGCTGTCTATACTAGTAAGATGTAAAGTTCATCCGTGTACGTCATTATTTCCATAAATAATCTATAGGGCTTTCTTACTGAGGCATTCAAGTAAGTTGTCGTGGAAGACCAGATAGACATAAAAGAGGTGAGATCGTACATGTAACGTAAGACAAAACAAATTCATTTGGAGAGACGTTGACATCTTTCAATTACTTAATAGAGAATAAATGTTTTGGTACCTTCTAGGTTACCTTGCCGATATGAAGACCCTACTTAAAATTATTCTGAATGATAAGTCCTGAGGTTCTTATTTATTTATAAAATGGTGGTATTATTCTCCACGCTTAATTTAGATTAGGTTCTTCTTGCACACCGAGCGAAAGAATACAGTAGCTTCTGGATGGATCGACGTTTTTGCTGAACGCGCGACCAAAGCGTGCAAAGCTGGTTGCCGTGATCGCAGGATCACCACAGTTACTCAGAGTATTTCGGGGTTAAAACGTTATCGAAAATTTGCTCAACGAGCCCTGACGTTCAGTCAACCTCTTGAGTGATGCAACTGATTGCATCCTTGATTTTTGTCTAATTGTGCGATTGATTAGGAGAACCGAGTCACTGGACTAAACAGCTTGAAGGCGTAAATTTTCTAGCGTTCGTTTATTGTTAAGATAACGCAACAGAATTACAAGCTTCTTCCACTCACCTTACCATCACAAAAAACCTTTCATTTTGTACTCAGGCTTTAAATGGCACAACCAGAGGTGGTTATATAACATCATTTGATCAAACTCCGAGCCGACGTCTTGATGTACAGTACAAATTATGAGTATCGTGAGGTTAATAATTATCTCAGAACATGACACATGGCATGAAGGAAAGAAGCTTTAGAGGAGAGAAGAAAAAAGACCGACGTGTAGCAAACCTACTCGTCAAGCGTGGTATTCAAGGAAAAGAGAGATGATACCAGCTACGAGAAAGGAGTGTGAATACCATTGAATGTACGAAGGAATAGTGCGATATAACTGTTGAAACAAAACACCGTCTCTGTTCATGCAGTAAGTCTGAGCATATATATTCACGATTCCTGTGCGTTGTGTGGGACTGTGAGGGACGTGTGGACGAAGTACTTTCATATACCAATTTCTCGGATAAGAGAGCGAAAACGAAAGTTTCGAGCGAAATGACTGTCTTGCCCTGTAACGTTGTAAGACACCAGACAAGCATTTGCTGATGCGCATGGTTCGGAAGTTCGACCATTGAGCAATCAAGTGCGACTTCTGAAGATTTTCGCGGCCAGTTTGTTATGTTGGTTAGGTGATAACTATTTTAAGTGCAGACATTAAATTCCTTTTAAAAATGATTGTCTGCTCCTGCGAAAGGTGACGTCTGACCAAAGAGAGACCGAGACTTCGACAAGCTTTGAGCAGCTGAATATTCTGTTTGAAGGGGTGGTTTTAGTCAAATTTTAATCGAAAATTGGAGCTTGCTACTTTCAGACGCTTCCGTGTGATTCCGCACTTTTCATTGTTTGCTTCACAAATGTTATGGGGAATTGTGGAAGTTTTGTAGGGAATAAAAACTTAAATGTTTAGCCATTCAGTTTTAACTTTGGATTTGAAAGTAAGTTTCCACATAAGAGTGATGGATTAAAAACATTTGTAGCAACCTCAGGACAGTCAATCGAAGCAATCTCTCCCCTATACATCATAACACACGTCAAGCGAGATCGTTGTTACTTGATCGCGTATGTGTATTCTACCACAAGAAACCGGAGAATATCATGTAAATCAAGCTACAAACAGATGAAAGCTATAAAAGTAATGAGAATCGATATATTGAGAGGATATTTTGAGAACTTCCTTGTAAACATAGCCTATACATTGCGCACAAAGAAGAAATCTTATATGAACAGGCGAGTTTCCTTTATAGTGCGGGGTAGATCTTAAACCACAGAAAATACAACTTGCCTACCTATACACTCCAGAGTACATTCGATTTGTCAACCAGATTTGAAGTTTTATTCTAATGTAAAAGCTTAAATGCGATTCTCCAAATACATGGAATGCATTTCAGTGGCCTTCCATAACGTGGAATCCATCACAGTGGCCTTCCAAGGCAGACGGACATGTCTTCAAATAAGGTGGACATACGAAATCACTACGTTGAACTTGATATGTCTACTAGGTTAAGAAATGATCCATTCAATTATAAAAAGAACAGGTTGAGATGACAAGGAAGCTTGAAGTATTTGAAAGGAATTGTTCTGGGTTAGGTCTGTGAACACCTGGCGAGGAGAAGCGAACTGGATGTCCTCTGGTGATGGCTCGCCCAGTGACTTGATGTTTTAAAACAAAATCCTTGACAGCGGCATTTCAACAGAGATGCTCTTATTTTCTGCAAAGAATTGTTGAGGACCCTCTATCACAGAGCCTTGTTGACAATTCGCATATAAGCCAGTCCAGTGGTTCTACTTTATCAACCACTGGCTTAGTCATTAAAAATGGAGAGTGCTGTCGTGAAGGTTGTGGTCTACCAACCATAGTATACTGCCAGTAGGTTACTTGAACGCAAAAAGAACATGTAAACGTGAAACTGTAGTACTACAGCACTGGCAATTTTGTTGCTCAATCAAGAATTTGAGTCCCTTGTGAGAACAAGATTTGTTAATTTAGCACCAGACTATAAATATGTTATAGGACTTTCATTTTGAAGTCTAGTTTGCCCTAAATGACAATTGTTTGAGGCATATAGCTGTTCTGATCGATTAAGGGTAAAAGTTGATGAAGGAGCAAGTTCCAGTTTAAGCTAAGTTTGATAGATTGGTTAAAGTGATTAACGATTATCGATTGGCTAGTGCAATAAACTAATGACAGTGGACCATGACAGTGGACCAACAGATGCAAATGGAAGTGAAAATATAAAGTGTTATCTCTAGTCAGAGGCTGGTTACATAAGGGAGATTCAACTCGTCTAACCTGGCAGAAATTCCGGTAAACTATTCGATATTAGTTTATAATCTTTTTCTTCCGGGTTGAGATGGTCCATGTAATCGTCCAAACACAACCTAATTTCAGAGGAACTGAAAAGGACTGTCTTAGGATCGTGGTGCTCACATAAGACATCACTAGCTACGCAACACAAATGAAATTTGTGAAACAATATTCTCCGAAGTTAAAGCCTTTGTTTGTAACCAATTTGTCAGATGACTGGATCAAAGCACTATTTAAGTCGTAGCCGTTCTAGGTGACTTGTCGCTTGGAGGACTGCACCAACAAAAGGTTAGGCAATCCCTGAATAAGCTGTAATAGTGTTAGCTTGTAAGGCGTTGTTCTAGATTAACAATCGACGAAATAAACGACTATGTTGAACCAGTACCAAGGAGAAAGCCTCCAAAATTCTGATGGATGTTTGGACTAATGTAAAGTTTTCCGAGAGAATCATCTAAACAGATTAAATCATGTTTTTATTAATTCTGTCTTAGGAGAAGGTATGAGGGACAGTTGACGCCAACATTTCTTTGTGACAAGGAATGGTCGTATTGTATGCGTACGTAATACTCTAATTCAAGATTGTTTTAACTAAAATTCTTAATGTCGAAGCACAATGCAGAACCCAGAAAAGCATGGATGAAGTGACGACCAGATCATGTGGGACGGCTCTGCATTACTCAGTTTAGTAAGCAATCATCATGCACAACAGACAGAAGAGTCGATAGATCTACACAAGCGCCCCGCAATCCCTCAAGCAGGAGTACTATTGAAAACGACAAAATCTCACTTGTAGTAACTGCATTGTGCGCTAAATAAAGTTAAAACAACGTTGTTACTATAGATGAACTACACAGGTGATTTTGTTTGTGTTTGTGCTTGTGTTTATTAAATAAAATTACATTGCAGCCAATAGGCTAAATTTCGTAATTTACAATTGAAAGTACAATTCAGAATCTAACACTATTTAAAAATAACTGTTATATATACAAATAGATCAATTTATGATAATTAAAGATACAATTAATTAGAACTGATATAAACATAAAAACAATTACTCATCTACAAAATTACAGTCGGCTGGTATAAATGAGCACTTAAAACGGTCCGTACGCACACACGGAAGATCAAATGAGTGTGTTCTTCTAAAATCAGAGACAAATTGGACCGGGACACCTGAAAAAATCATTACTCGCTCCCGAAAATGTCATAAATCTAACACTCCTCCCTCCCCCATTTCAATGTCGTTTAGTAACAAGGAAAAATCAGTCTCGGCGCTAAGAATCGCACAAAACTGACCATTGTTTACCATTCAACATTGACATCATTCATCACTGTTTCAACATTGTTGTCCAGAATTGACGAAACGGCAGTTTTTTACGCTTGTTGGGGCAAGGAAAAAACTAACCTATTGGGAGAACAACCATATTCACCATTCATAACCTGGTTGATCAAACTTGTGTACACGTCGCTACAGCTTTGATGGCTGAACAGTGTAATCATAGTTTCATTATCAAGGCTGAACAGCGTTGCTGACAATAGTTTTCGCGGAATGAAGAACAACACCGTTTACGCCTGCGGACGACCGAGAACAAGTCGTGCGTTTTTGCACATATAGTTCACATTTAGTCAACGCCATTCCGTTCATGCTAGCTTTCTTGTATTCTGTATTGTGATTCCACAGTAAAACATTTGGTTGAAACCACTTATATTTAAACATGACGTTTGCGCTTAAGACGGCCAGCGTGATCAAAGGGCTCATTATTAAACAGGCTAACTGGGCTCACTTGTGCCACAAAGACATTAATTTGTACGGTCCTAAATGACAACTTAAACCAACATTGAGCAGTCCCAGCAGCAAAACTAAGCTTATCGTGCTTTCCAGGTTGATGTCAGGTTTATATCGATCAAACGGTCAGATTTCGACCAAACGAATAAGACAGGATAACCGGGCTATCTTACAGCCCCTGTTTCCTCATTGGCTTACATATAACGCTTTGATTGTTAGAGGATCTGCCTGATGGACAGGTTCAGTTGACCTTATCGCTTGAACAGAAGGGGTAAGAGAATTACTTAATGTGTTAATAAGTCATATTCATGTTCCCCCCCACTGGTAGCAGGAATTCTTCGACACTGACTTTTTCGGAGGCTTAAATGTAGCAAGAGCCAGTGCAAAAGTAAACAAACTAAAAACCGAACCTGAGTTCGTTAATAGCTGATGATGCCTCGAAATATTGTAAAATTCTGGCATTAGTTGTGCTTTAATTGCGTGTGCTCTCTATTTGTGCGAGTAAATCTACATTATCGCCCCTTTCACTCCCAAAGCCTTGTGTTCCCCCAAATCCTCTGACCTCCCAGGAGATCAATAATGACAGGTCTCCTTCAAACTTTACGAAATCTGAAGTGTTCTTAATCAGTAAATTTGAAATGTGAGACAAATGTATTGGGATGTCATGTAAAATATGATTAAGACTGTAGTCCTGGTGGTTATTAGCGTAGCCAAGGAGGGCAGGGCGGCAGTTGCCCCCTTCACTTTTCGTCCTGACAAGGTCTGTCGGTACATCCAGTCCTTTTGTCGGTACATTAAGCCTGTCTGTCGCGGATTCCGTTTGCGTTTGAATTATCAAATTAAAAAATTGTTAAATAAGCTCCTGCGAAAGTTAAGTACGGGAAAGACGTCCAATACAAAACGTTCGTAAGGAATTCTGTTTTGTTTTTGGTAACCGACAAAGATGATAGATCCAGTCTACCCTTAGGACAAAGTGGTTGTGGTAGAAGCGATGGCCGAAAAGGAAGATATGTTGGTATATATCATAGCTCACGTGATGTGCGCACTTTTGCGTTAAATCATTTTCAAAATTTAATACCATTATACCAGCCAGAGCCGGTGAAGTAGAAACCATTTATTCCTTTATCGAACTTCAAATTTTCCTGCCCTCGGTTTTGTTAACTTTGATTTTTCCTTAATGATATTTGTCGGTACATTGCTAACCTCTTGTCAGTACATTTGTCTGAAATTTCCCCTGCTCCCCCCACCCCCAGTTTCAAATTTCTGGCTACGCGACTTCTGGTGATGGTCTAATGATTGATTGATTGACAACTTTATTTCATGAGGGTAAACACGTAACAGCAAAGCTGACAAACTTGTGGACCTCAAATAATTACTTCTTTCCTTCCTATTCTGATTGAAGAATCAGCCTGTGGAGGGAATACTTCATCTAGTAAGTGCGCTTATTCAAAATAAAAGCATCTCTTGATGAGTGCTGACATACGACGACTGCACTTAGTTAAGAGAGTGCATGTAATTGAATTATAGAGTATTTCAAGCAAGCTACGGACCCACGGACTGCACTGAGTTGTTTTAGTTGCTGTTGTCAGCGTAAATGTGAGGCCTTATGGTGTAAGTCTATGGTGGTTCAGGTCCAATGGCAAAAAGAGTTGCTAATTTCCAGGAAAGCTGTTTTAATGAAAGCCTACAATTGTCGCCTGTTTGGTGAACATATTCTGTTACAGAATGAACATCCCATGTGAAGAAATATCTAGGTTTGGGCGGAAACGTTGTTGAGGATCCCTTCCATAAGATTTATAACATAGGGATGTTGTCCCACGGCATATCTATCGATCTTTGGATGTGTGGATGACAGAGCAGATCGTAGAACATTAATGGAGCGGTATTGAAGGCAACTGACATAAAAATCTGCTAAAAAGGAAAAAAATATTTGCTAAGGATGTTGAAATAGGATCAATTTGCCTTGAAGAACACCAGCTGCTCCAGCGCTTCCAGCTCGATTCATTAGTTTTGCGTGTGGAGCAGCGAGTTGCTGAAATGAGTAGGTTGGCAACGTGTGAAGGAAGGCCTTCTGCTTGGTATCGTCGCTGGAGATATGAAACACGCCCAGATGGAGGCGGGGGGTGCATCGGGTGAATTTGTTGAGGGTCTGTGGGTCTGTTGGGTCTATCAGAAGTTGCTTCTTATTCGGAAGGAGGACTGTTAATTTCACCAGTAACCTTAGAAGGAGGGGCTACCACGGCTGGGCTTGCCATGTAGGAGCTACTAGAACGATCTCTGTTTTGTCCGACATTACTTTGTTCAGGACCTTGGAAACAAGGTTGAACGGTGGGAATGCATATCCTGCAAGATCCTCCCAGTTCATGGTGAATGCATCGGAGTGGATAGCGTCGGGATCCGGCCTCCAGCTGATGTAAGCTGGTGGTTGCCGTGTTAGCCGGGAAGTGAAGAGGTCTGTTCGACAGTTCTTCAGAAAAGGCTGAATAATTGTCGGGTTTGTCATCCAGTGGCTGTTGTCCAGGAACTGCCTGAATTCGTGGTCTGCTAAGAGGTTTGTCTTCCCCGGTACGTGGTGTGCTATAATGAACAGGTCGTTCTGAATACACCAGTTCCAAAGTCCCAGGGTCAGATCTAGGAGTTCCGGGGAGTTTGTGCCTCCCATGTGGTTGATTTAAGCAACCGCTATAGAGTTGTCCATGTTTAGGCACACAGTCTTTGCGCGTTGGTTTTTTAGGAGAGATCTTATTCCCAGAAACGCACCCTTCAGTTCGAGAACATTGATATACAATAGTCTCTCTGTGGTAGACCATTTCCCGTTGGTCTGGTGATTGTTGCAGACCGCACCCTAGCCTTGTTTCGAAGCATCCGAAAAAATGGTGAGTTCTGGAATTGGGGTTATAATAGGACTGCCATTGTTTGATTCTATGTTCTGGAACCACCACACTGTTGTTTCTGTTTTGATTTAACCGATGGAATGACTTCGGTTTCGTAATTGTGCCGTGTCCTGGCCAGGTCTCGAATTAACTGAGCTTGTAAAAAGCGAAAGTGAAGTGGAGCTTTCCAGACTGCAGGACGGCACGACTCGAGCAAACCTAAAAGTTGGGCTAGGGTTCGTAAGCAAACTTTCGTACCGGAGAGGATCTGCTGGCAAAACCGTCGTACTTTTTTCACTTGTTCTGGTGGCAGTGTGAGACACATCCTGCTCGAGTTGATTTCGAAACCAAGGAAGGATATTTTCTGAGTCGGGGTGAGAAGTTACTTTTCTTTGTTTACAACAAAACCAAGGCTCTCTAGGAAGGTAATAGCTATTTCGGTGAAATGACGAGTTTCCTGTGGGGATGATCCGATCAAAAGCATGTCGTCTAGGTAAAGAACTAACCGAACGCCGCGCTTCCTTAAATAACCTGCCATTGGTTTCATTAACCGGGTGAAAGTCCAAGGCGGTATATTTTGCCCGAAAGGAAGAACTCTAAACTGCTAAGCCTTGTTTTTCCAGATAAAGCGAAGAAATTTTTGAAATTGCGCATGAATTGCGACGGATAGATAAGCATCTTCGAGAACTAATTTTGTCATGAAATAGCTCAGTCTTAAAGAGATTTTATTGCTGATAGATGCTCTGTCTGAAAGTGTGGATTTTCTACAAACCGATTTAGCGAGCTCAAATCTATTATTGGCTGCATGCTGCCGTCCTTTTTTGGAACTAAAAACAACCGGCTGTTAAAAGCGTCCTCTGTACTAAAATTAGCTCTGACTCTGGAAGGAGCTTGGTGACTTGTGGAGTGGATTGAACAGGAACACAACGAAAGGGAATTTTTAAACCAGAAACAATTTCTAAGACACTGGGATCTGAAGTCAGTTCTTCCTATTGGTTGATGTGGTTTGTGAGTTTTGCTGCCGTGGGTGTTGAAATCCGGGGTGACGAAAAAACTTTCCCTTTTGACGAGAGTTAAGGACTTTCTGATAATTTGAAAAAGAATTAACGTGGGAAGCGGGACTTGAATATTTTGAGTCGTGAGACTTGATCTTTTGAGCAGTAGGAGCTAAGCGTTTGCTAAGCCTCGTGAGAGTTCGGCCTCCTTTGAGGCAGTCGACGGGAAATCGTCGCCGAAGAGCCATTTCTTGGCATTAGGGAGTGGTCGATTTGCTAGGTCAACTTTTGATTTGATTATCGACGCGAGGACTTTTTTGCGACGAAGTGCAGACAACTGGGTGTTTGCAGAACCCAGCAAGCAAAGGGTTTGTTCAATTACCAATTTGAGATCTGTGTGACTGAGAGCAATATTTTGCTCAAGGCGATCATATATAGTGCACAGAGGACCGGTCGCATTCAGCATAGCGCGTTGAATAACTGTCAATTCTTTATTGCGGTCTTGCACGAACTTGCTATTTTGTTGCGATATATGATTCAGTATAGCGGGTCGAGGGCTGGAGCTACGAAAACCTCCACTGAAGGAACATTTGGTCAAAGGTTAGTTTTCTACGGAAATTTTTCTCCAGGAAGTTGTTAAATTCGTCCGTAGGAGACCGCGATGAAGCCAGTGCCTTAGGGTCGTATAAACCTGAAGTGGCGTTCCGACCTTCGATGACTTGTTGGTCAGGATTAGAATCAGCGCTTTGCCGTGGTTGAGAAACCATTTCTGTAGGACTAAAGCCCGAATCATTTGGCTGTATGGCCGAGTCTGGTGACGTGTTAGTCGTATTTGGTGGCTTTAGTAGCCGAGTTTGATGGCTTTAGTAGCTAAGTTTGGTTGCTTAATAGCCATTTCATTTTGCGCGATCAAATCCAACGGTTCATGTTCATTTTCCGCCAGAACTGACAGCGTATCCTCGTCTCGCTCGACGTCTGTCATATCTTGCTGACAGTTTGTAACGCATTCTCGAGCAAAGTTACTTTCCAGATCGGAAATCCTGGAGTTACAAGACAACAGATCGGATTTTAGCTCAGTTAACGAGTCCAATATTGTACGGAGCATTTCATCTTGGTCGAGACTAGATGATTTCCTCTTTGTCTTCGATGAATGAGACGCAGAATCTCGCGAATGTGACCTTTTGCCATAGTGACGGCTCAACAGTGTGTAAAAAAAGATAATGGTGCAAAAAAGCACCAAAAATATGATCGCTAAAAGAAACGCAAAGGATATTTAATATCTCTAACCTGAACTTACCTGTTCATGCGCGAAGCACAAGGTAAAAAAGCCACCGAAGGACCATGGGCCGGTACCTTCCGGGGTGGGGATTCTCTAGTTTAATTTTTGTGGGGTTACCCCTCTAGTGTTGAACGGTGATCCGATACACAAATTGGTAAAGTCATACCACTTGTGTTCTCATATATTTCGACCGGAGTTTACGAAATATAATAAAAAGTATGGTGTACCCGTGGTTGTAAAGATTAACAAAGTGCAACTCTGCTGTTGAAGCTTTAAAGAGCGTCAATAAACTCTACCAGCCAATTGCTAATGATTACTTTGAAACCAACATCGCAACTTTCAGATTGACGACGAGAGGGAAAAGTCAACAAAACACTAGTCTTTGAAGTAAAGAAAGAATTAAAGAAATATTGTAGACAGAATGAGCTCACAACAGCGTAGAAGGAGGAGTATTTGATACTTCAAAGCTGAACTTTAGCTCTTTCGAAGCGGGAGCTCCCCAGTTAACGAGTAAATGATAGAAATGTTATGCCGCCGGGAAAGAGTTAACCCAGGTGCCACAACGCTGTTTTATGGAAATGTTGATCTTTCAGAAGCTTTTAGCCCTTTGGCTTGTATACGATTGTCGTTCAACTACAAACTACAACATTGGAACAAATGAAAGAACAAAGCAAAAATCAAAAGACAACAAAGAACAAAAAAAAAAAAATTGTGCACAAAAGGGTTAACTGGCCATTTTCAAATTAGCTTTCTGGTCTGTTTTAAAGTAAGGTGATGTGCTAAACATGTCTTATGATGACGAGTTCTTATTTGCGTTCGAATTAAATCTAGTTTTCATTTATAATGTACGAGCCGGGTATGGTTTTAGAGCAAGAGTTCAAGGATATTCGAAAATGATCTATCGAGTCTTTGGCGATTTTGATTTAGATTCTGGCTGGGATAACTCTTACACATAAGATTTCCACAGTTACAAAGATATTTAGAATAAGTCTTAAACTTGTCCACACTTACAAAGTATATCAACAAGCCACAAGTTCTAATTCAGAAAGAGGCTCTAAATGTTTTGAGCATATAAAACCCGTCTAGACATGCAAATGCAAAATGCGATTGTAAGCAGTAACGGACACTTGACCATCTTAAGAGGATGAATTAACAAGGGACTTATTTAACTGTTATTTGCTGAAGGCGAATGAATATTGTTGGATAATCCCCTCGACCTTGTCTCGGGGATTATTCAATAATATTCACTGAGCCAGAGGCGAATAATTGTTTTAGCATAATTACACTGGTGATTATTTGTAAGAAAGTAGTGGACGAGTTGTTTCAATAATTTCTAGGTAACATTTTCAAAGGTTGCCGCCAT
This sequence comes from Heliopora coerulea, assembly GCA_030142905.1. NCBI lineage: Eukaryota > Metazoa > Cnidaria > Anthozoa > Scleralcyonacea > Helioporidae > Heliopora > Heliopora coerulea. The sequence goes on from JASJOG010000013.1 coordinate 1,901,629, forward strand.
TTTGCTTCTGTGCCTTCACTGTTATATTCACCTGTTGGTGAATATCGAGTATTATGACGTAATTTTCGAACCAATCACCTCGAGGAATTTTCGATGATCACCTGTGTGATTATACTATAGCTATTTATTATAGTAATAACCTTAATGCGAAATCAAAAGAAGAATTTGTTACAGAAGGATCAGGAGCAGTTGGCAGTAAACTTAAATTATGTAGGAGTTGGAGGTAAGTTTCGTGCCCTATCCCAACTTGCCTCACTTTGCGCGCGTTAATTCCCGTTTTCGACGACAAAGGATAATTATTGTTCCAGCAGACAACTGGCAATTGAAAAGCTAAACCGATTATTTTTCATAGCGGGTAATCTTTTAGCCGACAAATCAAAAGAAGGTCATGCTTATTTTGGTTTTTTTTGAGATGGCTGAGTTGCTCTGAAAGCGCTGTGAAACGTGCTGTGTTTCGTCTCCCAGTTGTCATTCTGTTGCATGCAAAAGCCAGGACAGTACGCAGCAGGATTTCGGCTCGCGATTCGTTCTAATTTGTCTTCGAGGTACTCGTGAGTTTAATGCGTACATCAGGATGACAACGCGAGGCACAAAAACGAATCGAAACAGGACGAAACCTCGACCACTATGTCCTTTAGGCTGTACAATTTTCACCCAGAACAAATAAAATAATTTTTTTGTCTCCAGTTTAATTCTAACGCTGTCCTCAGACTTGCATACAATGTCACCCGGAGCATTTTCCCGACTTACAGGCGAGGCCAACTCGTGGAATGGCGATGGGCGTTCGTTGAGTTTAATATCAACACATTCAATAATGCACAAAATTGGTCAGGTAGATTCAGAGTTATCGTCATAACTGAAGCTACAGTTGAGGCAGGTCGTACGACAATCATTCGGAACAGCGTACAGTTGTGACCTGGCTTCGCTCTGCATCAGAATCTCAAGCTCAATGGTTAGAGCGCCTAAGGCTCATTTAAATGACACGATTGTAGTGAACGAATTCTCGTTCTAATGTATGCGATTAACTAACAGGAGTCTTCCGGACCTACTGCTAGGTTTGTGATCGAATCGAAACCAGGAATTGTGCTCATTTGACAATGTTACCTACCCCAAGACGAACAATCCTATACAACAATCTTATCTTGTAAATGAGTCCTGAGTATCACAAGGTCACAGGCTCAATTTCCATCAGCAGCTCAGGAACATTTTCTTAAGATCTGACCTTACGGCATAGAATACTCCAAACTCGAACGTGTATTACGATAGTGCACAACATTAACGAACTCAAATGTCAATGCTGTTATACTGGTCATACTTTGGCATGCATTAGCAGCATGTAACTAGGAAAGCGAAGATTGAGTGCTGGTGCTAAAAATAAAGATTAACCCCTTCCCTACCAGGGCCAAACATCCTCACCAATTAGAATATTTTGTTTGAGGACGTATATATACGTCCTTGGTAGGAAAAGGATTAAGAGCATATGACTTTCACCTTTGAATTGGGTTCCATTCCGCCTCCGCGCAGTTGTCTGATTAAAACTTCCTGAACCCTTTCCTGTCCATACCCGAGTTCTTAATTTTACTCTGGCTAACGCCAGACGATTATATTCGTTAAGGGGAGACGTCTCAGACGGGAAAGGGTTAAAGTTACCTTGGTCACATGTGAGAAGAGAGTCGTCCAGTTTGACTCTATCAAACATCGCAGGTTATTTTCCGTGTGCTCCGGTTTCCTCCTTTAGTAACGCTAGACTCACTAGGAGTAGCCGGAACCGAACCTCTAAGGGGAATCGTTTAGCTGGCTGATAGGGTTTTCAAATATAGATAAAGACACTTAAGACCCTGGTATATCGTGACATGAAAATAAACAATTTTTAATACGACTGCAAACGTACATGTTCCGATTTGGCAACGAAGAGTTTGATGTGAATGTAGTCCCCGGTAAACTGAAAACATGAGGGAAAAGGTGATCCTCTTCCACTAAAAATTGTCTGTAGAGGAGAACGGTTAGAACAAAATCGTCTGACTTTCGTTTCTCTTTTTTCTTATTAGTGCTTTCATTGCGAATTTAATTGTAGAAGAGTGGGTCCTGAAAATTGCGAGCCAGCTGTGAATACCTGGATAGAAAGTGTGAGTGTGTAGCACAGAAAACTGTTGAGTTTGTTGTTTTGTTCAGCGTTTTTTCCCTTTTGACTGTCTTCTTGTAGTGTAAACCAGAGGTTATGTCTTATTTGTTTTGTGTTGTTATAGAGCGACATGTCATCAGAAAAGTTATCTTCATCATCAGTTCTCAACGTTTCGTTCAGTGCTGATCCTCGAGACTACCAGTTTTTGAAACAAATAGGTAAGTAAAGTACAACTGAAATTTGAGTGTGAATTCATACGTACATACATATATATATATAATTAGGAATCTGGTGGTACTCCACGTTGACTGATCACGCAGCGCAGAGATAGGGTTAAACTGTGCTCGATGGTGTCCAGATTCAATCCCCAACCTTCGCTTTTCTAGTCCGATGTTCTACACGCTAGACTACGCGAACAAATTGAGAGCTTTTGTCAGAAACGTCGTTACTGTACTTGGCATGTGGGAACACATGTCTTTTAATTACTAGTAACGGCTCTCTGGCAGATGCATTGTGTTGTTTACAAAAAAGTACTTAAATTTTTCGCTTAGATATCGTCGTGGAGAATCAGTACTCTATCAGAGGTTAACTGAAGTTGACCTAGAGTGGGTCAGTTAATTACAAACAACTGTTGGTACACGTCTACTGATTATCACGAATGGGCTGCGGAGGGTGTTCAGGTCGCGAAATTGATTGAAACATATCTCCAGTAGTGAGCTACGCTGAGTCTGACTGATCAGACTGACAAAATTGTACTACAAGTAAATAAATAAAAAAAATCAACTTTCTTAAATTGGAGGAGTTTGATAGACCGTTTCCGGATGTCAGGACAAACATTTGACATACATTATAAAAGGTGAAACTGCAAAATCATTATGATTAAACACTTGAGGAAAGGAGCAAGGCCACCCGTACCTTTCAAATTACCAGTTAATTTTCAGCTGGACTGGAGTATAAATTGATATATTTAAACAAGTGGACGGGACGGGACAAATTCGGAACAAAAATGAGAAGGAACGGGAAGAAAATAAGGACGTCGAGGAAAGGAGTAGGGAGAAAAAAGAGAGAGAGAAGCACGAAGAGGTAAATGGGAAAACGTAGGAAGGGAAGTCAAACATGGCATTCACAGGGCTGCACAGTGGTCCCTGCAGTATTAGACATGGGATTCCAACGTTAGACAAGACGGAATCTGTCAGGTCGAAATACATTCCCTCTCGTTCCTGTACCGCTGCGATCCAGTCGACAGATGGGGTGATTCTCGGCGCCTAAACATGAATTAGCTAACTTAGCCTTTTATGTAAATCCGGACTAAATATTACTGGCCCTAAGAAGGAGAAGCTAAATATCGAATCCACTCAGTTGTGAGTGTCAACGATGGTCCAGCCATTACTGGGACAGGAATCAAACTTTGAACCGCTGTAAAGGCAGAGCTGACTACGCAACTAATTTAAACTCTAAACTATCGTACAAGAAAGTCGTCTTTAAACAACATTCCTAAATTAGTATACAAGTACTTTTTTGCGTCTAAGTTATCAGGTTTTTTTTCATTTACTTTTTGTTTTTTGTCCGGTCGATCAATCAGAATCAACGCAGCTCACCACTGGAGATATCTTTCAATCAGTTTTATGACACAAACAGACACACTTGCCTGCAGCAAGTTCTCTGTAATTAGTTTGACAATATACATTGAAAAATTTCCTCGACTCTGATTGGCTGATAGCAGTGCTATGTCATGTTAACAAATCAGTAATTTTCTTAAACTGTTTTCTTAAACTTATTAGGGTCAGCAAAAAGAGACTTAACGGAAGACACATAATCACTGCGTTTCATTAACACAATACCATTTCCCTTGTCGGGTTTAAGTATGGCATAGGTAGCAGTGAGGCTGTTGAGTATTCTAATTTTCTTACGATCTAAACTAAATTGCTTAATATCTAAATCAATGTAACTGTAAGTAAGACTAATGACCCTAATAAGTTTAAGAAAATTGTATCTGACCCTACACCCACTAGACTTTCTTCTTTACAAAAATACCTATTAACTTTACACAAACGAGGCGAAATTACTGACAGTGATTACAGTTTTCTACGTCCTAAGGCAGCACATTTTGGTCGAGCACATGGTTTACCTAAAACACACAAAACATTTTCTTCCCTTCCAAAATTTCGGCCAATTATTGACACGATTAACACTCCACATTACAATGTCGGAAAATTTCTTTCTTCACTATTAAACCCGCTAACCGTAAATGAGTTTACACATTCAGACTCTTTCAACGCTGTTACACACATCCAAAACATTCCGAAACAACTATTACTAGAAGGCTACCAATTTGTTTCCTTTGATGTCGAATCACTATTTACTAATGTTCCACTATCTCGCACAGTTAATATTATCTTAGACCGAATTTATAATGAAAATTTATTAAGTACCACTTTAACGAAACGCACTTTGAAAAAGCTGATTTTGGATTGCTGCAGTAAAACTACCTTTTCTTTTAACAACCAGTTATATGAACAGATTGACGGTGTATCTATGGGATCGTCACTAGGACCTGTCTTGGCTAACATCATACTAACTGAATTTGAGCGGATTATAGTTTCAGATCTCATTAATAGCGGTATCATAAAATTTTATAAACGATATGTTGACGATACTCTGCTTTTGATTAAACCTTCCAACATCTCTTCGGTGTTAACGAAATTTAACAAATTTGATAAAAACCTAAAATTTACAGTTGATACTTTTCCCGATGGTAATATCCACTTTTTAGACATTAAAATTTCGGCTGATGGCACTGACGTTTATCGTAAAGATACTCACACTGGTCAATAGTTCACACACTTCACAAGTTTTGAACCTTTTTCACGCAAAACTGCATGGATAAAGTCTCTTTTTAACCGCGCTCTTAAAATTTGTAGTTCAAGAAAGCTTTCTAACAACCAAATCAGTTTTATAAAATCTTGTATGTCGTGGAATGGTTATCACAACAGCGTAAAATATTTTCTTATTAATAAACTAAAACGCAAATACAACGCTTGTACAATTAAAACGAATAGGTCTTGCGATGATGATAATTTACCCAAAATTTGGATACGTAATCCTTTTCTTGGTAAACAAAGTGAAAATCTAATTAAATCATGCATTTCGAAAATTCGGCGTCATCTCAATCAACCCGTTAAATTTATCGTTATTTATGACACGAAAAAAGTCTCCTATTTTATTTCTAACAAAGATAAGATTCCGGAAATGTCTCGCAATAATGTCGTCTATCAAATTACTTGTCCTGGCTGCAACAAAACATATATAGGTAAAACCGACCGTTGTCTTCACAAACGCCTTTCCGAACATTCTACTCAACATAACACCAGTGCAGTTGCCCAACACTTTCTCGAATGTGAACACGCTCACTTCATTAATGACTTATACGATCAGTACGACCGACTAAATGACCTTCCCTCTTCTTCTAACATATCTACCTCCATTAAAAATTTAATCTTTAATAACTATAAAATTCTTTATACGAGTAAGTCTACTAACACCAATAAACTTCTAATAATTGAAGCACTCCACATTAAGTTTAATAAACCTGAGCTTAATTCTGGGCTCAAAGCTAGCAAAGAACTCAACCTTTTTAATTAGATATTATGCACACTTGTTATCAGTTAGCCCAATTGTTCTATTCACGCTCAACCACTTTATTAATGGTGGTGAGAACTTCTAATTAGCACTTAGCATCTCAACATCTCAGCATGTAAATTAGGGATTACCGGTAGTGTTTCCTAATTCTGTCTCGATGATGTCATCACACCTCCTGTATATAGACTCTGGCATGTTTTTGTAATTATCATTCTGTCTGAAGATGACTTTGGAATAAAGTCGAAATATCACAGTTTCAACTATAGTTTTATCTTGCATTGACTCATATCTTGAGTTCTCAAGATGACTTTATTCTTCGGAATATGTTTTATTTTATACTTTTTGAAGTTGTCGGCTGGTCATGGTTTTTGAAAACACACACTCGTGAGTGTTTCAGAGACCTCAAATTGCACTCGTCCTTTGGACTCGTTCTGTTTTGGTAAGCTTTGAAAAATTCGCTCGTGCGTGTATTTTTTCGCAAATTGCTCTCAAAACCATGCTGTTAGCTATACGAGTTGTACCTACAGCTTTGCCTGTAAACTTACTGACCAAGCTTGAAACAACGTAACTTACTGACCATTTTCGGTCTACTTTAACTGCTGTCGGATAAAGTTCTGACTCTATAGGACGAAAACTCAGGGAAAAAAAATGATGAATTTTAATAACGTGGTGACGCAGACCCCTTGGTGGGGTAGTCTCCCGTGTATTAATCCTTACGGCTTTACCTTGCATACGGTTGTCGCACAATTACAAATTACAATTAAACTTACAAAATCCAGGAAGAGAACAGAAAATAGAAAAAGGAAAGCGTGCATGAAAGGGTTAAAAGATCACCCTTGGGAAGTATGTGCATGACCGTATAACCCACGTAAGGTAACTGTTTATCATGAGTTTGATATTGTGGTTCTATATACTCTTAATGTCCATTGGATAGTTACGTGAGCGATTATTCGGGACTAAATACTGTCCCCATGAATTATTATAGAGTACAATGAGTAGTTAGCTGAAATAGAGCACAGTTACCAATCGTTTTCCATCGTGGCAAAGGTGGAGAACTGCCTGGGAAAACGAATGTATTCAAATTGAACATCTTTGAAAAAAGCTTTGTTTTTTGCATGACAGGTTGATGTTACTCGTGGGGTAAACCATACGAAGAAGTGACGGCTCTTATATACATATATACATACATACATGCATACATACATACATACATACATACATACATACATACATACATACATACATACATACATACATACATACGTAAGTACGTACGTACATACAAACATACGTACATTTACCCATCTATACATATGTACGTTCGCACGTACATACATACACACATGTATCTATGTATTCATAAACATGTATATCTGTACATATGTGCATATATACTTATGTACAAATAAATAGGTGTATGAAATATTAGAAGTACTTTGGCTTTCCTCGTACCCTGAACGGTTGAAGTGTTCTACATATCTTGTTATAACCACCTCGCGCGATGTGATCCTCGCGTTTTCAACAATTTCAAAGTGGCAGCTTTTCGATTTGTTCATGTAACAAACAGTGTAAAAAAAATGAAATAAAGTAGAACCAAATTTTAAGTTGAACTTTTTGAAGTTAAGGTATAAGAAGAGAAGATTTCACGAATTAACGTATCTTTGGGTAGCCGGACCGCTGCTCTACGAGTAGAGCTATCCAGTCAACTGGGAACAGTATGCTCGTTTAATCCAATTTAAGTGCACTAGAGATTCTAGCGACAACTTAACACTCGATATTCGTGAGGATGTGCAGTATTTTCTCTTCACGCTACCCTGAAGATGATGATTCTGAAACTAAGGTACAAGAATTATGCTTATTTTGACCGCTAAATCTGGCTTTTTTGTCGTTTTTATACGACAAGAAAATGAAACGTTTCCCTTGAGTTACTCTTTGGTCTGACAATCACGTCTGACATTTTACTAGAACAATTGCCGACCTCGGTCTTGGAAATAGTCAGTTCATATATACTTCTTCGGTTCAGAGGTTCAGAAATGTTCATCAATAATCCCCTCGCATGCGTAAAATATTTGTTAAACAGCATTTATGACACCGATTTTACACTGTTTAGGAACTGGGTTCGGAAATTTAACATCGATATGGGTTGCTCGTTACAAGGATCATCCAAAGAATATTGTGATAAAGAAAACATACCTCGATATACCTGACAGTGAAAAAATTGATTTAATGAGGGTAAGACTTGTGAATGTCCTTCAACGATGTGAAAAAATACTAAAATAACTCTTGCGGCGCGCAAACAGGAACCTGATGGTTATCGACAGTTGGAAGGTATGCTGGTGATATGCAAGTGTGAAAGGTCTTGATTCACTACACGTTCAGAGAAGTGCTCACTGGAAAACATTGTGTACCTAAATATAGTGGAAGTTTTGTTACAGTGGTGTAACATCTGCCAACATCGCCTGTTTCCTATTCATTAGTGAATTACTAAGAGGTCATCCATCCTACATCTTTCCAAATCAGAGGCTTTTGTCTTTCATTTCTAGCATGAAGTTCATGTGTCACGAATTTTGGCTCATCCCAATATTTTACCGTGTCTTGGTGCGTTTGTTTGCGGCAAAGAGCTGTGGACTGTCGGCCCTTTTATGGGATATGGTGAGTTGACTAGCTTTGCCTGGCGAGAAATCGGCCGTACTATACCAGCATTTCTATCGTCCCCCCGAATTAGCGAACACATTTGGTGCTTGCACTTCCAACGCTTACATTTTGTGAATATAGTCTGGCAAACGAGGAACTCACTGAAAGGTGATGACCAGTGAATGGTTTTGAAAATAGTTCTGGGAATAGGTCGTTATATCTCGCGATAAATCCTGTACGATTTCAGTAGGCCATCATGCTACTGTAAAGCGATGTTATTTCTAAAAACCCGGGCGATCTTTACAAGAAGTAACCATTATGTTTGTGCTTAGGTTCATGTAATTCGATTGTGGACGCTGGATTTCCAGATGGTTTACCGGAGGCAGCTATTGCGTACATTTTACGGGACGTTTTAAGAGCACTCGATAATATTCACAGAATGGGATACATTCATCGGTGAGTTATGGTGTATTCATTCGGGAAAGGTATACTAAACTGTCTATTACTTAACCCACCAACGTATCTTATTGAACACACTCCATAGTTTGTTATTGAAAATACCAAGGTGTGTTATGCACACTGAGGCGTGTTATTCACACTGAGGCATGTTATTCAATTCCCCAGGGTGTTCATTTTGAGAAACCCCGGAAACATATAGGTTGCTGAGGTGTGTTATCTAAATTTCAAAGTGCATTGAAAGTGTATTGTGTTTTATTCTGAAGCTATCGTGGTTGATTTATTGCAGACTAGCACGAAAAAAACTTTACTGATCAATTTTTAGTGCAATAAATAGTTTCCTTTGTATTCACTGAGGAGAACTCCGTTGAATAGAATAAAGTCCAATGTTGTTTTAGTAGTTGTGGGAGATGGTAACTGCTGATAATTATCCACGATGTATGAAAGCAGATCTCCATTTTATGTTGATATGTGATTCTCTTTTGTTATTCTGACACCATCGTCTGTTGCCCATTCTTCTTGTATTTCAGTGCTGTGAAAGGTAGCCATATTCTAATCGACGAGAATGGTTCTGTTCGTTTGACTGGTTTGCGGGAATCACACTGTCTTTCGCCCAACGGTTACAATCACACATTTGCCTATGATTTTCCGTTGCATGCCGTGACCACTCTACCTTGGTTAGCTCCCGAAGTTTTAGAGCAGGTTGGTGAACTGGTTGTTATATTTATTATTTCTACTTTTTCTTTTCTTTTCTTTCCTTTTCTTGGCTTTTCTATTCCTTTTCTCTGTCTTTCCATTCTTCTATTTACTCTTCATTTCTTTCCTTTCATTTCTTTTGTTACCTTTTTATTCTCTGCATTTCTTTCCTTTTCCTTGCATTTCTTTTCTTTTCTTTCCTATTCCCTTTCGTTTCCTTTCTTTTCTTTTCTTTTCTTTTCTTTGCATTTCTTTCTCTTCCTTTGCATTTATTTTTTCCCTTTCTTTGCTATTTCTTTTCATTTACTTTCTTTTCTTTTTTTTTCCATTTCTTTCCTTCTCCTTTTTTTTATTTATATTTTCTTTCCTTTTTTCTCATCTTTTCTCTTCTTTTCTTTTTTCTTTTTTCTTTCCTTTTCCTTTCCTTTTCCTTTCCTTTTCTTTACTTCTCTTCTCTTTTTTTCGTGTATTTTTTGCGGGTCTTTTTACCGTGTCGTTGTTCAGTTTATAGTCATATTAGTGTTTAAACTATCCGCATTGACGAATTGAGTTGCTAAACACTGCACGGTATTTTCACAATTTATGATTTGCTTTTCTAAGGCTATTTTTCTCCCGGCGAATTTTATCTCACGAATCGACTTTCGTATGAATAAATTGCGCTAATTTGTCATTAGCTCTGGCGATAAGCCCATGGAACAAAAGGAAACGTCGCTTTCTGTGAAAGTTCTTCTGGAGGAAAGCAGCCTTCAAGACCAATTTCCACTTCGAAATTTATCGAAAAATTTCGAAATGGCCTTGCAGAAAGGGTTTTAAGCTTGTTCAGTGTACTAGGAAGTTGAAATAGTGTCAGTTCTTTGTAGATTTCAAAAGATATTTTCGAAAAGAAGTTCTTGATGTATTTACTGTGATATAAACACGAATGATACCATTTCAACCGAAAAACAAGCCAACAATAATCCACTAGGCGTTTCTTCCGGCTGAACTGATATCATTCGTGTTTCTTCCACTACAAGGAGACAGAAATTCATCGAAGAAAAAGTGACATTTGGTATTTTGTTCCCCTACGTCCAAGAAAATTTTTGACTATGGCTGTCCTTGTAATTTGGAATTTGTTTTCCCATAGTATTTGTAAGCGTACTTGAAAATATCTTGATCATTTGGCTTCGGTTTGTTCGTAACAGAAGTTTAATTGCAATTTTAAGTTGTTGTCTCAACCTTGTTATTACTTCATCTGGTACTTTTGTTTAAATTTCTTTCGTTGATTTTTGCTCATAGAACATTCTTGGTTACGACTATCGTTCGGATATATACAGTGTTGGTATAACGGCTGTCGAACTGGCTTACGGAATAGTGCCCTATGACAACATGGCCCCAACTCAGGTATTCGCGTTTGTGGTCTTGGGTTTTTGGGATTAATTGTAGTTTACGACCTTTCAACGTCCTTGGGATCGGATACTACCAGTGAACTCTATTAGTGATAACTGGAATGCTAATTCCCAGTCATTTGGCTGGGCAAAAAGTGAAGCGAAGATGGCTGCCTATGAAGCGAAATTATGTACGTCAGTTTCAGTCATCCTAGCGGTTATATAATCCGACGTTAATCTTTAGTTTTTGTTTGGTTCGGCTACCAAAAACACTCACAACCATGGAAAAAGTGTTCAAACGAAAAATTACTGGACCAATTTTACATAATTGAATATTTAAAAGGATTCGTTATTGCCGTGTGGCCTAAGAAGTGTGGTAAATGGTCTAAAGATAGTAAACTAACGGTAAAAAGAGGACGTGCATTGGTAGTAGTTTCCATTAGCCCAGCATAAATACACGTGCTTAGCGCTAGTGCATGATCGACATTCAACATTTGTACTTGGAAAATCGAGAACTAATGAAGTGGTTTCCCCTCGCAGAGCTCGGAAGAATGCTATTTGATCCGTTACGTTACAGACCATGCATTTGAGGCAGGATCTGGCAGACAAAGTCATTTAGCGTCGCAAACGCAAAGGGTGGAAAAGGTTGTTAGTTCTGGCCGATTTACTTTTTTCAAATGAAGGATTCTACTCAACAAATGGGTGTACTGCATTTGCTTGTGTTGCTATGACGTCGTCCGATGGAATAATCGATAGAATAATCGAGGAAGTGCGGTTAGTGTGGACAGGCATGCTTTTGCGAGATCCCATTCTCGTAGGAATCTCTGTTGTCAGATGAAAATTCACGAATCTCTATCTAATGATAAATACTGCGAGTTAGATTGCTCAATAATACCGGCAACCAGGTTCACCCAAATTTTAGAGCACAGAGACGTATAAACACTACTGCCAGTCATCCGAAGGTACGAAAGACCAGGGTTGATCGAGCATTCAGGTTATGAGCGAACTTAAGCAGCTGACGTTCTTGAACCGCGGATGTTAACCGGAAGATTTGACGAAGAGGTGTTTTTGAATTTTAGGTTGTGTAATCTTTCAATAGAATTTTTTATGGAAGCAAAGATTATGGATAGTTTAAAAATCCCAGGAGAGATCATAGCATGTTTAATCAGCGATTCGGCGATGAACTTAACTGAAAGATATGGACGTTGTGGGAGTAAACGTCTTCAGAACGTGGAAATGCTGACAGTGATGTCTGTGTAGAACAAAAACGACGTTTCCCATGTTCGATGACGCCCTGGCTTGAGATTTGAAATTATTTATTTTCTTTGTTTCGCATGAAAAATTCTATTGAACGAGAAAGCCGTCCGTGGCTCAAGAACGTCATCTGCTTACGTTTGCTATTCACGAGCTTACAACAACATTGCGAAACATTCATGGTATCCGCCACCACCCTCTCTCTTTCTCAAGTTTGGTGACTGGGGTCCATAGCCAACTATCGAATCCTGTCGAAACCGCTGCTAGATGAAGTTCAAGAGAATATAGGGAGTTCCAAGGAATGAGCTACCAGGGTGTATGGACCAGTTCATATAGCGGGAGAGAGCAGGGGATACTTCTGAAGAAATTTCAGAGGGAGTTGCTCGTCAGTACCATGTGTAATAATGACATTTCAAGAAACCAAACAGGTTCCACTCCGAAACCCAACAAATGCAAGACAAAAATACTGATATCATAATGTAAATACTATTTTATGGGCCAAAGACTTCGACTAAACTGAATAAAGATGCTCAGAGATGAAATAGAATTACCACGGTGCTATTATGCGTGCTATTTCCCCAAACATTTAGCCAAAGAGTTGCATTTTGATGGGCGCGTTTAAAAAGGAAAATTAAAAAGAACATAAAAAAGGACAAAACAACCGTTTATAAACGCAAAATTATAAACCCGCCAGAAAATTATGATAGAGTAGAACCGATCTAGCTTACTTAGGAACCAAAAAAGTTGTAAACGTCAATTTCAAACAGGTCATCAAATGAAAATCATTTGACGTTAATTATTCGACTATATGTTTATATTACATACCATGCGAGGGCGAGACCCTGGACTACTGGCGCTCCGTTAACCAGGCCGAGACTTGAAACCGTTGCCAAGGTAGAAACCTGGGACCGTTGAATACATTAAACTCTAAAAAGACTGGAACGATACATCATCATACCAGGCCTCACGATTGAATGAAGCCGACATGGGGGCAGCCACGTAGGTCAAAAACACGCGTGGGAAAAAGTTGAATTGAACATTTACCTTTCGTTTGTTATATTCTTACAAATATGCAATCCTACCGACATTGTCCTCCACTTACTAAGGATAAAAAAGAAAACTGTCTAAAAATCCGAAATTTGGGTTAAGTTTTTTGCAGTAGGTTGCGTGTTTTATCGCGTAGGGGACTGGGATGACCTGCAAATTGACCTACATGTCAGCCTCCATGTTGGCTTCAAAATACAGTTTGTAGGTATCGTTCCAGTCTTTTTATAGAGTTCACTGGTTGAATACGTTCAGATCTGGGACCGCAGACAACAAAGGCTTAATAAAGCTCACAATTACGTGGCGACCTAAATTTCAGATACGGGGTTCAGAAACGTTGCTCTATATTTTCTCTCTAGGTTCTACTTGCAAAGTTACAGGAAGGTGTGACAACATTGGAGTCTTTTCCAGACACTATTTCTCAAGCAGGAACTCCTTTTACGGCATCAGGAATATCTGATTCAGGGTTGGGTGGAAGTATGGGAACGTCTAGCTTAGCTCGAGAAGAGAAAGGAAAGAACAAGAAGTTTTCGTCAGCTTTTCATCAAGTAGGTTATTGCACAGTCGGTTGTTTCTTCTCGAATAATCACGTAGGGCTAGTATTTGGTCACATGTGCCCCAGATACTCGTACCTCTCTCACATGTCAAGGACAGGGGCGTAGTTAACCCGTTTTGATTAGGAGGTGTCCGACTTAGTTTGCCCGAACATTGTACACCTTCAAAAATTGGTCGAATTTGATGCGCATTCAGGCCATGTACAGTGTACTGTGGCTTCCTTAACCCTAATACGTAAATTAAATATAAACTAGTAACCAAAAACGATTTTGACCTACTTTACCTTGCCAAATTTTGCACGAATTACTATCGATTTTTTGCCCGAATTTTCTATTTCTTCGCAAACTTTTTGGGGCGTGTGACACACCCCCATAATCTACGCCGCTGATGAAGCATCAAGATGTCACATAAGGTTTGTTGTGATCAAGTTCAGTTACAGTGGCGTAGCTATGGGGGGCCGTTTCAACCTCCCATATCTACAACGAAGGTGAACTTTTAATTCAGTAATAAGTCTATGAATGTCATCAGATAATATCCCAATCTGTTTAGCTTTGATTATTTTCGTACTTTCTACTTCCGTACTTTCCACTACCAATGGTTTGTTTTGAATTTCAATACTAGTCATGCTATAGCAGGTTTTTCTTACACTGGCGTTTTCTTTTAAACGAGTGATTTGTTCATTCATTCCAACGTATGTGACCATAAAGGCCCGTCATTAGTGTTTTTTTGGTTATTGGCTAATTAATCATTGTTCTTCATAATATTTACAGGTCCTAAACCTGTGTCTGCAGAAGGAACCGGATAATCGGTAAGTAAAAGGTTACTGGATGCTGGTTAGCAAGCTGTTTTGAAATTTTAAAAGCAGAATTCCGCTGTGTTGTCATCCTTTGTTGTGAAACTTTTCCTGCATTTTCAGCCTTTTCTTGATGAATACTCAAAATAAAGTGATTAACTCCAAAGGGGACAGAGTTAAACTCATCTCAAGTAAATCCTTTCTGTCTAGATAGGTCTTATATTATTTTACCCTGATATTTTTTACGTCTATTAATTTAGTATGATTTTGTTTGTCAAATAAAGACCTGTAGACATGAAACAGTTATGAAATATAAAACAAAGCATATCCCGAAGTAGCAGCATCTTGTGCATTCAAGATGTGAGTAATAAACAAGACAGTAGGATATACGGTGATATTTCGATTTTATTCCAAAATCATTGTCAAGCCTACTACAATTACGAGCAAGTTACTATTTATAAGCGAACCAACACTGATGACAACATCACGGGAAAAAGGGGATGGTAATTATTCAAATTTAAACTAACCATGAGGAGAATAGTGAATAAAGATGATGATAGGATGTTAAGGAAGTAGGGTGAGATCTTTGCTTGCTCTGAGACCAGAGTTTAGCGAAGGGTTTATGAACTTCATATGAAAAGTAGTTTGTTAGGCGTGACGGTATTAGAAGAATGAAGAATTTTGAAATTAGTATTGATGAGGTTTTTGAAGCTGGTTTTGATGTCGTTGGTTTCGTCAAGATCGTTGATATTATTCGGCTATCGAAATACCGGGCGAAAATCGACGTCTAGTAATAAAGATTATTGCCCAGCAAATAATTTTCAGGAAGCCCATATCGCAAATAGACACGTCAGGATACTTTGGAAAATACTTTAATAAGGAACTAAAGTTTCGTCACTTTACAAGCAACATCATCAGAGTGTCTGTTTACATGAAAATTTTCGGCTTAAATAACCTACACGATTATTTAAGCCGAAAGTAAACAGACACTCTGATGATGTTGCTTGTAAAGTGACGAAACGTTAGTTCCTATTAAAGTATTTTCCAAAGTATCCTGACGTGTTTATTTGCGATATGGGCTTCCTGAAAATTATTTGCTGGGCAATAATCTTTATTACTAGATTTCAATTTCCGCCTGGTATTTCGATGGCCGAAATATCAACGATCTTGACGAAACCAACGACATCAAAACCAGCTTCAAAAACCTCATCAATACTAATTTCAAAATTCTTTATTCTTCTAATACCGTCACGCTTAACAAACTACTTTTCATAGAGGCTTTTCATATGAAGTTCATAAACCCTTCGCTAAACTCTGGTCTCAGAGCAAGCAAAGATCTCATCCTATTTCCCTAACATCCTATCATCACCTTTATTCACCGTTCTCCTCATCGTTTGTTTTCCGGCAATTAGTGTCTGTGTCCTCATTAAATTTGAATAATTAGCGTCCTCCTTTTTCCCGTGATGATGTCATCAGTGTCGGCTCTCTTATAAATAGTAGCTTGCTTGTAATTGTAGTAGGCTTGACAATGATTTTGGAATAAAATCGAAATATAACTATATATCCTACTGTTCTGTTTATAACTCAAATCTTGAGTGCACAAGATGCTGCTATTCGGAGTACGCTTTGTTTTATCTTTCTTAAAATTGTCGGCTGGAAATGGATTCTGAAGTAGTTACATGGTATTCATAATATACATTTGTAAATATGGTTCTGTTCCACTTAAATCGTCGCAATTTGTGTGTATTCTGTGTAAAGGTCCTTTACGTAATTTCTTGGCTCTGTTATATCTAAAACTTTACATAGATTTTCATACTTAAAAAAGAGTTCGTATTATGTAGGTACCCAATTTGCGCTAAGCAATCGAAAACATATACCATAACCTCAAAGCCTACATCAAACGAAAATTAACTTTTTCTCATTTAAAAAAGCACTAAGAACGGGGAAGAATGTCTTTGACCACACTTCCTCATCTCAATTTGTTCTTGAGATATTCTGCCCTCAAAGACGTGCCAAAGAGATAGTCTTTGACGTAAAAACATTGACATTGTAACCATTACTAAGCTATCCTCTTCTCTCCATGACATGAAATTATTAAACTTCTATTCAAGCTCACTATTTCATGTCAAATATAGCTCCGATTTAAGTCGTCGCAAAAATGGGCCTAACTGATATCAAAAATTGAGGGGATGTCATTGACGGGAGTTAAATGAAGAAGTTCCTTTCAACAACCTTTTCATGACATTTCCATGGTTATGTTTCTAGGATAGAAGTATGTAATATAACGATTTCTGGCCTTATGTCATATTTTGCAAGATTTTTTAGAAGAACTTTTATGGTAAGGTGATTTAAATTATAAAGCAAAATGCTTTGTCAACGTTTTTTCGCCATAAACTGTCTCAAGGTTCGTATATAAATAACAACTTGTATGTAAATGAGTCAGGTTTGACAAAGACATTGCAATAAAGTCCAAATACCACCGTCATCTTTTTCATCTTGTTTTTTCCCTAATCTTGAGTTAACAAGATATTTGTTTTCGGATATTGTTTCCTGCTATACGATGTTTCATTTGCTTATTTTTCTGGATTAATTGCCTCAAGAACGAGGCAAGATTAGAAATCGTGGTAAATGGGATTCTCTATTTGAGAACTAAAACAATGAAAAAATACCTAATTTTCATTTCATACACCCTTTAAGTATAGCCTTTTAACTTCTTCATACCAAAGTAAGTCAAAGTTCTACTTTAATATACAAATTTCACGTCTCCACATCATCACACCTTTCAATTCATGAGTAGTAGATTTGTATGTTAATTCTGCAATAAATACCAACCTGTTTTATCCCTTCTAGGCCTTCAGCTAGTGCGCTGTTGACTCACTCATTTTTTAAACAAGTAAGTATGAAAATTTGATTTGTTTTTGGTTGATCGCATTGAGAAGTGGGACGTTAGGCTAACAACCACCTCATTGTTTGCGCGATATGAACAGTCGCGACAGCTGTTAGCTGTATTTTGTCTTTTAATCTTCAAATATTTACTTTTTATATTCATTTTGTTTTTAAAGTTATTCTCAATTTTATTTTTATTTTCATTGTTATATCTATACTTTAATTCTATTTTGTCTAATATTGTTCAAGAATCATTCATCAAAGGCCGAGCGAATATTTAGCGAAGGGATTATTGAATAATATTTCACTGAGCCTGAGGCGAATAATTGTTTTAATATAATTACACAAGTAATTATTTGAAAGTTGTGAACGTACAGTTTTACAAACTTCTCGGTAGCCACAATGGTAGCCGCATCTTGCTTCTGTGCCTTTACGATTACATTCACCTGCAGGTGAATATCGAAGTTATGACGTAATTTTCGGTCAAATCACCTCGTGGGATTTTTGATAATCACCTGTGTAATTAAACTAATTGTTAATATTAATGTTAATGTTAATTTTAAAGGCAAAAAAGAAAATAAAGGAAACCCTACCTGAACTATTGATTCCGGTATATCCAGCTACCTTTGATGCAACAGGTTAGTATTGCTTGCCCGAAAGTTGAGCGTGACGACTAACATTTTCATTGATTTGTATCAAAAATACCTTTGTCAACACTGACATGTGTGTACAAACAAAATGTACACGCATATATTTGTACATACGTGCGTATATATATGTATATACTGTATAAGTATGTGGGTATGAGTGTGTTAGATGAGTAATTTAGCGGGTGGGTAAGTAGGTGAGTGAAGTAGGCGGGCAATAGGTTGAGTTGGTGGTACTTGTAGGTCGTTAGTATTTGTTTGTATGTAGCAAATCGCTTTAAACCTTAAGCTCCCGAATATTTTATCCTGAACTTTTGCTATTGTGATATAGGAAATCAACGATGCACTTCATTAACACGAATTTAAAAAATTTGCGTTAGTTTAATTTAATCGGTGATTTAACCCCTTAGAGAAGTTGTTGTTTCGTTTTCTCGTGAGAACTTGTTGTTTTTGAAATGTTTTTCCTATTCTCCACTCGTGTCAATTTCATTGACTTATTTCACCAACCAGATCAAATTCACGTCAACAAAATTAACTTTAGAATAACTTATATTGGCAATCCGCGTCAGTTAGATGACGCGTTGATTAGAGCATTGTCAATTTCCTATGACAATTCTGTGCGACTTCTTCATAAAAGTCGGGAAATGATTTTCTTTATCGAAATGAACTAGACTTTTTGGTGAATGTTGAACGGGCTTGTGATACATACGGAATGTAACGCCTCCGTATGGGTAGGCAGGTGCGCTAAGTCTCTGCATTGTCTTCACTGATGTGAACTCTATCTCACATCGGCGGCAGAAGCAAAGACGGGACTCCTGCTTGCTTCATTGTTCATTTTGTACCTGTACGACAACAAACAAATTTCAACATGCGCTAGGTTTGAATCGTTGATATGTTTGATATAAAACTCACTTATTACTAAATCAGCCGTCAGGTAGAATGCTTCCCGATCTATAAGGGTAAAGTTTAAGAAGATTCGATCTCAGGAGGTCTTTGAAAAGTTAAGTAAGTTCCTCGGTGCAAGGTTTTACTTTGTTTCCAAAGGCTTTTAAACCTTATACTGTCGGCTATTCTTTAAAAGTAGTATTTTTCTTCAAAACGTGAACAAATACCCTTGGGTGTTAAGTCCTTTTGTACCAGTAAAACTGTGGTTGTTCTCTTTTGGTCGTACTACTTGTGGTCGTCACTTCGGATTTTAACCGCAATCAATCATGACATTATTTACATATCTAATTTAGCGTCCGATGAGAAGTGTTTTGGATAATCCCCTCGCCCACCGCGCGAAGCGCGGTGCGAGGGTACTAATCTCGACGTGCGTGGAGTCCCTTTACAGGGAGAAAAATTTTCGCTTTGTGTATGTATCTTTCTTTATATATACAGTATATATATATAAAACTTCAAA
Organism: Heliopora coerulea; assembly: GCA_030142905.1. Lineage (NCBI taxonomy): Eukaryota > Metazoa > Cnidaria > Anthozoa > Scleralcyonacea > Helioporidae > Heliopora > Heliopora coerulea. Next base: position 1,921,121 of record JASJOG010000013.1, read on the forward strand.
TAACCAGCAAAACCAAGAACTTAAAACAATATAAATCATCAGTATAAGTTCAAACTTTATTTTACTATCAACGTTTCGGGGCCTGCCCCTTTATCAAGAATAACACGATAACAGATAAAACTAACTTATATACAAAAAGTTTTCTAATTAAAAATACAAAATGTAAATTAAAAGTCCCGAAGGTTTAATCTATATGGTAAAAATGTGTTTAATTTATACACCCAAAAGCTCTCTCTCTCCGTGGGATCCCTTGCATTTGGGAAAAAGAAAATATGTGATTAATTATGAATTTGATTGTGATTCCAATGGAGTTGTTTATCTAATTACGTGTAAAAAGTGTGGTAAACAATATGTTGGCAGCACAATCAATACATTTAGGACACGCTTTAATAACCACAAGAGTAGCCTTAATAGATATGGTAGAGGACAACGAAATATCCCGGGGGAGCACTTGTATTCACATTTTTTTGGAGATGGGCATGAGGGTTTAAGTGATTTAGTTGTGAAAATTATTGATAGGACGAATGCAAGGGATCCCACGGAGAGAGAGAGCTTTTGGGTGTATAAATTAAACACATTTTTACCATATGGATTAAACCTTCGGGACTTTTAATTTACATTTTGTATTTTTAATTAGAAAACTTTTTGTATATAAGTTAGTTTTATCTGTTATCGTGTTATTCTTGATAAAGGGGCAGGCCCCGAAACGTTGATAGTAAAATAAAGTTTGAACTTATACTGATGATTTATATATATATATATATATATATATATATATATATGTATATATATATATCCATGGGTTCCGGTCACTCAAAAATGCCGTGTGCAAGCTCGGGGACTGGTGTGCTGTTGAACAAACCGTACTTAGGTACCGTATTGAAACAAATCGATTTGGTCTCGTCCTTTTTTCCCTTGTATGGATCTCTCGCAAGTTGTTTACATTATTTGAACACTGAAGCCAGTAAATGATTTAAGACCGGCAAAGGAAATAGCTTTCTTGGTGCCTGCGGCTGGTTTCGCCACCTCAGTAACTGGACAATTTATGACTTGACAGAGCAGTTCTCAAAGTTAGCTCCTTGGAATATGCATTTGCCAACTGTTCACTTTTTACAGCAACGCTTTGTCTTGGTTCTTTCTGATTTATATGAACAAGAGACGTAAGGGAACTCGCTTGCTGTCAGGACATTTGCTAAGCGACTAACTGTATTAAAACGATATTCTTTGCTGAAGTTGAATAGATGTTGATTAGTATAAATCTTGGGACTTTTCACGTTGTGGTAACCACTTACCTGAGCTGCACAATCACAGGTACGTCTGAATCGAGTAGCTTTGAAGTACAAGTTCTGCGAACGGAATTGTTTTGAGCAGCTTTGAAAAGTAGCTTCCCGACTTCATTCTTCCCTAAGGGAGACCTCTTGCACGAAATATTACCGCCTGGATTTTGCTGGTGTTTATTGGTAAAGTAGAATGAAGATTCTGGTTCATTCATCTCTGTACGACGATTATTTTTGAACATTTTGCAATATTTAATCGGACAGCGTTCATGGTCATTTGTTTGAGAAGTGGGATAGAACACTCGTCATCCAGAAGAGTTGTCCAGGCCGTGATAGTCTTTGGATGCTTTCTCCGCTTTCAACACAAAGATTTCATCGCCTCAATCAAGATTTTTTCCCTATGAAATGTCGCCCCACTGAAGACGTTAGGATGTATTTCTGGCTCGAAACAAAAATGGAAAGTAAGCAGCCACCAGGTAACTCGCTGCAAAACTACTTGTTTTTGGTCACCAAATTATCCTTCGGCAGAACAGTTGTCCGCTTCAGTCTTTCTCACTTCAAGAGTGATTTGTGCATGATGACCTTTACCGTATTCGATCGGTAATGCTTTCATCAGGAGTTTAAAACCTCTCAAGAAAGTTTAAAGTCGTCCGTGAGTAAATTTACCGTTGAACCCTTTGTGTTGAGGTGCCACTGAATGTTTAGTTGAAAATACGAAAGAGTTGCAGGTTTATACGCCATTTTTCTTTTTTATTGATGTTTTACCTTGGAAAAAGTACGTCTTTTACTTCCCTCTTCTCGTCCTTCTTTCGCAAAACTTGCACAAGGTTTGCTTGTCGTATTTTGTTTTATGTTTTGTATTTTTCGATTTTTGGTCAGCGATAAAACTGCAGAATTCGTTCATGTTTTCTTTGTTTACTTCGTCGATTTCGTAATTCGTTTCATCTTCGTCACCAAAGTCTTGTACTTCCGGATTAATACTTAGCATAAACCCTTATCATAGCAGATCTTAAAGACATTTGTAACCAACTTTGAGGTAACGTATAATTTATCAATTTTTAAAGTCAAAAAAAATGTCAGAAAAATATTCAATCATGAGCTGTCCGTAATGCCGGTATCCGTTTGATAACCTATGAGAATGCTCTACTTTTTAGACGGAAAGTCTGGCCATCTAATAAAACAATCTTTCTTTAAGGCAAAGTGAGCGAGAAGTCTAATTGGAAAACGACACGAATTATCATAAACCCGCAAATAATTCAGGGTATTGATCCTATCATTCATTGTTTAATAATTTGATTGTAAGGATGGACATCTTACCATATGTTAAGCCGTTGAACGTTATTCTCACCGAACTTTTTGTTTTAATAAAGCAGAATTGAAATTTTAAACGTAAATATGACTATAAGCAGTCTAAATATAAAATAATTTCCAGTTTGGATTGTTGTTTATTTGCGACCAAATTCTGTGTGGATTTTTTTTTATTGCATGTTCTCTTCCAGTTATAGTCAGGAGGATTTGTCTTTTTGAGAATTTTGAAAAATTAACATTGTTACTTGGATTCTCGAGAGATATATTGGAAGGGTGGGCGAGGGGTTGTTGCGTGCACGTATTTCTAGTAGCCGGTTCCCCTTATTACGTCAGTTTAATACAGCTACTAGAGCACTTTGCGGTTTTTCATTTTGATGCAAACATTGAATTACCAAAGCGAATGAAAAGAAATTTGCAAGGATTAACATTACAAACAAGATTTCGAAAGCATTCTGGTCGTTGTATTTAGTAGATGTATAAGGGAAACCGGCCATTATTAACAGGAGCGTAGTTAACCCATTTTAATTGGGGGCGGGAGGTGGGTATTCTTTCAAAAATTGCCTGCCAAAGATTTTACACGCATTCTAGTCATGCATACTACACCCTCTTTTCCTCAGCCTTACTACGTAAATTAAATATAAACCTGTAAACAAATGGGATTCTGCATACCTTTCCAAACCCTTCCTGAATTACTATCCATTTTTGCCCGAATTTTATGTTTTTTGACAAACTTTGAAAGGGGGTGTGTGACACACCCACACCTCCCATAAACTACGCCCTTGATTTTTAAGACTACTCTTACCTTTCTCTTTACAGAATCTGAACATGACACAGCTATGATGACTATAACGGACTCCTTTGATCAGTTTACTATTGAGTCTTGGGATTTCTAGCTCGTGAGCACGCGACTGTATGCTTAAATGACTGTATGGTGTATCGTTGATTTAAATGGTTGAGTAGTTTATTGTTGAAGCCATAAATGTTGGTGCAGTTACAGTAACCCAGCAGACATAGTTTAGTGGTCGAGTGACAGAATGAATACCAAATGTAAAATATTTTTCAGAATAGTGAATTTGAAAATCCTAGAATTGTTCGCCTGGAATTGTGAAATTTAAAGATGCAGTAGCAGTGAAAACCAGACACACCAGGTGTGACCAAGTTGTTTTCAGGTATTTTTCCGGTTGAAGTAGTGTCATTCATGCTTCTATCACATCCACAGTTCAAAGACACCAAAGCTATTTTCTATTATGTATAAAATAACCAAAGTTTTTTGAGTTCTCGTGACATCACCCGTG